>CM064512.1:15592827-15727827 GCA_032716605.1 Paralithodes platypus
ATTGGCTACAGAATGTGGATGATGGTCGTTCCCACCTTCTAATAATATTAGTCGCACGACCAACTTGTGTTTGCAATCATAAAAATGTTGTCCAGTCTTCATTAACTTCCAATATCACCAAAGGCGACAAATCACGTTAAATGACATTTCCTGCTGACCTAGGCCGCCTCTCTCTGGCTTGTAATTGGCTGGACGTGGGGGACTGTAGAAGTTCAATTCCGGTTCAGGGAATTCAATTAGGTCAGAAAACACGTACAACATCTTATCATCCCTACGACCGTCGTATCCTGGCAGCCCATATCATAAAGGGAATATCATGTTAGAACTGGTATCATTAGTTTAGATGGCCATTTTGTTTTCTTCTCTTTTTTCTGGCAAGCATTTCTAGGATTATTTTGCATTGCTATCAGAAGGTGACATAGATTAAGCCACTATAAGTGCTGAATTATTGTACAAACTTTAATTTTATATTACCGGTACTTTTAGAGCAGAACACAAGTTGCAGGAAAAAAGACATTTTCAATCAGAGTATGATTTCCTATTTGTGTAATTAACTACTGCAATAGTGATGGAAAACATGGATATAAAATTGTCTGGATGGGTAGTAAGAATACCAAAAATATATTGGCCGTAATCTTAGTGGAATACATCAGGTAACTGTTCGTGCCAGACAATACTCCAAAACTCGCCTTCGTAACGAGGTATGATTAATTTATGGGTATAGTTTGTTTGAGGGATATGCCAAATACTGGTCAGAAAAATTGCAAAATTATTTCACCGTACTTATATAGTGGATATTACCAAGGTTAAAAACATATGACCAGCTTAGGCAATATAACTTCCATGAATGACAGTTTTGGGGTTAGTGTAATGTAACTGAATTATGATGATTAAATAAGATGATTGATGATTTATGATTTGGAGTTATAAAGATAAATGGGAGTGGGAGTGGGAGACTAAGTAATAACAGGGAGGAAGATAGAAATCAATAAACAAATAATTGAAATTGACTTTAAAGGGATAATATAAATGAAAGGAAGTTAAAAAAATACCAAGACATGTGAGCATATAAATAATTGAAGAAGCGTGAGGAATATGGAAAATTAAAAAATAGCGCAAAGTTTGGAATCTTGAAGGGAAAAAGGAAATGAGAGTGGAATAGATGGATTATGGACTATGCCAGAGAGACGTGAAAGACCGAGTGAATGGTGTGTGTGTGCGTGTGTGGTTGTGGTGTGTGTGATGGTAGGGAGAGAAAGAGCTAACGTTTGCATAATTTGCTGACAAATGCATAAGGGTGCGATACATAATTACTCAATTACACAATATCAACCTCTCTCTCTCTCTCTCTCTCTCTATATCCCTAATACATTGATCACGGACCAAATTACAACACTCTCCTACAGTAATAATATAAAATATTTCCGGTACATTTAAATACCGTGGAACTCGGCAGCTGGATGTACTAAGCGGCCCGAGGAGTTTAACCAGTAATATGATGTGGTTACAATACTTTAGGGGCTGTTAGTATGTTGGTGGGTGATGAAGGTATTAATAAATTAGGTTTGTTTAGGTAATTTATGTTGCGTGTGTGTATTAGTGATTAGTTGTCTGTGTGTGTGCGGTGTGTCGGGTCAATGATAATACATTAGCTAAAGTATAGTTTGTTTATGAGTAAGGTTAGAATTTAAGGTCCATATAGTTAGTTGGGTAACGTTAGCGCTTAGATTTAAAACAACAAAAATGGTCTTTCAATAGTAAAAACTATTATAGTAGGCTAGGTTAACCCTTTTATGTAGTGTTACAAAAAGGCTTTTAGTTGCACGTTAGGGTGCAGAGCTTAGTTGAATCACCAGCAATATGATTCTTAAGTTAGACTAAAAAAGGCTATACACGAAATGAATTGTTCGCAAATGGACTTACGTCTCTATTAATTAAATGGGGTGACATTTTCCGGCAAGACTTAACCCTGTATTGGCGCCACGGCACGTCGCAACTTAACTCAGGTTTAACGTTAACAGCACTCTCACTTTGGGTCTGTACACGATTTCATATCACCCATTTCGTATTGTGTGCGTCGCTCTCATATATATTTCATGTATTTAAAATAGGCTATATAGGGTTCTAAAAGTCTATGGAGGTTTGATGGACTGTGTAGGGTTCTCCCATTCAGTGTCCTGTAGTCTATGGACGTGGTTTGATGACTGCTTTGTGTGTGTACTCCCCCATTATCAGTAGTGCTCTGCTCGGTTGTATTGTAATGCTGAGACTGGGATGAGCGTTGGGGATGAGGTTCTGTTGTCGTCCACCGATGTGTGTACGGTTTGTTTATTCCATACAACGACTTCGACGGTTTCTGTGGGAGCCTAGGTAGTCCTTTGTGGTTGTGTCTTTTGCGGATGTGCAGCATAGTGTTGTAAGGAGGGCAGTTAGCCTACTACCTTTATAACACAGTGCTGCCTATTTGCTTGACTTTAGAGGGATCAACAGGGGTAGAGCCAGATACTTGAGGCTCTGGGATCCACCCCAAGAGAGCATCCCCGTCATTAAGCGTAACTTTTAATTCATACCGGCCTTAAGGACAACGCTAGGCTATGAAGGCCTGTCTTGCTCAGGCCACAAGTTTCCTAACCCTTGATATCCCAGCTAGACTTTATTTGCACTAGCAGACCACTAGTTAGGGAACCTTAAGTCTCTTTGCTATGTATGCATTATTATTCACAAGCATTTATTAGTCTAGGTTGTTGTTGAGTTGCACAATCCATAGTAGACTGTTTCGGTTGAGGAGGACAGTTAACTTCTTTAGTGTACGAGCATTACTACCGTTGACGCCATTTATAGTTATTCTCGTGTCAGTTAAACATTTATATATTATTTCTGTCCTAACTTTTGGTGTTTAATTCCATTTACACGTGTGGTGTACTGCACTCCTGCCTCTATATAGTTTAAGATACGAGCATCTTATGAGCATCAGGACTTTCTCAGAACGTTTCCAGGTCTGTGCTGTAGGACTATACTTTCACTTGCTTTTCAGATAGGAGTGAAGAGTTTATTGTTGTTGAGAGTAACTGTATTAAAGCATCTTTTTATTGTATTAAATCTTGCAGTGATTTAATTGATTTCTTTTCCCATAGATTTCGTGTTTTAGTTGTATGCCATTTTAACAACCTTACGATTGCTGGGCCTATGAGGTTTATTTATGTGTACCCGCCGCAGCGGGGTGTTTTTAGCCAAAATAGGGGATGTTTAACGTGATCATTTTCATTGCCTCTAAATAAGACCACAGAACGGTTAACACAAGTATCTATCCCTAAAGAAAGGCATCAACAGAGCTTTCGAATGAACCACCATATACGATTCCTTGTATGATGGAGTAGTTTTTCTTGTCAATAACCAATAAACGTGCAACGCGAGTGCAAAAAAGCAGGTAAAAGAAGTTCGGTACTTTCGGTACATAATTCGGTCCTATGTAGCGAGTGAGAGAGGGCGGAGGGAGCTGAGATTGTGTGTCAGAGCGATGAGGAGGAGGGAGGAGGGAGTCGAGAGTTCGCCCTCGGTGGTTGGAGCAGTAAGTCGCGCTGGTGGTCTGGAGCAGTCATACGCGGCGATAGTCTCCTAGCCACCATCCGGCACCACTTGTCTCTCTCTCTCAGCCACATTACGTGCTGAATATTGCAACTCGAGTTAGTTTATGTCGGAGCCGCGCACATAGTCCAGCTTTATTAAATACGACTTAAGTGGTGAGCCGCTAATAAAGGGTTAACGTAACTTGCATCCTGTGTGTTATCAGGCTATACCCAGTGTGGGTTACCCTGAAGTAGAATACATTTATGCCCAGTTAAGAGTACCCCGTTGATTACAGATTGTACTCTGGAAGCGGTATAGGTGTTTTGTTCGCCGGCATATAAGTTTGAGGGTTTGGATCTAGCGTACCGTTGTTGCATAGTTCCCTATTACTAGTCCAAGCATTAAGTGCCCTTGTTTTTGTTCGTAGCCCCAGTCGTAACAAATGGCGACCTTGCCTAGTATTTTATCTTAGTCAATATAGTGATACTAAGAAATAATTGCAGGATTTTAGGACATTTGTTTTTTGGCGCTTTGTTGTGAGGAATATTTTGGACACGGGGGAATTTTTTTTTGGCAACGTAGTATAGCAATTGCGTTGTCTTCAAGCATTTTTGACCGTGAATAGTGCTACATGAGAGTTAGGTACTTTTTTTTGTTTATAACACGTTGAGGATTTCCGGTGGACACTATGTCGAAACGACAGGATCAGGTACATAGTAGAGAGGCACAGGAGAGTAGGTGGAGAAGGAGGAGTTGCCTAGCAGCGCTCGGGTGGTAAACAGTGAGGAGGATGGACCGATATTTTTGGAGGAGCCTGTGTCGAGGGCAGCGGATCGGGTGTCGTGGCGTTTTAGACTGGTACGGGACTACAGTGTGTAGACCACGGGTCTTAGGGTTTCCCGGGGTTTTTACTAGCGGTTTGGTCGAGAAATGTGAGCTGGTTACCTGTTGCTCGGTGGCGGTGCGTGGGGCTTCGGGGGGAGCGGGCGGGGAGCTGGGGCAAACCTTCTGCCCAGCCCCCATTCCAACTCGACTCCTACCATGGCGCCCCCTCAGGGCTTCCGGAGCCGGGGTAACGGTTCCCGACAGGACGATGCCCGCCGGACGCTGGCGGGTTGGGGTATCCAATAGGTGATTCAAGGGGTGGTCCCAATAGTATGTGACGCTCCTGCCATAGTAGCCACGTGCGGGGCATGCGCGGAGATGTGTCGGCTGCCCAGCATTTAGAAACCTGCTGGCGGCAGCCGGTGGCCCGGCCGGCTTTTCCTTAGTTATAAGCCTACGACAATGTAACTAATGTGCGGATATTCTTGTGTTTTCACAGCTTGAAGCTGCCCTTATTCGTTAAATAACACAATCTTAGTATATTTTTATTTCTCGATAGTTGATTGTTTCATTGTATAATATATAAGATGTAAGTCTAGTGAGAGTGGGAGGGAGCGACGAGCGGGAGAGAGGAGGACGGACCGGCTGGTGGACGTTGCTTTGCTTTGCAGCGCGGCGCGGAAGAATCGACTAGCTTGGGACGAGCATGATGGTGCCATTTGGTTGCCATCGCAACGTTAGGCTTAGTTTCGATTAATTCCGCTAGGGGTAGAGGATTGTGAATCGGGCAACGGTGTTGAGTGTTGCAAGCATGGGATGTATGGATTGCGCATGTCTATGGGTGGGTCGACGACCAGACGATCAAGAAGAGCTTAGAGTTCTCAACCTCCACGTCACTGCGTACACGTCGGACCACCCCCCTTCGTGCTTTGCGGGGCCAACACTATTTTTTGGTGTTCGTTGTTTCTTTCTTCATGTTGTTTGATTGTTGAACCAGGACTAGAAATTCCTCCGTCTACCTTTATTAGAGGGTCGGTGGTGTTGGAACACACTTAGAGTACGAGTTATTGTATGACCCACGTACGTATAATGCAGACGATTAACATCTGGAGGGGCGTATTGGTGTTTTTTGTTCGGCGGTGGCCAGTCACTCAGGGGTTGGGATCGTGTGTTTCCGTTGTGCAGGCGACGAGCATGAGTATTCAGAGTCCCTGATTGAAGAGCCCTTGTGTGTAACCCGAGGTGCCAGGTAGGTAACAAATACAATGGATTCTCACACCCCACATTAGAAACTTTCTCTCTTACTTTGTATACCTTCTGGGTTGAACGACACTAACTTCACCAATCTATTTTAATTATCCCATCCCCTTGATTGACCCTATATCTAATTTATCTGTATGAACGACGAGCTCTCACGATGAATTAGATAGGATTTTGGGCCTATATGCAGCAGATGTAATTGTTAATGGAGACCTAGGAAGCTTTTTTGTTGTCTAATATTTGGTGGTTTCATGCTTGCTAGTGTGTTCTTGTGGCAGGTGAGCAGCGGGCCCTAGACCGGAGGGGAGGCCTTGTTTGCGAATCCTGTAAGTAAAGTCTGATGGGACTTGTGACGTCCTGTGGACCTGCCACGACCTTTACTAGGATACCCGTGGGAGGTCAGGGGGCATTTTCTTTGCTGTGTGCCGTGAATCGATGTCTAGTGTTGTGTGTTGTGTGAGGGGCCCTTGCCGTAGTCCACTCAGAACTGCGCTAGCAACGCCTTGCGTTTGTGTTTAGGGTCGCCAGCGAGAGAGTCAGATACTTGGGATCTGAGTCTCTCAGAAGATGAGGAGCACCCGCTTTCACAATTAGAGTAATTTTGTGTGCGCACAGACTTGGGAACGTCCCTAGGGACTAAGAGCAGTGGCTCAGCCCGGGTATCCGAAGCCGATATCACTTCCGGCTAGACCTCTTGGCCACCTTGGCAGATTAACAGCTAGCGGTTTATTATAATCCTGTTTATGCCTTGTTATTGTTGCCACAGTTTACCGTCTTTGTGAGCATTGTGAGTCAGGGTGTGGCCTTAGAGACTCTGTCCGAGCAGGCTTGCCTGACTAAGATGTGAAAGAAGCACACCGTTATATGGTTATTGTTGCGAGTGGCTGCCTATTATTTTTAAATGATACCTAGCCATTATACACTGGTAGGTCCTAATCACTAGTATTTATTCCTGCGTGTTAGTTAAGAGTTCTCTAAATCCGTAACGTACTTTCTTTGACTAAGTATCAGATCCTGTACGAGTTAGCCGGCATGCCAGTTTAGAAACCTGCATCTTGTCTACCTGTACGATGTTTTGAGGATCCTGTTTTAGCTCTCACCTTCTTTCACGCAGGGGTGATTAGTGGTATTAATTAAACGTCGTAAACGATTAAATGTACTTTTCTTCTAGTTTGTTATTAAATTGTTTCTGCAATTTAATTTGTTGAGAGATTCCGTTATCTATCTTTTCCTTGAAGCTTTAAACCCTTTCAAGCTTTATGACGCAGAGGTGCCCGTATAGCAATAAGAAGTTTTCTCACTCTTATAATGAACTATCCAACATTAGTTTTCTGCCCACAGTACTCAAAGACAACTGCCCGAGGTTGAAGTACTAACTAAAAGGTTTCTATAATACGCTGATTGGTAACAAAGGCTTTAAAGTATACCAATAGGCTTAAAAACGCGTCATATGTCGTGAGAGGGTTAAGTCAACTTACTCGATGATCTTTTATATAGCTCTGCTTGACTATCAAGCAGTCTATAGTGCGTGCACCCTGTCACCGAGTCATAGGATACCTCGTTGTCCAGGCAGGACTCTTGACGGTTTAGGGTGTTTTTTTGCCTGGGTTTCATAGATAAGGGTTTTGGATCTAGCGCGTTTTTTCCGTTGAGTTGCTTGTTGCCGCATACCTAGTCCAATAGAAAGAGCCCAGTGTTTATATATCCCAGGACGTAACAAATGGCGACCTTGCATAGGATTTACTGAACAGAGGAATATAGTGGTCATTTGTTATGAGATTCCTTTTGATTAGAGGAATACAGTGGACATATGTTTTTTTTGGAGCAACCAATATAACACATTAAAGACTTTTAATAGCATTAGTATATACATACTTGCAGAGGAGATAAGGCACATTCTATAACCGTGATAATTACTGCAGTGCACAAACATGTCTAATACATCAGAACACAGTGGTGGGTCAGGTCACGATACGGGCTCGGAGGGAGAAAGACCTGTGGAGTGGCGAGTCGATAGCGAGGAGGGTGCTAGAAAGATTTTTAGAGGTGCCCCTTACCGCTGCCAGGGTGTTGAAGCTGAAATAGTATGGCTTAAAGTGTGTGGCAGGTCTGCAGGGTCACCAGGGTTTAAGTGGCATGAGGAAAGATCAGCTGAGGACTTTGATATTGGGTTTAGAAGGGAGAGACCTGGGTGGAGAGGCGACTGGGGGCCCCGGTCCCCAGCCCCCCCCTCCACTCTACCCCCATATCAAACGTCAGGGTGCCTGAATTTAGTACATAACCCCAAGTTGATGGTCAATGGCAGCGTGGAATTCAATCACAGTGACCCTGCCCATTAAATGCACCTTCCCCTCCTCAAGGGGGGACTCCAGATTTGGTGTTTCGGCTTGAGATGGCCAAGGTTGAGGCCGCCGAGACCCGTAGAGTTCAGGTTGGAGGCTGCTAGAGCTCAGGCTGAGGCTGCAGAGAGAACAGCGATACGTGAGGCTGAACTGTAGGCAGAGTCTACTAGGTATCGGGCTGACACGGAGCTGGAGAGATCTCGAGTGGAGGTAACAGGGCGAACTATTGGGGAGGTAGTAGACATCGGGACCAATCATTGTCGCACCTGCTTAAACTAGTTCCTGTGTTCGATGAATCATGTGTGACTGAGTTTGTTATACGATTTGAGAAGAGGTGTCAGGAACACCAGGGCCCTCAGGAAAAGGGGGCAGCATTAGTTTCATCAAGACTCCTAGGAAAGGGGCAAAAAGGGTATGATGCACTACCTTTAGAGTCCTGTGTAGTTTATGATGAGCTAAAGAAGGCTGTGCTACGGGCCTATGAGTTACAACCAGAAACTTACCGCTTGAAGTTTCGGGGTGTTACTAGGGCAAGGATAGTACCTTCCTAGAACACGCCCGGGACTTGTCTGTTGCCCTACGACATTGGCTGCGTTCTGAGTGGGCAGCTACTTTTGAGGAGTTGAGTGAGCTGGTTCTCTTGGAGCAGTTCTTTAAGTGCACAGGCGGGGACTTAACATTAAATATAAAGGAAAAAAATCCTAGAACTCTCCAGGAGGCAGCAGAAATGGCTGACCTCCGACTGTCATTAATTCGAGGGTGCGAAGCAGCAGCTAGGAGTGAGTCGGGTGCAAAGGATCGTACCCCTCCCCCTCCCAAGAATTTTGATACACATAAATACACAAAACCATGTAGCACTGACAATAAAACTGAACATAAACCAAATACCGTCCCGTATAAGAAGTCTACTGGTACCTCCCACTCCCAAGGGAAACCAAAGAGTAAAGAGTGCTTTGCCATGTCACAAGGAGGGTCACTTTGCAAATGCTTGTCCGAACAAGCCACCAAACAAGGTTGTGTCATTGGCCCGCAGCATAGGGGTGTCGCCTATATCTTCTGAGTTTGCCAAGGGTAGTTAGTCAGAGGTTGGGACACAGCCTGTGTTCAAGAGTACGGAAGGCACGAACCCTGTCCACGACGTCTTTGGGGGTCATAGAGGGCATGGTTTTGTGAGGTGGGCTGGCGAAAGGCGAGGAGTTAAGCTATTGCGTGATACTGGGGCTTATCAGACCTTGTTAAAGAACTTTACGGGTAGGCCGATTAACGCTGCTCGGGTGGTGGTAGTTCAGGGGATCAATGCTACGAAGTCCTACCCGCTGGTGCGGAGGGAGCTGGCGGTGGGTGGGCTGGCGTAGGAACTGGATGTCGGCAGTGTAGAGAACTTGCCTGTTGGGGGCGTCGACCTCCTCCTCGGCAACGACTTTGCGGTGCCTGCTTCTAAGGTTTCACCCTTGGTCGTTGCCGAGAAGGCGGCCGACGGTAGTGGGGAGGAAGAGGAGTGGGGTGAGAAGTGTAGCGTACAAACTATGGCGTGTGTTGTGACGCGTTCTCAGACATCCGGAGCCTTGCAGCCACCACCTCAGTCTATCAAACCGCGGAGGAAAGGTCACAAGAAAACGGGAAGTGTTGGTCAATTGGAGAGTTTTGAGCCGGCAGTGTTTCTTGATGACTCATTATTGTTACCTATGTTAGAGTCTGGAGAGGCCCCGGGGCCTGTCACCGCTAGTGCAGGTGCAGGGCAGGAAGAGACTCTGCGAGCAGCATCGTTATGCGCAGCGTGAGGAAAGGATGGCTCAGCGGGACATTGGAGGTGGAAATAAATTATTTAAGATGAACTTGGATAATCTGTCACCTGCTGATATATGTTCCTTGCAGCTGGAAGATCCTGAAGTCAGGGCGTGTGGTAATGGTGCTATCGAACTGGAGAGCGATGGGGATGCGCAGCCTGGTGATTTTTTCTTGTCCGAGGGGATTTTGTATCGGAGACATCAGGATCCCAAGAAAAGTGGGATGGCGGGTCAGGATTAGTGGACCAGTTAGTAGTACCGAGGGTGTGCCGTGAGAGCTTATTGAGATTAGCTCATGATGTGCCTTTGGCAGGGCACCTGGGGGCACGTAAGACGGAGGCAGCTCTCAGCCAGCTTTTCTGGTGGCCTGGGTTAAAGGCGAGTGTGGGGTCATGGGTGTCACAGTGTCACACTTGACAAGTTGTTGGGAAACCCAATCAGGTCATCCCGAGAGCCCCGTTACAATCCATCCCCTACCTTCAGCAAGGTAGTTATCGATATGGTTGGCCCATTGCCCCCCACTAGTGCCGGCAATAATGTTACTAACTGTAATGGATGTAGCAACACAGGTATCCAGATGCTTACCCCATGCGCAACGGGATGGCTAAGAAGTTGTCAAAAACCTACTTGTCTATTTCTCTCGTTATGGGTACCCTCAGGAGATCCAGTCTGATCAGGGATCCAATTTTACTTCTGCTCTGTTTAAGCAGCCCATGCAGCAACATGGGATAGTGTCTGTGGTGTCATCTGCCTATCATCCCGAGAGTCAGGGAGTTTTGGAAAGGTGGCACTCGACTCTCAAGAGTATGTTGCGGGGTTATTGCATGGAAGAGGGGAAGGACTGGGATCTAGGTCTCCCATATGTTTTATTTGCTGCGAGAGAAGTACCTGGGGAGAGCTTGGGATTTAGCCCGAACGAGTTGGTTTTTGGACACAGGGTCAGGGAGCCCCTCCACATAATCAAGGAGATCTGGGAGGGAGTCACAAAGCCATGCTCGCTTCTAAAGTATGTAGTTGAAAGCCGTGAGAGAATGCTAAAGAGCTTGGAGGTAGCAGGTCGGAACCTTAAGAGTTCACAAGCTCAGATGAAGGACAGATACGACCAGAAGGTGAAGCTGAGGGAGTTTGAAGTAGATCAGGAAGTACTGATACTACTGCCTCTGGTGGGACACCCCTTGTCTGCCAAGTATTCTGATCTGTATCGGGTTGTAAGGAAGGTTTCTGATCTCGACTTGTAGTTAGCTACCCCTGATCGTAAGAAAAAGAACCAACTTTGCCATGTAAATCTGATGAAAGAGTATGTGAGGCGCCCCTCCGAGCCTCTCACTGTCCCGGTGTTGATCTGCAGCGATCGTGGTGGAGAAGTAGGAAGGGATAGTCAAGCTGCGGGGGAGGATAATTGGGACTGTCATGTTTCCGCGGATCAGTGGGCGGGGAATTCTAGACAAGTGGCTCACGAGTTGATATTGCACCTGTCTGAGCAACAGCGTGTAGCTGTGCAGCACTTGTTTGATTCAAACCCAGCTGTTTTCGCGGAGCATCCTGGCCTCACTACTCAAGCGGTGCACGATGTCGATGTTGGGGACCACCCGCCCTTTAAATCAGTGCCATACCGTGTTCCCCTATTAACTTACCAGCACTTAGGGAAGAGCTGGATTATATGCTGAAACGTGGGCTGATTTCCGAGGGTGCAGTAAGGTGGACTTCCCCATCACACTGCAGCCCAAACCAGATGGCAAGGTGCGGGTTTGTATAGATTTCCGCAGGTTGAATGGTTTAACCCCCACAAATGCCTACCCTCTCCCTCGCGTGGACGACAGTGTGGATAAGATAGGAAAAGGCAAGTTCCTCACTAAGATAGACCTTGTTAAGGGTTATTGGCAAGTGCCCTTGTCTGAGCGAGCGCGAGAGATGTGTGGGTTTGTGGTGGACGTTAGTGCCACATATCGTTGCCATGTTATGCCATACGGGCTGAAAAATGCCCCTGCAACGTTTCAGAAATTAATGGACGACATTGTAGACGACATTCCCAACTGTACGGTGTACCTAGATGATGTCATAATATACGACGATGATTTTAACAGTCACTGTGCTCACATCGGACAGCTTTTAATAAACTGAATGAAGCAGGTTTGGTGGTAAACCTGGGTAAGTGCGATTTTGTCAAAGCCACAGTTTTGTACCTGGGGTTCGAGGTGGGGATGGGTCAGGTGTGCCCTCCACAGACAAAGATCAAAGCCATCGATCAGTTTCCCCAGCCTACGACTAAGAAACAAATCATGCGGTTTCTAGGTATGATAGGCTATTATCGTCGCTTCATCAAAGGCTATTCGACTGTACTTGCACCTTTAACTGACTTATTATCTAAGGACAAGAAGTTCCGGTGGTCTCCTGAGTGTGCAGAGGCGTTTTCCTTGGTGAAACACCTGTTATGTACCCACCCTATACTCAGGGCCCCGGACTTCAGCAGACCTTTTCAGCTGGCGACTGATGCCAGTGGCGTAGGGGCTGGGGCTGTCTTGTTACATACAGATGATGAAGGTATCGAACATCCAGTGAGTTTTTACAGTAAACAAATCAATAGTGCACAAAGGAATTACTCTGTAATTGAAAAAGAACTCCTGGCGATAGTGCTGGCGCTCAGGCACTTCGATGTATATGTTCCGGCTTTCGGACCAGTCGTAGTGGTTTATACCGATCATCACCCTCTGAAATTCTTGAATCAGTTTCATAACCGGAATATGAGGCTGACCAGGTGGTCACTCATGCTTCAGGAGTATAATTTGGACATACGCCATATTGCCGGTTCTGATAACGTGATAGCGGATTGTCTATCAAGGGTGGATGATGTTGGTTAGACTGCTACAGGATTGAGGGTTGAGTGTGGAGGAAAATAGGCTGTCACTGTAGTTCAGCCGAAAAAAAAAAAATTAAAAAAGCAAAAAAAAAACCTTATAAAAACTCTTTCTTTTTATAACGTGTAGAATTTTGTATAAGATGTTGTAGCAGTATCTAAGTTGAATGTTTTCGCTTATTGTCGCTAAGTTAGTTGAACTTGCTCGGTGGAGTGCAACAGTCTTTATTTATATATAGTGCCTTGTGTCGCAACAGTGTGTGGTACTATGAGAAGCTTTCTGTTAGATATGAAGAACTTAGTCAAGTGTCTTATATCTTGGGGGAGGTGTGACACTCCTGCATAGTAGCCACTTGCGGGCATGCGCGAGTGTCGGCTGCCCAGCCGTTTAGAAACCGGCTGGCGGCAGCCGGCCGGCCGTCTTTTCCTTAGTATATAGCCTACGACAATGTAACTAATGTCTGGGATATTCTTATGTTGTTTCACAGCTTGAAGCTGCCCTTATTCTTAACCAACACATCTTAGTATATTTTATTCTCGATAGTTGATTGTTTCATTATAATATATAAGATGTAAGTCTAGTGAGAGTGGGAGGAGACGAGCGGGAGAGAGAGACCGGCTGGGGGACGTTGCTTTGCGCGGGCGCGGAATAGACTAGCTTGGGATGAGCCTGATGTTGCCATTTGATCGCAACGTTAGGCTTAGTTTCGACTCACGCTAGGGGTAGAGGATTTTGACCTGGCAACGGTGTTGAGTGTTGCCAAGCATGGGATGTATTTCGCATGCCTAGGGTGGGGTCAAGACAGATTCAAGACTCAGAGCTCACCTCACTGTCGTACCCTTCGGATCCCCTTGATATCTATCCCTCTCAACCCCACTTAGAAACTTTCTCTCTTACTTTGTATACCTTCTTTCCACTACTTCACCAATCTATTTAATTATCCCATCCCCTTGATAGACCTTATATCTATTATTGTATTAACGACGAGCTCTCAGATAATTAGATAGGATTTTGGGCCTTATGCAGAGATGTAAATGTTAATGAGACCTAGGAAGCTTTTTTGTTGTCTCATATTTGGTGGTTTCATGCTTGCTAGTGTGTTCTTGTGGCAGGTGAGCAGGGGCTAGACCGGAGGGGAGGCTTTTTGCGATCCTTTAAGTAAAGTCTGCTGGTGTGAGTCCGGTGGACCTGCACGACTTTACTAGGATACCCGTGGGAGTCAGGGGGCATTTTCTTGTCTGTGTGCCTGTGTGTCTAGTGTTGTGTTGTGTGAGGGCCCTTGCCTAGTCCACTCAGCACTGCGCTAGCACGCCTTGCGGTTGGTTTAG
Organism: Paralithodes platypus; assembly: GCA_032716605.1. NCBI lineage: Eukaryota > Metazoa > Arthropoda > Malacostraca > Decapoda > Lithodidae > Paralithodes > Paralithodes platypus. Next base: position 15,606,792 of record CM064512.1, read on the forward strand.
GGTCGCCAGGAGAGAGTCAGATACTTGGGATCTGAGTCTCTCAAGAGAGCACCCTTTCAATTAGAGTAATTTGGCGCACAGACTTGGGAACATCCCTAGGCTAGAGCAGGTGGCTCAGCCCGGGTATCCGAAGCCTATATCCTTCCGGCTAGACCTCTGCCACCTGGCAGATTAACAGCTAGAGGTTTATTATCTGTATGCTTGTTATTGTGCCACAGTTACCGTCTTTGTGAGCATTGCGAGTCAGGGTGTGGCTTAGAGACTCTGTCCCGAGCAGGCTTGCCTGACTAAGAGTGAGAAGCACACCTGTATGTGGTTATGTTGCGAGTGGCTGCCTTTATTTAATTATACCTATGCCATTATACACTGTAGGTCCTATCACTAGTATTTATTCCTGCTTATTAGTTAAGAGTTCTCTAAATCCGTAAGTATTTTCTTGCTAAGCATCAGACCCTACAGTAGCCGCATGCAGTTTAGAAACCTGCATCTTGTCTACCTGTACGATGTTTTGAGGACTGTTTGCTTTCACCTTCTTTCACGCAGGGGTGATTAGTGTATTAATTAACGTAACGTTAAATGTACTTTCTTCTAGTTTGTTATTAAATTGTTTCTGCAATTTAATTCCGTTATCTATCTTTTCCTTGAAGCTTTAAGTCAACTTAATTGTGTGATCTTTTATATAGCCTGCTTGACTATCAGCAGTCTATAGTGCGTGCACCCTGTAACCGAGTCATAGGATACCTCGTTGTCCAGGCAGGACTCTTGACGGTTTAGGGTGGTTTGTTGCCTGGGTTTATAGATAAGGGTTGGATCTAGCGTTTTCCGTTGTTGCTTGTTGCCGCATACCTAGACCAATAGAAAGAGCCCAGTGTTTATATATCCCAGGACGTAACAAGTAGCACCTCCTCCTCAAGGTTTGACTGCCGAGATGTTGTTTCAGCTCGAACTCGTCAAATTTAACCAGCAGGCTGAGCAACGAAAGCATGAATCTGAGCTTGAGATGGATAAGCAGCAGAATGAGATGGCTAAGATTCAGCAGCAGCAGCGGGAATCTTAGCTCAGGCAGCAGCAGCAGCAGCGGGAGGCTGAGCTTCAGGTTGAGGCTACGAAGTACTGTGCAGACATAGAGCTTGAGAAGTCGTGGGTGGAGTCGACGGGGCAGAGTCTCGGTTCTGGGGATCGAGGTCTTGATCAGTCTTTATCGCACCTTCTTAAGTTAGTCCCTGCATTTGGTGAGTCGGGTGTCACCGAGTTTTTCCTGCGTTTTGAGAAGAAGTGCCGGGAGCACCAATGGCCCGAGGTTAAGTGGGCAGCCCTTGTTTCCTCTAGGTTGGTTGGCAAAGGACTCAAGGCATATGATGCGTTGCCCTTGGAGTCTTGCATCGATTATGAGGTATTGAAGGAGGCTGTCCTGCGGCCATATGAGGTACAACCAGAGACATATAGGTTGAAGTTTTGGGGTGTTACGAAGGGTCGTGAGTGTAGTTTTCTAGAACATGCCCGGGAACTGTCTGATGCTTTGAGAAATTGGCTGAGGTCAGAGAAGGTGACGACGTTCGAAGAGATTGAGCAGTTATTCCTTCTAGAGCAATTTTTCAAGTGCACAGGCGGCGACCTGACTTTGAACCTCAAAGAGAAACAGCCTAAAACTCTACAAAAGGCAGCTGAGATGGCTGACCTGAGAATATCGCTGATTCGTGGGTGCGGGTCTGCACAACGGACCGATGCAGTTAACAAGGGGCGCAACACTCCACCCCCCCCGAGGCAGTGATACAACAGTTGATAACAAAAGTGAGAGCAATGATACTAATTTTGATGACAAACCTAAAACCGTCCCGTTTAAGAGAGGTCAGGGCCCTTCCCCACCTCAGGGGAAGTCCAAGGGTGAAGTAGAGTGTTTTCGGTGTCATAATAAGGGGCATTTTGCACGTTCCTGCCCTAATAACCAACCTACAGCAGTCGTGTCTTTTGCTCGCAACACTGGGGTGTCTCTGAGGTCTTCTGCATTTACCCGGGGTGATATGTCAGATGTGGGGGCACAGCCAGTGAAGGAGTGTCCGGAAGGCTCGAAACCTGTCCACGATGCTTTTTGCGGCCATAGAGGGCGTGGCTGCGTGAGTTGGGCTGGTTGCAAGCATGGGTTGGAGTTGTTGCGAGATACAGGTGCATCCCAGACTCTATGAAAAACTTTACAGGCATGCCTATAAATGCGGCACGGGTAGTTGTGGTGCAGGGTATTAATGCTACACGGTCATACCCGTTGGTTCGAGTGGAGCTGGAGGTTGATGGTGTGACATGGGAGATTGATGTTGGAATCGTAGAGAAACTGCCAGTAGAGGGCGTCGACCTTCTTCTCGGCAACGACTTTGCGGTACCTACTTCTGAGGTTCCACCCTTAGTCGGTGCCGAGAGGGCGGCCGACGTGAGTAGGGAGGGGTAGAAGTGGGTCGAGAGGTGTCAATTACAGGAGAAGGCGTGTGATGTCACCCGATCTCGTGCATCTAAGGTGTCACAGCCTATTCCTCAGTCTCTAGACCAGCGGAGGAACGGTCGGAAGGAGCAAGCTAAAGCTGGGAGTAGTTTTGTGAGTTTTGATCCAGCGGCTCTTCTTGGCGACTCAGTATTAGCACCAACATTTAGGTCCGGAGTGGCCCCAGAACCTGTCACACTTGGTGTGGAGGTAGGGCGTGAGAAAACTCCGAGACAGCAAGTTGAACTCGAGGACGGTGAAACATGTCATGTGAACCTCAAGGAGTTTGTGAGGCAACCACCTGAGCAGCCTACTGTCCCTATGTTGGTCTGCAGTGGCCAAGGTGGAGAAGGAGAGGGGGGCAGTGCGGCACAGGTGGAGGAGAGAAGGGATTGTCATGTCTCGGTGGAGCAGTGGGCGGGGGACACGAGCCAGATGGCTGTGGAAGCGCTAGAGCACCTGTCTGAGCAGCAGTGTGCAGCGCTCCAGCACCTGCTCGGTTCATACCCCACTGTTTGTGCCGAGCACCCAGGCCTCACAACTCTTGCGGTGCATGAGGTTCCGCTGACAGGTCACTTGAGTGTCAGTGGACCGTTGGCCTCGTTGTTTCAGTGGTTCTATGTGGGTGACGAGGCTTTGGCATGGTTATCAGGCCAGGGTCGACCCATGGCTGCTAAGGGTAGTGGTCAGAACCAGGAGATTGAGCAGATTGGTGAGGTTGGCTGTGGAGTGGATGTGCCCGGTCGTCGCATAGCCTCCCAATGCTGCTCTAGGATTATGCAACAGCCCTACCATAGACCGACTGTATCTGGCCATGTCGCTGAAGGCGGTGATGCTTCGCAGGCAGACGTAGTCGCAAGGAATGCGGGGGTGCGCATGTACGGTATCGGCGGGGAGGCCTTAGCAATTATGAACTATGAGAGTGACTGCACAGGTGGTACAGATTGTCCCTCTCATGACCTGGCTGTTCTGGGAATAAAGGTGGAGAAGGAGGGAGGCTATAGTGTAGAAGCTGTGGTCTCAGCTGGGTTGTGGGAGGGCAATGAGCATGTTGTTCATCGAGAGAAGTTGCAACCTCTTGTTCCTGAGCATCAAGAGAAGTTGTTTACTAGGCTGTGGCAGTACATCCGCATGTTTGTTCATTCTCCAGGCCTGATGTACGGAGTAGAATCCGACATAGAGGCTGGAGACAGTGCAAGGTTCAAAGTGGCTCCCTACCGTATTGACGAAGGGTCTGAGGGATATGGAATGTCGTGAGTGGTCGTTGCCTGTAACTTTGCATCCTGTGGTAAGTGGCAAGATCAGTGTGTGTGTTGATGGCAAGAGTGGGTGTGAATTATCCTTGACAGACGCCTATACCTTATCGAGAGTTGATGACACCTAGACCGCATCGGGGCTGCATCGCTTATCACGAAGGTAGAACTAGTGAAAGGTTTTTGGCAGGTCCCGTTGCCAGAAAGAGCGAAGAGAAGTGCTAGTTTTGTGATGAACTGGGCAGGTGTTGTTTTGCTGCCGGAACACAAGTTGGATATGTGGCATGTTAAGGGCGCTGATAATGTTGTGGCTGATTGTTTGTCGTGGGAGGGTACGCTTCGGGGAGCACCCTCGCCGTTCAGTCAGTGTGTGTTTGAGAGTTGAGAAAAACTAGGCTTGCCCCTGTAGAGCAGCCGTCAAAAACAAAATTAAAATTAAATTAAAAAAATCACATAAAAACTCTTTCTTTTTGATAGTTAATTGTAAGTTGCCAATATTATAGCTAATGTCCTAAGTTGAACCTGTCTTTCACTTAGTAGGCTGGGCTCTGTGAAGCTCGCTCAGGGAGCATAGTAGGCTAAAAATTATACAATTATGTTTGGGAGGGGTTATAAGGTGTTGTTTTTATTTAAGATTGAGCTTTGCATTTCATTTTCTGGTGGAGTGGCTGAGTGTGGCGTGTCTTGTCGGCATTCTGCCTTGTCAGATATCGTGCTCGCCTAATGTTTAGCGTCCTATATCTTGGGCGGGGTGTGACGCCTACCAGCATTGGCAAAATCGCCTCTCGGTGGCAACTAGCGCTCGCCAGGGACATAGAAGTGGGCTACAATTATCAGAGAATGTTGTTCTTTCTTTCCTCGCAATCGTATTGTCACAGACAGTCCAGTGGTGGTCTTTATTTTCGTCGGTAACAACGGGAAGTGCTTTATATCATTAATAGAATATAACATGCATTGTATATTGTTAAGGAGAGAGAGCGGTGTAGGCAGTTTGGTGGTAATGTGTGCGTGCATATCCATGTGTTGTCTCCCCCGCTCGGAGGCTCGCACGCGAGCTTTCTCACGCCCCTTTATTGGCTGGCGTGTCTGGCTGTGTCACGTGACACCTGCTGCCTTGTGACGTCTCGGCCTGTGATTGGCCGACCACCGCGTCTTTGTGGGCTCCTGTGTTCGTGGGGGTCCCCAGGAGCTGCCTTCCTCAGAGCAGGCCAGGGGCGCACACGACTAACATCCTTTTTACAAATGTCCCCCATATCCCCACCATTCTGACACTATCTCTCTCACTCAACTTCCTTTCTTTTATTCCTCTAATCTTTTAACGTCACAGCACTCCCTTTGGGTTCTGTACACGATTTCATATCGGCCCATCGTATTGTGTGCGTCGCTCTCATATATATTTACATGTATTAGAATAGGCTATAAGGGTTCTTTGTCTATGGAGGTTTGATGACTCTGTGTGTGTCTCCCTCAGTGTCCTTAGTCTATGGAGGTTTGATGACTCTTTGTGTGTGTCTCCCTCATTATCAGTAGTGCTCTGCTCGGTTATTTAATGCTAGACTGGGATGAGGTTTCTGTTGTCGTTGTCACCGATGTGTGTACGGTTTGTTTATACCTACACGACTTCGACGGTTTCTGTGGTAGCCTAGGTCGTCCTTTTGGTTGTGTCTTTTGCGAGTGCAGCATCGTGTTGTAAGAGGGCATTAGCCTACCTTACAACACAGTGCTGCCTCTTTGCTTGACTTTAGAGGGATCGCCAGGGTAGAGCCAGATACTTGAGATCTGTATCCACCAAGAGAGCATCCCCGTCATTAACGTAACTTTAATCATACCGCCTTAAGGACAACGCTAGGCTATGAGCCTGTCTTGCTCAGCCACAGTTTCCTAACCTTGATATCCCAGCTAGACTTTATTCACCTAGCAGACACTAGTTAGGACCTAAGCTCTTTTAATATGTATGCATTATTATTCACAAGCATTTATTAGTCTAGGTTGTTGTTGAGTTGCACAACCATAGTAGACTGTTTCGTTGATGAGGAAGTACTTCTTTTAGTGTCGAGCATTACTACCGTTGCGCATTTATAGTATTCTCGTGTCAGTTAACATTATATGTCCTATCTTTTTGTGTATTCTATTTACACGTGTGGTGTCCTGCCTCCTGCCTTTATATAGTTTAAAACCCTCCAGCCTCGGCATTGCATTACATAAATATTGCCCGAAACCCGGGTGTTTTGGCCGAAAAACGTCTAGGCTAGGCTACCGTATCATTGTTATGCTGACTGCTTCCCGCATTCCCGCACATTCCCAAGCGTAGCTGTGTTATTTACCTGTAGAATGGCGTTAAGTAGAGATTTCTAAGTCAACTGGTTGAGTTGTGATGATGATTTCAGTGGAGATAACTTGCGGCATCAACAGCCACTTTACAATACTTTTCGATACTTAACAACAACATACAGGCACACACGAACAAGCGACGCTCTCCTTCTTGTGGCCGGAGATGCGGGGCGTCGGTCCAGCCGGCTGTTGTTTACATGCGTCGGACCGACGCCTCGCACACCAAGCTCCCAGGCTTTCAATCACTGGTACAATGTTGTACCACCCGGGTTCCTGGGGGCAAAACATAATGGTACACACGTGTACCATCCGAGTTTGAAGGGTTAAGATACGAGCATCTTATGAGCATCAGACTTTCTTCAGAAGTTTCCAGGTCTATGCTGTAGGACTATACTTCACTTTCTTTCAGATAGGAGTGTAGAGTTTATTGTTGTTTACAGTAACTGTATTAAAGCATCTTTTTATTGTATTAAATCTTGCAGTGATTTAACCCGTGGAGCCCCGGCTAGTTTTGTAATGTTTGCGCACCAGAACCCGGCCGGTTTTCAATTTTTTTTTTTATTCCAGAAACAATAGCGAATGGGTTAGGAATGAAGGAAAAACCACGAAAAACCGCTCAAAAAGCTTTAAAAATGGTCCTACAGAGCCCCCGAAAACGGATTTTACAAGAGTAAAAAATTGAAGGCAATTATCCCAAAAAACCAGGTTATTGCGGCTCGCACGCCCACGGGACTTTGAGAGTTTTCAACCATCGGCACGGTTGCGTGGGATACGTACACAGTTCCCATACAAATCTGAGCCCTCTTGAGTGGCTATACCTGAGGTTACGGTCGGCGCAATTAGGGTGACGCGTCAGGCGCGTCTCTGGGGCTGTGCGTTACATACATCGCCGACGCGTCAGACGCGTCGCTGGGGCTGGACGGGTTAATTGATCTTTCCCATAGATTCTTGTTTATGCATTTTAACGTAACTTGCATCCTGTGTGTTATCAGGCTATACCCAGTGTGGGTTAGCCTGAAGTAGAGTACATTTATGCCCAGTTAAGGATACCCCGTTATCACAGATTAACTCTGGAGGGTATAGGTATTTTGTTCGCCGGCATATAAGTTCGAGGGTTTGGATCTAGCGTACCGTTGTTGCATAGTGCCCTATTACTAGTCCAAGCATTAAGTGCCCTTGTTTTATTCGTAGCCCTGGTCGTAACAGTATCTTGTGTGTTGAATGTGTTATTACGGCTGCTGTTTATGTTGTGGGTTGTTGGTTATGGTTTATAGTTTGTGTTGGTTTGTATCATGTTGTTGGTGGTTGTATTATTAATATACGTGTTGTGTCTGTTTATAATTGATCTGTGTATTTTAGTGTTATTATAATGTGTGTATTTATTTGTTTATCGTCAAGTGTATATTATTAAATGCATGCAAGTGTATTTTGCCTCGAAGTATCAACAGTTCAGTGAAGATCAATTTATCAGTAATAGACTTTCAATGATAATTACAATTCTTGAAATGATGTATCTTGAATACACAGAGGGTAAAGGGGAATGCTGGAGCCATTTGCAAATACCAATTAATTGTAGTCCTGTTATTGACTCTCTCGTTATGCTCGAAGGCTCAACATTTCCTCTGTCTTAAAATAGAAGGGTCATAAGGCCAAATTCCTATACCCTACCATAATATAGCACTGCTGCATTGATGAACAAAATCATTAGAAAAACACAAAACAATCTTGAATCATCTGGGTGATATGAGTCTCGTCAAGTTCTCTTTCCCATATTAACACGCAGGTCTTCACACACACTTACACAAAGTAGGCAATTGCACTTGCTAAGCTGTATGCAATCGTCTATTTATATCATGAATTCAAAACAAAAACACTTAGAGTCATCGTACCAAAGTTGTTCAAATACGTCAGTGCCAAACTATTAACCCCTTCTGTACCAGCGACGTCTTTTTATTTTTGTGTTAGCTACATTTAGACGATTTTATGTAACTTACGAGATATATATGGTAGTTAAAAGGATTAATTTAGATAGTAACCCTTTAATGGGTAGACTTCCTTCTTAAGCTGCATACAATCGTCGAATAGTAGTCAGAAGAATGTAAAACAGACGGAACTGGTATATAAAGGGTTAACTAAAGAGCTGGTCGTTTATTTGGTGCACTTCGTATATCTAAACTGCCTCCCATCCCAGCCAGACCAATGGTTCTCATCTGTAAGGATATTGCTGTTGGTAAGTTGGTCAGACACGAGGATGTTTATAATGTGAATTATATAATTATATATCTGCATGGAGTAGGATGTATTATATTTTAGTGTAATTGTATATGTTTGGTTATTTTTGTATGTGCGAAAGGAGTTCTTTAAAAATGTAAAATTTACTATTGTTGATTATGCTAGACGAGTTTATTCATGTTAGGAATTACCCATGTGAGTACAAATGTTAACGACTGTTTTCCCTTATGATAATCTATTACAGGATAATACGAAACTGAATTAAATTGTCTATTGATAGCAATAATATAATTATATAAAATTGTCGTGGTATTATCTAAAAAGCGAAAATATGACTTACGCCTTCCCTTCCAATCTCTCCTGCTAGCTCAGTTTGATAAAAAAAGTCAATGAGAGAGAGAGAGAGAGAGAGAGAGAGAGAGAGAGAGAGAGAGAGAGAGAGAGAGATAGAGCAATCGCAATCAGACACTAAGCCAATGTAGCACAGAACTATTTCCAAACTGTCATTGTAGAACCGGTCCTCAACCCCTACTGTAACGGCGACGTCTTTTTAATTTCATTCTAGCTATATTTAGAGGATGCTGTGCAGCTTAGGAAGGATATATGGTAGGTAACCAGATTAATTGAGATGATCTCTATTCTTTTAATTGGTAGACGTCCTTCCTAAGCTGAATAAAATCGTCTAATAGCGTCCAGAATATGATGAAAAGGACGTCACCAGTACTGAATGAGTTAACGTCGTCCCTCTGTCTTTGTAATTGTTGGTGGTAGTTTCTGATATTAGAGTCAAGGGTTCTATCACGGGGTGGCACTTGATTATGGTGTGTTCCAAGTAGAGTACATTTTATGTGAGAAACTGTTTCCACTAAAATACCTGCGTTTAACCTCACCTGCTTTAATTTCCATCCATGGTTTGATGTATTGATATGAAAGATTATAATCTACATTGCTAAAGTAGTATAGTATTTATTTGTATCAGTGTGTTCGCCTGACAGCCTACACCTGTCCAACGACATAAAGTATTAAACCTTTATCTTTAACACACACACATAGTGACGGACAGACAGATCAATAGGGTCTTTACTCTGTCACTAACAAAGGAACAAGACAACCTCAACCAATAACGCCAAAATAACAATGACCTGGTGAGAGAGAGAGAGAGAGAGAGAGAGAGAGAGAGAGAGAGAGAGAGAGAGAGAGAGAGAGAGAGAGAGAGAACAAACAATTAGACAGGGAGGCAATGTTGCACAGCACAATTGATTACCCTTGATTGCAGAAACTTGCCTCAACTTCCTCTCTTTGTCTTCGTTATTGTTTGGTGATGTTTGAAGGAGGGGTTCGATCCCGGGGACGTACAGTCCCTTATTATTGTGTGTTATGAATATATACGGTTCCATTTAGACACTACTGTTAAACTTCTGCTTTTACTTCCAACCATGATATTTTGTTATATTTTAACTCCGCGTGGATGCACCTACTGTACTTATAGTTATACTTATCAAATACATTGATAATTTATACCAACTTGCTGGAAGGATATACAATATATATATATATATACCCGGTATATCCGTAGTAGGTTCGCCTCCAGGGTATCGAATCTTGTATATGAATAGAAGGATAAGAGCCAGAGTCGTATTCATTTTGACGTTCATTGCAAATTTTCGGATGTACAGTCTACGACAGAACGGCTGTCTTGGCCTGAGGCAATGTGTTAGTTCACTCACATTTTAATAGATGGCACTTTAATCGCTTCTAATAAAACGGGGCGGGGTTAATATAGAGGTTCGAAGGAGGAGGAGTCAAACGTGTGTGTGTGTGTGGGTGTGTGGGTGTGTTCGAGAACGGCACGCAGAATAAGTTTATTTTAACATAACACACAGGCTACATTATAAAATTAGCCCATGCTGGATCACAAATAAGTAACACACATTAGGTGTTGCGTTATTTATGGAATTTAATACACAGACAATCAAGTTTCTATCCTTTGCACTTTCCATTCCCCCCTCCTCCCCCTCTCCCGTTCAACCCAACTCTCCTTCTTCACCCGCTTCCTCTCCCCTCCCTCCCTCCCACCTCTCTCTCTCTCTCTCTCCTCTCTCTCTCTCTCTCTCTCTCTCTCTCTCTCTCTCTCTCTCTCAAGGACATAAAAGATACCTTCTAAAATACGCAGAATAATACTATGCGATTGTTTTGAATTTACATATACATAATCTATTTGTATTAATTTCACCACACCACCAAACGCCTCCAATGAAATTAATGAAAGCATGTATGTGATCCACCGGGATTCGAACCTGGGTTATCACACACAGATTTTTAGACACCTTAACCATTACACCACCAAGACGGTTAAAGGTTTATGCACATGCCTACGACTTATGAAATAAATAATAAATGTTAGGGATGACAAAAGTAACACATATATATTGATTAGGAATAGGATAACTAGCGAGGCAGCGAACAACACCTGTTACTCGCTGCCTCCTAGATATCCTATTCCTAATTAAGCTACGATGCCCGAAGAACACGTCTATATTTGTTTATATATATATTAAGTGTAACAATAACACTTAGGATTTACGTTATTTGTGTTGGCTTAAGGAATAAGTTGGATAATACATATACTTGTGACCTCCACAATTTGTAATGTTTGAGGAGACGGCGCTTCAACCTCTCTCCTCTGTCCATCACATTCAAGCACCAACCCCCCCACACCAACACTAACACAGGATACAAAACAGACACACACACTCACACCCAATAACATAAAACGCACATCACACACATGATCACATACATCGTAATGGGCACAAATCACTCACACATGATAACATAAAACGCACACACACACACACACACATACACACACACACACACACACACACACACACACACTGGTCCAGGCAAACTAGAAAAGGTATTAGCATTATTGAGGAGATGCTGCTGTCTTCAGTGCGTGTCATGGCCATCCTGAGCCTTACGACGTATACAGACTAATAACACACATAACAAAGCCACTATAACAACTTCGTCTCTCTCCAACACCCCTTCTCCCCTCTCTACACTCTTCAGAAAATAGGAAAAGTAGAAAGTAGCTACGAGGTGCCGTTGTGAAGGCTTATCCTTCAATACCTTCATCTGACCTGACCCCATCCGGGGTTTAGCTGGTCCGCAAGGGTGTGTGACATGAACCCAATAGATAATATGTGGGCCATCATGTCATGGAGTGGAATGTGGTTCAGGTTAGGATTGGAAAGGGCGGGAGGAGTGGGATCGGGGGGCAGGGGGAGGGGGGGGGGGTATCCGTCGCCGCCCTAATATAAGTTGGAAAATGTTTAAATCAGCTCCAACGAGAATACAGGAGGTAGTTGATGAACCTTGTGGGTGGAGATCATATTGATTTCATAAATATAAATTGTAAATGTTTACTTTTAAGATCCCTTTATATGTATTATATAATGTGTATGTGTTTCCAATGTTCACCGTAACATAATGATGGTGAAATAATACATATTACATTAAATTCAAGGTAACATGCACAGAGCTATAGTATACTTTTAATTATGTTTGGACGATAATTTAAACAATACGAAGTAAAAATATAAAAGCCTAAACAATTTACAGTATATCAACTTTAAAACAACATAAAAAAATTACTTGGATTATCGTTAATTGGTCAATTTGATGACTTACTTTATAGTAAATCATTACAATGGGTAACGCCGAACTGTTTACTGATAATGGGAAGCCACAGTAATTAAGCTAGTAATTAAGAATCCACTGAGAAAAGTATAATGCAATAATCATAGCGTGTCATATTACATGTTAAGGGAATATGTAATATGACATGTTAAGGTAGGCGGATGCCCAACCCCGAAAGGGGTTGAAATAGGGGAGCTATCCCCCGCCAAAGGCGGCTTTCTAGGGCCTTTCCTAGCTGATGCTGAGAGGATTGGGTTCTAGTCATGTGGTGATGGGCTGGTCTATCAGAGTGAGAACTGAGCGATCTCTGCCATACCCATAGCTTACTCTGACTGTTCCTTTTACTTATATATTTTCTAGATCTCAAGTGACGGCGCCTCTTCCGTGGATTGACCTCCCTATCTACCAAGATTGGAAGCCAAAGCGTCACATTTTTCCTTTGCCCCTCAACTTTCTCTTCATAATTGCTGAGGGGCACAGGGCCCTGGGTGGGTCTTTGGTTTCCCGGGCGTTTCCGCACCCTCCTTAGCTCCCCGCCATGGAGTGGCTTCGGTCACCCAGGATTTATTGTGGTCGGCAGGGAGGGTTCTGTGGGGGCGCTCGGTTATGGCCTTGGCCTTCAACGGGGCCTTGGGGCTGTTCGGCCAGGCAGCTTGGGGAACATCAACAACAACAACAACATGTTAAGGTGGATTATGAATTGGTCAACCACAGTGCTGTGATTAGTGGTATGGAAGATTTTTTTTGTTTACTCTGTGAAAATTTGTTTTTATTACAAAACAAAAACACGTTTCGGCTCATCTAAAGTGTTTTCTCTAACTGGGCCGATATTATCTTGTCTTTATGATATATATATTTGGTTATAATTTGGTCAAAGCTAGATTACAATGTGATCCAACTTGTCTTGATGCGTGGATTGTAACATCCCGTTTCAATTACTTATATATTTATACGATTGTTTACACTAACCAGGACGCCAAGGTTGGCAACTTTGAGTGTTTTGCAACGGAGCATACTGTATATATTTATTTTCTATAACACATTGTATAAGGTAAATAGAATACGAGTTAATAATTGACAATCAGTAGAGGTAAAAAGAACAGTATTATTAAAACACCAAAGATTTTTTTATGGACAGCTTTGAATACGACGATGAGGTAAATTATATATTCGGTTAGGAGAGAGAAAAAGAGAGAAGGGGGAGATAGGGGAAGGCAGCAGAGAGAAGGGGAGGAGGGGGGAATGGGAAGTTCGAAGGATAGAAACTTGATTGTCTGTATATTAAATTCCATAAATAACGCAACACCTGATGTGTGTTACTTATTTGTGATCCGGCATGGGCTAGTCTAATAATATAGCCTGTGTGTTATGTTAAAATAAAGTTATTCTGATTGCTGTTCTGGAACACACACACACACGTTTGACTCCTCCTCCTTCCAACCTCTATACTAACCCCGCCCCCTTTTATTAGAAGCGATTAAAGGGCCATCTATTAAAAGATAAGTGAACTAACACATTGCCTCAGGCCATGACAACAAGTTAGTTCTGTCGTAGACTTGTACCTACATCCATCTTCAGACATATTTATGGATCCTAAAAGAAAGTAAAACACAATATTTGTAAAATTTGTAAAACAGTAGGATAATTTTTTCCAATTAAATAATCGCAGTGTTATGAAACTTACTGAACACAAGATATTTATGGCAATGATTATGTAAGAATAATATGTAAAAAAGAAAGACAATATATTGAACAATTAGGCTACTACAGTATATGTATAAAATGTAACTAGAACTAGAAATTGATAGTTTTATGAAACAGCAATAGATAACACTAATAGAAACAAACTCTCAGAGCACTTACATTGTTGACAGACCGCTTACCACTACGACACTAACCAAAATACACTGTGACGCCTCCCGGCGCTGGCACAATGGTTGCGTGGGGCATTGCAGCTCGCTAGCGCTCGCCAGGATGGGGGGATGGGCTACAGTTGTCCTAGAATGATCTGCTTTCTTTTATTAGTGTCGTGTTGCCACAGACAGTCTAGAAATGGTCTTTGTTTTGGTCTGTGACCGCGCCTTATATTTTATATTCGCTATAATATAAATGTTGCTTGTGTGGGAGGCGAGCGAGAGCGGGTGAGGGAGTACACCTGGCAGCGGGGGCTGAGCTATGATGCGGCTCGCTTGGGCGCTGACGGCGTTGGCGGCCGGGTGGTCAACTAGTCCCTTCCCGTCGCGGCCCTCATGTTTTTTATCAAGCTCAGAGCTGGCCTGACACGCGTATTGTCTACATCCTTTGCAATTCTGTCCCCCATACTCGCCACTTTGCATACTATTTCTCTCTCTCGACTTCTCCTTTCTCATTCTCTAATCTTTATTAAACTCAACGTCCCTTCTGGTTTCAGCATAGACGTTCACCGTCGGCCAGTCGTATTGTACGCGAAGCTCTCAGATATTTCTATGTATTAGGCTTTAATGAGGTTTGGAGAGACGGACTTTTCCGTGTGTGTCCTCTCTCGGGAAGGTTGTAGACCGGTATATGTCTCCCTGGCAGGGTGTTGAGTGATTCTGCTTAGTTATTTAAAGCTAGACTAGGGGTAAGGTTACTGTGTCGTTGTTTCCGATGTGTGCAGTGTTAGCTAAGCCCTGCACGACATCGACAGGTACTGTGGGAGCCTAGGTTGTCTTCGGGTGGGTTTACTTTGCGAGCACAGCACTGTGGTGTGAGAGGGCCATAGCCTATCCCTCACAACATAGTGCTGCCTCTTTGTGTTGACTTCTGAGGGATCGCCAGGATAGAACTAGGTACTAGAAACCTAGATTTATCAAGAGAGCATCCCCGTCATATAACGTAATCTTCATTATACCACCTTCGGACAACGTTAGGCTACGAGCCGCATGCTCGCCCATTGTTGCCCTGCCTTGATACCCCAGCTAGACTTTATTAACCGAGCAGACACTGGTTAGAGATAAGCTCCATTATTATATGTATGCAACATTATTATTCACTGCACTTTTGAGCCGAGGTTGTTGTTGAGTTGCACAACCCTAGTAGGCTGTTGCGTTGTGTCACGAAGCATTTCTTTAGTTGTCGAGCATTACTACCTTTGCGCAGTCTTTATTATTCGCCTGCCTATTATTACTATATGTCCTAGTATTTATTGTGACCCGTATTCTGCATTATAATTGTTCAAGATTCTTTACGAACATCTTCCCAGCATCAGACTTATTTCAGAAGTTTCCAGTTGATGTTGCAGGACTAGCATTGCACTTTCTTTAATACAGGAGTGCCAGTTATTTGAGTATCTACCGTAATGTTAATTAATCACGTTAACTATCTTTTCTTTGTGTAACCTAATCGAGTAATCTTTTACTGTTTGAGAATAGGCTGTTTCATCGAGCGTCAGCCTAGTGTGTGTGCACCAGTTACCGAGTCATAGGATACCTTGTGGTCCAGGCACGACTCAGGGCGGTAATGGTGTTTTGTTTTCCAGTGTTTAAGGCAGGGGTTGGATCTAGTGTTACCGTTGTTGCATTTTGCCATTATCTAGTCCAATGTTGAAGAGCCCTGTGTCTTTGAGAACCTGGATCGTAACAACACAAACAAATACTATTTATACATTACAAATGAGTTATTAAATACTATTTTAAACCAAATGAGTGAAAACATATATTGAAATCCTAACCCACTAATGATGAAAATCTACCGAAACAATTTGGACTAACTAACTATTAATATTTACCTGTGTATTTAATTCAGGTTCATACTTATTGATATAATATCGCTCAGCAATGAAAGCATCAGTCTTGTTCATGAACTTTGAAATTATTTTAAAATTATTTTCACTGAATCGGTGATCTGACTCTCGAGCATACCTTCTAATAGCAGAAAACTGCTGTTTCTGTAGAGTTTGACCTGTTCGAATACTCATTCCCATATGTTGCAATATTCTTGATCAGAAGGCTCGTGAAGAGCAACCAATATACCTCACAGGGCAGTGAGGACATTCAAATTTGTAAACAATATTGGAACATAGTGAATCGGGAAGAGTATACTTAATTTTGAAAACAAATATTTAATTTTATTTCATTTTTGAAAACTATGTGAACATTAATAGCAAGGAAATTGACATTTAAAATCTTGCATAGTTGCTTTCTTAGCTCATAGCTCGCTTTTCCGTAAAATGGCAATTTGATACATTTCTTCAGTTTTGGAACATTATTCACGACACTTACATTACTGTATTTAGATGAAAGAAAGGACTTGACAATTTTGTGAAAAAGGTTTGAGCAATACTCATTATTTAAAAAATATTTGTTCAGGGTTTTAATTTCTAGATCTAAAAGCAGATAAGTCGAACATAAGTTGTAAGCTTTATTCAGAATGGTTTTAATCGAGTTTGTCGTATAAATTGTGAGACAAAAACTGAACCAATTGAATCCTAAATTTGTATGTGTTGGCTTATGGTACACATTTGTATGTGTTGGCTTATGGTACACATTTGTATGTGTTGGCTTATGGTACACATTTGTATGTGTTGGCTTATGGTACACATTTGTAGTTAGTCTTTGTTCAGTTGACATTATTAAGATATCTTGGTAGGGTAAACACATTATTAAGATATCTTGGTAGGGTAAACACATTTATCTTGAAGGGGGGTCTAGGGGTTATTTGTCTAAGCTCGATGGAGGTCTAGCGAGGAAACTAAAAAATATATGAATAAATTAATTAATAGACCAAAAAACCAGCCCATCTCCCCACTGTTTTAAACCACTTTGTAACAATCATCATCATTATGGTCAGCTTGCACAATGAGCTTTGAGTTGTTGTTGAATTTTATTGAGATAAAAGATAAAATTATGAAATGTTAATTAGGTTTCCTGGCGCGTTGGTGGAAAACGAAATGCAGGGGATGTATTTTGGGGGTGTAAGGTTTTCTGTATTAATGTTTGTATTGTGTTACAGTCGAGATAGAATTATCTCTCTCTCTCTCTCTCTGTCTGTTTTATCTCTCTCTCTCTCTCTCTCTCTCTCTCTCTCTCTCTCTCTCTCTCTCTCTCTCTCTCTCTCTCTCTCTCTCTCTAGAAACACTCATAAGAGACAGACTCGTAAATCACTTAGAGGAAAATAACATACTTACAGATACTCAACACGGCTTTCGTAACAAACTCTCTTGCTTAACAAATCTCTTAGACTTCTTTCACGATATCCTAAACCTTTATGATGAGAGTAAAGCTGTAGTTATTATATACCTTGATTTTCAAAAGGCCTTTGACAAAGTTCCCCACAAACGTTTACTGCTAAAACTAAAAGCGCATGGAATACAAGACGGTGTGTTGAAATGGATAGAAAATTGGCTCAGCGACAGAAAGCAAAGAGTAGTAAAAAACGGTAAGGCATCTAAATGGACCAATGTAAGTAGCGGGGTACCTCAGGGATCAGTACTAGGACCAATTATCTTTCTAATTTACATCAACGACATAGATGAGGGTCTCACCTGTACAATCTCAAAGTTTGTTGACGATACAAAAATTGCAAATTGCGTACTCTCAAAAGAACAAGTTGACGATATGCAACACAATCTAGATAAGTTGTCACGTTGGGCGCAAATTTGGCAAATGAGTTTCAATGCAGATAAATATAAAGTACTACATATCTATAATATGTTAAGTATATAGGGGATTATAGGTAATAACACAACACATTAATTATTGGATAAGTGATAATAAGTATAAACGTACAGGTATATAAGTACAGATATATGATAAGGCTTGTAATAAAAGCCTTAGGAGCAAGGTGATATATGACTTGTGTGATCTAATATATCTAGGGGATATAGGAGCTTGGCTATAGAGGATGAGTCTGAGTCTAGAGTCTAGAGGGAGTAAAGAGCTCTGACTCTCTCTGGCTGAGGTCTGTTGAAGTCTAACTGAAGATGCCTGAGTAAGAAGGCATCGACTGGGTTCAAGGATGCTGAAGCAACACAGCATCAACTCAGCATTCTGGTATGACGTAGGACCGGATAAATACCTTATACAGTTTACATTTACAGAGGAAATGGGTGTTGATTTAAGTGGAAGTAACAACAAATATATTATATGTTAAAGAGATAGATAAAGTTATAGGGAGTTCAATAAATGAAGAATGTTTAATAATAATGTTGAGAGTTTAAAAGTTACAGGGATAAAGGCATATAAGCAGTGAGATATATGTATAGCAATATAAATGCAGGGCTTATAATGTCATACTACATTCCGGATACCAAAATGAGTAAGTAAACTATTCGCTGAATGGCACTCAGCTTAGCGTGTAAACAGAGAAACCGATCTGGGAGTAACAATATCGAGTAACCTAAAACCGAGTCAACAATGTTCAGAAGTTGTTAAGTAAGGCAAACAAAATAATAAGCTTTGTAGGCATGTGATTTGAGCATCAATCCAAAGAAGTTATCCTAACTCTTTACAATTCCTTAGTCCGCCCTGTTCTGGAATACTGCGTTCAATCCTGGTGCCCTTATTACCAAAAATATATAGACAAGCTAGAACGAGTTCAACGTAGAGTAACCAAAATGATACCTAGGCTAAATAACAAACCATACGAGGAGAATTAAATCTATTTCCTTTAACCGAGCGCAGATTAAGAGGCGACTTAATTCAAGTATTCAA
This sequence comes from Paralithodes platypus, assembly GCA_032716605.1. Taxonomy (NCBI): domain Eukaryota; kingdom Metazoa; phylum Arthropoda; class Malacostraca; order Decapoda; family Lithodidae; genus Paralithodes; species Paralithodes platypus. Next base: position 15,625,454 of record CM064512.1, read on the forward strand.
AATCATCAAAGGCATCGACAGTATGAACCATAGTAAGTACTTCACTATCGACCAATCTAGTTACACGCGGGAAAGCGGTTGCAAAATTATTGGTAAATCTTTTAACTCACACGAATCTATTAATTTCTTTTTCAATCGAGTTGTCAATTTGTGGAATGGGCTTCCCGGTATAGACTGCAGCACCGTCGATTCTTTTAAACTTCGCCTAGACAAATATCTTGCATCAAACCCGCTACTGACTGCGTTTGTAAACTAATACCTTTATTATATTCTTCCCACAGATTCTTCAAGGATTATTGCGTATATATATTACTAAGACATTACTCTCTTTTTCCCAGATATACGAAAGATCACTTATAACTGTGTTATGTACTAACCCATCTGTCCTCTACTAACTCCCTAATCCTGCCACGGACATTAGTTACAGGGCAGTAGTTTCCATTCCAATTTTCCCTTACCCACTCTAAACCACTGTTTGGACACTTGATCCTCAGTGTTTTGGAGGACAAGCAGCCTAGCGGGGTCACTAGATATGTTGTTGCTTGATTTCCTTTGTACTCCTTTGTACTTTCTCTCTCTCTCTCACTTTCACTCTCTCTCACACACATACACACACTCTCTCTCTCCCTCTCTCCACCATAACGTAACATACAACATCAATGACCGTATATGTCAGAGCCAGCTGATGCACAGACTATACAGAGAGATTAATATAGATACCCTGCCACTTTCTCTCTCGCTCTCTCTCCACCATAACGTAACATACAACATCAATGGCCGTATAATATGTCAGTCCCAGCTGGTGCACACAGATGACACAGAGAGGTTTATATAGAAACCCTGCCACACTCTCTCTCTTTCCACCATAACATACCATACAACATCAATTACCATTTATTATGTTCCTTCCAACAACCAACTATACTCCTAAAATCGATTAATGAAATTTACAAACACATGTGGCAGTCCGTGGATTCGAATCCAGGATGCTCACACCGAAAATCAACACCTTATGCATCGCACCACGAAGACAGTTAAAGAATGGTGGACTCTGCCTACGATTTATTATGCAACTTCGAATCCTGCATATCAATCTAAGCATGTACACACATCCCAACTGCTACTCACGTAGGCTATGTATATGTGAATGGAAAGAGCAATTAATGGGGCCTTAACCACTAGGGAAGTCCTCTCGATAAATTACCCCTGAACCAATATCAATTATTATGTTCCTTCCAACAACCAACTATACTCCTAAAATCGATTAATGAAATTTACAAACACATGTGGCAGTCCGTGGATTCGAATCCAGGATGCTCACACCGAAAATCAACACCTTATGCATCGCACCACGAAGACAGTTAAAGAATGGTGGACACTGCCTACGATTTATTATATAATATATCAGAGCCAGCTGGTGCACACAGACTACACAGAGAGGTTTACATAGATACCCTGCCATACAGACCTACACTCCAAGCGAGGAGGTCAGAACTTGATTCTAGGAGAGCTAGCAAACCCCAGAGTAAAGAAAAGTGGAAGAAAAGGATAGCAGAGATGATGGTCTGTCCCTACACTCAAACAATAAACCTGTATATGAAGAGATGAAAAGAATTTGAAATAGTCTGATGGTATTTATAGAAAATTTAGAGAGAGAGAGAGAGAGAGAGAGAGAGAGAGAGAGAGAGAGAGAGAAGAGGGAGGTAGCTGGTAGGGTGGCTGTATTTTGTGGTGGTGGTGGTATACGGGAACTAAACGACCAATATATAGTACAGTAGCTACAACCATTAATATAGACCTGGGCCCTGGTGTCCACAGCTCTACGACCTCGCATCTCTCTTAATGGCTTGTAAGTTAACCATACTACATTTCTTACCACACATAATATCGTGGAGTGTATAAATAATGATGAGGCCAACTGTACATAGAGAGATGGGGTAACTGTATAGCAATATGAGAGAGAGGGTAGTCCGGTGGCACAGGCCCTTTTTTTAGCAGAACCTGGCAATGTCTGGTAACAATAATTTCTTTGCATTTTTAAATACTCTAGACCATGTAAGTCAAGAATCTGTCCGGTGTAATGATTACCCTCGCTTGGCATTTTCAAAATTCAAAATGGCGGCCAACATAATCACCAATATGCGTTATTCGCTATAACCTTTAAACTAAACCACATAGAGTCATTATTTTGTTGTCTAGGGCAGTGCGTTTTGGGTCAAGGAATCCATTTCTGATGAATAAATAGCAGTATTGCCTTTATTTTTTTGACAATTACACATTGAATATTAATTTCTGTGCGTAGGATAGTGTTTTGGGAAGGGCCCGAGTGGCATCATTGGAGACACACAAAACCCACAGACGGTGGCAACGTGGTCCCACAGTCAGCATGCAGTCGTAACACTGAAGGGGGACCTCCAAATGATGACTGAGGAAGACAGTACACCAAAAATGAAACACAAAGAAGAGGCAAAATGGAGGATCAAAAGTGATTCACAGGATATCCAGTCCCTTCATCTCACACTATCTGAGTGTATTGATCCGATGGATCCTGACAGCCATCCTCATGGTTCCCTAATGAACGTTGTCACTGGTGCCATATCACCCTCAAATGTCAACATTGATATGGCAGTGAACCTTGCCAAGGAACAACTTAAAACTTTTGTAAAGTCATGGCCTGATGGTCTCTACACCACTATCAAACAGGAGGTTTTCACCTTCTCTACCACAATAGCAGTCATCGACCAAGAGGTGATCTATGCCAGAGTGATGGGCCTCATGGTGAGCCCTCGAGATGTAGATGTGAGCAAGGTTTTAGGCTGTGAACTAACAGCTTACCCTCCTTCCATGTTTCACCCTGATGGAAACATGCAAATTGCCACTCGGATAGCATGGACGAAGAAACTTGTTGCAGTAGAAACGTCTGCTAGGGTATTGGTGCAGCCATCTATCGTCGTGGTTGATGTCTCTGCTGTTCTTTGGACGATTAATTGGCCTACAAATGGACCTGTTTTCACCTTTGTCCAATCATTTAACCCACTGAGTCCCAGCTAGTTTAGAATAAATGTACCACCAGAGACCAGCAGGTTTTGAAAACAAAAAAAATCCAGAAACAATTGGGAATGGGTTAGGAATGAAGGAAAACCCCCCAAAAAACGATCCCCTAGGACATTAAGGGGTCCTACGGTGCGCCCGAAAGTCGGATTTACAGGAGGGGAAAATTGAAGGCAAAAACACCCAAAAACAGGTTTTTGCATGCTCACGCGCACGCAGTTGGACTTTGAGAGTTTTCAACCAACGGCATGGTTGCATGGGATACTTACACAGTTCCCATACAAATCTGAGCCCTCTAGGTTCCATAGGACCGGAGTAATTAACAGGGACGACACGTTGTCGTCGCTGGGGTTTAGCGTTACATACATTGCCGACGACAACGTGTCGTCGCTGGGGTTCAGTGAGTTAAGACATGGGTCGTATACCACCTTCACCATGTCAATGTTCACCTGGTGCTGGACAGGTACTATGACTACTCTACTAAGAGCAGTACCAGGACAACATGAGCAGGCAAGGCAGCCGCTTCCAGAGTTCACAAACTGAATACAAACACTCCCCTCCCACCAAGGGATGCTGTACTGAAATGTGTAGCCAACAAGATACAGCTGAACCACCTCATATTGGAGCCTATAATGAACGACAACGAATTCCTCTACAATGTGACATCTGAAAACTGCCTGGAGTCGAATTTTTTGAAATTCAAAATAAAGCTATTAGATTAATCAATAACCCTGCAATCACACAGGACCTTCCTACATTATCCATACGAAGAAACGTTGCATCCCTTGAATTATTCTACAAATATTTTCACAGCAATTGTTCCGAGGAACTTGCTTCAATTGTGCCGCCTCTCCACATCTTTCCCCGTAGAAGTAGGGCAGCTGAGAGCGCCCATTAATTTACACTTTCTCCTCCACAATGCAGAACTTCTGCTTATCAAAATTAATTTATCCCCAGAACTACTACTCTTTGGAATTTACTTCCCTCGAGTTACTCTCCACAAACTTACAATCTACAACAGTTTAAATACAGTTGTTACAAACATTTTGTGAATGGAGGATGCCTTTAGGCACACGGACCTTTTTTTGTTTTATCTGTGTTTTTCCTTCCTCCGTTCATTGTCTCTTAACCCGGGAGCTGCGGGGAGACTCTTAAGAGTTCCCCCGGCGCACTGCGGGAAGACTCTTAAGAGTCAGAGAAAATAAAAATCAACTTTTGACATCGAAAAAAAAAAAAAATTTATATTTTTTTTTTTTTATTTTTTTTTATTTTTTTGGCCCCTGGGCCATGCAAAATCTCAGTCCTCTACCTCCCCTCCTTCCCCACTTTCCTCCTCTCCTTCAGTTATCACCTATTTTCTCTGTTATTCCCTTATTCTGAGGTATATTTTCGTGCTAACATTAGAAATCCGATTGGAGGGTGTGGTCATCACTGATAGCAAGCGAGTGCAAGAGAGAGAGAGAGAGTATCGATCGACTGTGTCTCAGTGGCCTTGGGGGAAATTGGCGGGAAAGCAGATTGCCTCACCCATACATTATACAACTCGCGGGCTATATCTCCGATTTTGACCATCCAAACGCTGTTTTCACTCGTTTTAGTGTTGTTTCAGGTTAATACCTTTATAATCAACCCATAATAGGCGCATATGGATAAATATTAATGCTATTAATGGCACAATGAATATTTTAGTGACGGAAACACCTCAAATACGTCAGCACAGGGGGACGTTTCCAATTACCCCCATGCGCACTTCAGAGGTTAAAAAAAAAAAAGAAAAAAAACAAAAAACAAGGGGAGAAAAAGCATGGACAATCAGGTATCCTTAATTCATGAGGCAGACATAAGACTTGTCAAGCACGCCCTCTAGAGCTGTGAAACTGAAGATGCGTGTGTCACTCTCATCTCAGACGATACTGATGTGTTTGCACTACTCTACCATAACTCTGGCTCCTCAGCTCCCATGATGATGCAACCAACAGTGCATGGTAGGGTTTGTATTGATATTCCTGCAATAGTCCAAACACAATCTACAGTCATCCCACAAGTCCTGGTAATACATGCTATCCTGTGCATGACTTTTGATCCACCGTTTTGCCTCTTCTTTGGGTTTCATTTTTGGTGTAATGTTTTCTTCAGTCATCATTTGGAGGACCCCCATCAGTGTTACAACTGCGTGCTGACTGTGGGACCACATTGCCACCGTCTGTGGGTTTTGTGTGTCTCCAATGATGCCACTCGGGTACTTCCCAAAACACTATCCTATGCACATAAATAAATATTCAATGTTTAATTGTTAAAAAAATAAAGGCGATACTGCTATTTATTCATCAGAAATGGATTCCATGACCCAAAATAACCTGCCCTAGACACCGGAATGATGACTCTATGTAGTTTAGTTTAAAAGTTATAGCGAATAACGAATAACGCAAATTAGTGATTATGTTGGCCGCCATCTTGAATTTTGAAAATGCCAAACGTGGGTAATCATTACACCCGACAGATTCTTGATCTACATGGTCTAGACTATTGACAAATGCAAAGATATGATTGTTACAAGACATTGCCAGGTTCGACCTCTATGCCACCGGACTAATGTTAGAACTGTAGGCGTTGAGGAGAGAGAAAGTGTAATATAAGTTCCCGCAGGGTTGGTTCAATAGTTCTCAGTCCTGCACCTACTGTACACTAATATTATTTAGTTCGTCTGTACCTTACTACTTTTAGTGCTATGTTGTGTGTGTGTGTGTGTGTGTGTGTGAATTATGACAGTATTTGATTGTAAACATTATAGAGGACCCTATTCAATTGTTCCCAGTCCGACACATAACAGTATATACCCCAGGTTCACAAACAGACAGTCAGAGACGATGAGCGAAAAAACAATTACTGAGAAAACGAGACATAAATTGAGAGTGAGAAACTAATTAGTTAAAGGATATGAGAGCTATGTTGGGGACACACACACCTACAGAAAGAGAGAGAGAGAGAGAGAGAGAGAGAGAGAGAGAGAGAGAAGGCGAGAGAGAGAGAGAGAGAGAGTAAATTATTGATGATAGGGGTAGCTGACTAAATCACGAAATTATAATATGGTGAGGGTGTGCGTGTTGTGTTCGGTGTATATATTGTTACTTATATTACTAGTATTGCACGTACTTACACACATACACACACGCACGCATACACACGCACATACACACACACACACACACGATATGATACATAATACAATTACATAAGAACGAACTTCCACTCACTGGCTCTCAAAATTCCATTACTACCACTGATTTAAACCCATTTGTAACAATTATCATAATAATGGTCAGCCTACACACTGAGCTTTGAGTTGTTGCTGATTTTGGTTGAGTGAAAAGTAAAATCAAATTTGGAAATCTAAATTTCCTGTGCTGGCGCGTTGGTGGAAAGTGAAAGGCAGGGGATGTATTTTGGGGGTGTAATGTTTCCTGTATTATTGTTTGTATTGTGGTGAAGCCGAGTTATTAGGATTATTTCTCTCTCTCTCTCTCTCTCTCTCTCTCTCTCTCTCTCTCTCACATGCGTGCACACACACACACAAACACTCACTCACTATTGTGTGGGGCTGTACTTGGCCCTCATATTTAAACAAATTAGTATTAGCTCAAAATAAAATTTTAAGATGTATACTATTTATGGGTAAATTTGACTCGACCGATAACCTCTTCCTATCTCTCAAACTGTTTAAGTTTACTTATGTTCATAAATATTTGTTTTTATTATTTGTTCTCAGTAATATTATAGGATGTTCAGGAAATAAAACCTTTCAATTTATAAACAATGCTCAAAATACTAGAAGGAATACCATAAATCTAATTTTTCCACATTTCCGAACAGTTCTGTTTAAAAACAGTATAATCTGTACCGGTCCTCAATTGTGGAATTCTCTACCCCCAAATATAAAGGATCTCATCTACTCAAGCATTAGATCTTTATTCAAAAATATAATTAACACTCCACGAGCGGCTAGGTCGGTATCTTCTACTACCTGCCAAGCGGGTTTTTTTTAGCCTAAACGAGCTTGTTTCCGTGCTCTTTTTCATGCATAAACAAGAGCAGAGCGTAATACAATTATGTATGCCTGAAAGGGCGATAATTGAGCTTTCCAATGACACCAGAACCATCCTTCTACGACCACACGTTTTCATGCAACGATCGTGCAAGACGAGTGCAAAATCCCTAAAATACGGTAATTTCCTTACATAATTCCCTGTGTAGCGAGGCAGTGAGTGTGGGTGTGTGTGGAGTAGGGCCCAGTGATGGCGCGAGAGCCATGCCGAACGGTCAGAGCCGACCTACACTCCTCCCCCCGCTCGCCTCTCTCTCAGAGCCAAATATTGCTCAGAATTGCACACCGCCTTAATTAAGTCGGTCCCCGCCACATAGTCCTTTCTTCTCTAGCCCGACTTAAGTCCACCCCCGCCAGACAAGGGTTAAGAATCACCTATTTACTTTACAATCTTCATAGTTCAGGATATGCTTGTAAGAAAAATGTAATCCATATCACTCTAAGTTGCCTGTACTGAATATGTAATTATATATATATATATATATATAATTTTGTCTGCCAGGGAGCCCCGGCTCGGCAGACCGTGCCATTTCCATTATTATTAGTATAAATTTGTGTATTGCATTTTCTTATTGGCAATTAACACTTTTCACTTTTTACTTTTACTTTTACTCTTCAATTTTCTCGTTTTGCTTGGGACACACATCGGGGATATTGTTGACTTTTGTCACATTATTGGTAATCCCTGATCACCATGCTTGCATGCTTGGATACTCTGGTTACTGACTACACACACAACCACAACCATTCCAACGGAACGATAACAGTCTACAAGCACTCCTCACCAAGCTAGAAAAAGGCACCGCAGTGAGATACATAGACTGTCATCATGTCCACGGGGATAGACCGTAAGGGACTATTAATTGCCCCTGTGGAAATGGTGGAGGTAGAATACACTCACATAACGTTTGCAATATTCCCACCTGTTGATTTAAGGCCTCACTCCAAACCGGGGTATATGGTTGTGGAGATTTTAGTACAGTTTGACCCACAGTGAAGCCGCTATGTTAAAAACAACACAGGTGGGTCTGTTCCTGCTGGTGGTGGTGGGAGGATCCATTTCCTCTTTTGGTAAATACGCGGATTGTTTTTTTTTACTTGCTCTGGTACGGTGAAAATCGTGGTGTTGTTGTTGGTGTTGATTAGAGGTGGCGGGTGGATTAAACAATGTTGTTATGCTGCCGTATATTTTGGGATACGGAGCATGTCAAAAGATGTGACCCACCCACAGTCCTGTGGCACATGAGGCCCAAAACGGCATACATTAACCTAAGCAACACGATGATGTAGGTTTATTTATATATATATATATATATATATATATATATATATATATATATATATATTAGTGTAGCCAGGAGGTTATTTTCTTTCAGGCAGGTGAGATTAAAATAATAGGCACAGTTTGCATTATTGAGTTTTTTATTGATACTATCAATTTTTCGTACAGTTTTTCTGGTATTTTCAGGAAGTTGGTAAAGGTGGTTTGCAAATGGTTCCGCCGTTTCAATGGGCGCAGCCATCATTATCAAGGAGAAGTGAAGTTAGAAGGTGATAAGTCGAGTTTATATAGGCGATACAAGATCAAGAGAGGGTTTATTGTGCGCTAGCTGCACGCTGGTTGGCTAACCTAAGACTAGCTCTGGTAGGCTGGCCGGACGCAGGGCCTCTGCGTCGTTCGTCTGCGTGTGTGGAGGGGGCATTCCTGGGGGCATCATGGGGGTCCTCGCTGTGGAAGGGCGTGCCGAGGGTAGGATCTGGCTGTATTCCGCTTGTGTGTTTAAAGAAGGTTGGTATGTTTGTATATATATAGCTTCAAGAATGAATAGGCGGCGTGAGTCTATTTCTTTATCAAGAATAGAGGTGTGTTTATCTAAGTCGGGTATGGTGAGTTCCTGATGGTGTGAGGATGTATGGTAGTGGTCCTTGATAGCTCCGGCTTGAAGGTGGAAGGTAAGGCTACGTGACAGACGAGTCCTTGTCAAACCGATATAAGTGTGAGGTCCACAGTCCTCACTGTTACAGGTGTGTCGGTATATGACATGGTCCTCTTGTGACGGTTTCTTAGCGGTAGCCGGGCTGTTGCGAATGCCTAGTTGTGATGTTTTCCTCGATTTGTAGTATGTGGTGAGTTTAAGGTGTTGGTCAGGGTTCGTAGTTTTAACGTTGTTGCTGATAATGTCTCTCGTTATGTTTTCGTCTGTCTTGTGATCTGAAGACATGTGGGTTTTATAGAAAATTTTTATGTATTCAGTGTTTGTATTAGTAGGCATGTCGTTTTTGCCATGTTTCAAGGTGTTTGTTGATGGTGTGGGCGATGTCCGAGTTACTGTACCCATTGTTTACAAGCACCTAGGTGAGCCTCTCGAGTTCCTTGTGAGTGTCTCGCCAGGAGGTGCAGTGTGATAGGGCTCTCCTGACGTAGGCGGCGATGGTGGATCGTAAATATAGCTGGGGGCATTCACTTTCGCCGTTGAGACATAATCCGTTGTTGGTGGGATTGGTGTAGACAGTGGTGGTAAAGCCTGAGGTGTAGTTGTTGTTTATGAGGACATCAAGGAAGGGGAGATGACCGTTAGAGGACTCCTCGAAGGTGAAGTTTAGACTGGAAGAGGCGATGAATCGTTGTTGAAGGTCACGTAGCTCCTGTGGGTCCTTCACACGCACGAAGATGTCGTCCACATATCTGCAGTAGACGGAGGGGCGGTTGGTAGTCAGGAGCTCTTCTTCGATGATGCCCATGTCGGTTTGTCGGTTTGACAAGGACTCACCAGACCCGACTTAGATAAACACACCTCTATTCTTGATAAAGAAATAGACTCACGCCGCCTATTCATTCTTGAAGCTATATATATACAAACATACCAACCTAATTTAAACACACAAGCGGAATACAGCCAGATCCTATCCTCGGCACGCCCTTCCACAGCGAGGCCCCCCATGATGCCCCCAGGAATGCCCCCTCCACACACGCAGACGAACGACGCAGAGGCCCCGCCCACTCCTGCATCCGGCCAGCCTACCAGAGCTAGTCTTAGGTTAGCCAACCAGCGTGCAGCTAGCGCACAATAAATCCTCTCTTGATCTTGTATCGCCTATATAAACTCGACTTATCACCTTCTAACTTCACTTCTCCTTGATAATGATGGCTGCGCCCACTGAAACGTCGGAACCATTTGCAAACCTCCTTTACCATCTTCCTGAAAATACCAGAAACACTGTACGAAAAATTGAGAGTATCAATAAAAAACACAATAATGCAAACTGTGCCTATTATTTTAATCTCACCTGCCTGAAAAAAAAAAAATATATATATATAATAATATTATATATATATATATATATATATATATAGAGAGAGAGAGAGAGAGAGGCAGGGGGGGGGGGGTCCTCATACAGACCTGCTCTATCGCTCTGATTCCGTGAAGTCCTTCTTGAGTTGAATACAATCATTTGGCAGTAGAAGTGTGATTGAAAGGGATCATTTTCAGCTTATATACTGGGGAGACCAGACCAGGACTCTTAGGAACAATTACGACACCTTACCTCCCTCCGAAGGTGTTGTCCATATGCGACAACGTAATTCGAGCACTATTAATGCTCAAAGACAAATTATAACTATTATCAGTTCATTTTCAGCTGACGGTAAATTGTCAATACTAAGTTATTACAGGTTTGTATAGGCTAGTCAAAAATGTTGCTAATGATGAATACTTCTTACTACTATGATGCATTGAAGATGACCGACCATATTCGAAGATACTGTGAACGTTCGTGTAGCTGTTCTCTCCAATCAAGAGACATGTATTAATTAGTAAGGTGTCATTTAGTGTGGCAGATAGGAAGCAACCAACACTTTGAATTTCCACAGTGACCATCAAGAGCGACCTGTGAAACACCCAACATATCGAAGCTTCAATTGATAATCTCGGGGCCTGACAAGTGTTACAGGTTCATGAACAGCCTACCATTCCGAGGTTGAGACATAGGGACAAAATAAATAAATAAATACAAATAATAAACCTACCTGTCTCATACTTATCCAATTAGTGTAGAGAAAATAGATACCAAGGAATTGAATTTACCTTCAGTAGAAACTATAGGTATTATAAGTTATGACAGTCTACTTTTACTGAATATGAGCAAATTATGACATTTTGGTCATAAGCTTAATTCCTTGGTGTGTTACGGCTCTCACCTCGACGTAACTTAATTAAGGCACCTTTGAGTATCCAGGCCCAGAATATCAAATGGGTCTGTGTTGTATTCCCTTTGCACCAGGAGGCTAAACAAAATATTGGTCAGTTTCGCAGTTCTTTCTATTTGTGTCAACGTTCATTTCTCGCTTTCACCAATATTTCTCAGTTTATATTTGTTTTTGTTTTTCTCAATAAATTTCTTTTGCTTGCTTGCTGTGCAAGAGAAGGGTCCATCATTGTTATCTTGGTAACTGGTCAGGTGATCAATGCTATATAAACACTTTAGGTGACCTACGTTGGAGTGCTTCAACCATGCATGCACTCATAGGGTGCTATATACAGGTATATATAATGTATATATTTCACTTTCATTTAAATATGTTTACAATAATACGCAACACTGTGGAACATAACTAAATATAAGTTGACAATAAAGTCAGACCAATATAACAAGACCTTCTCCATGTGGCTCTTGTCTTGGGAACACTACAATAACCGCTTTAAAGAAAACAGTACCAACTTTTTCGTTCACAGCAAACGTAAAGCAATACTAAAGAAAAGGAAGGCAAGATAAGCACAGTAATGAATAGACCAACAAATATTGGCTGAACAAAGGAGAGAGAGAGAGTATATATATATATATATATATATTTATATATACTGTATACTGTTACGCTGGCCAGCTTGCCAGAATGTACTCGTACTCGCTAGCGCTCGCCAGGGCAGTGAAATGGGCTATAATAATCGTAGAACGATGTTCTTTCTTTCCTAGTATTCATGTTGTCACAGACAGATCAGTGGTGGTCTTTATTCTTGTCTGTGACACTTGGAAGTATTTTATATCATTGATAGAGTATAAGATATGTAGTGTGAATTGCAAGGAGAGAGAGAATGAAGGAGGCAGCGAGGTGGTATTATGTGCGTGTGTATGTACGTGTGCCTTCCTCGCTCGGGCGGAGGTTCCCACGCTTGTGATTGGCCGACGGGCCTGGCGCGTCATATGACGCCTGCTCTTCATGACGTAGTGGTGCCGCTGTCTCAGTTTGGTGCTGGGGGGCTCCTGCCCGCGTGTCTCCTTAGAGCGTGGTATGTTGTGCTTGGTCCTAGATGTCCCTTGCAATCTGTCCCCAATCTAACCCTCTGTACTACTGTTTCTCTCTCTGAACTTCTTGTTTTCCAATACTTCTTGTCTTTATTCAATTGCTTATCCCTTCTGGTTCTGCATACGACTTCCATAGTCGGCCAGTCGTATTACCAGCACCAGTTCTCACATATATGTTTTGCACTAGCTTTAGGGATTATTAGTCATAGTCACATGGAGTCACATTATCATTGGGTGCTTCTAATTATTGAGTTGTTCTTTGTTACTATTTAATGCTAGACAGTGGAGGGTATCTTTGGTCGTTGTCTGAGTTATGTATATGGCAAGTCAGAGCCTGTACGACTTCGACGGAGCTAGGTAGCCTGTAACCCTTGTGCATATTTTTCCTTTGCGAGTGTAGCAGTATACAAGCGAAGGGCTTTTGCCTACTCTTACTTGTATGCTTGCTACCTCATTTTGTTGACCTTTGTGGAGCGCCAGGGTAAGACCAGATACTTGAGATCTGGGCTTACCAAGAGAGCCTCCTAGTCACTTAACGTAACATAAGGGAAATCTGTTCAAGGGGAGACAGTAGGCTACAAGCATGGTTGCGCTCTGCCTAGGCTCCTTGTACCTTTTATGCCGCTGCTAGACTTTATTAGTAATAAAGACAGCATTGTGTTTATTAACTTTAACTGCGTATGCTTTAGGAATTATTCACATATTATTTTAGCCTAGGTTGATGCATGGTGCACAACCCAGTATGGCTGTTACTTTGGCTAAGGAAGTACTGTTTTGAGTGGCTATTATTAGTACTGACACAGAATTGTTGCACTCCCTTGTTTTATATATATATATGTATCCTACTTGTTGGTGTATTTAAGATACACGCTTTGGTGTCCTGCCCCTGCATTATTTCTGTTCTATATTTGACGAGCATCTTAGAGCATCAGACGTTTTCAGAAGATTCCATATCTGTTTGCTGTAGGACTAGACTTCCAGTGTTTTCATAGAGCATTGAAGAGTTTAGTGTTAAGTACAGATTCACACTAAAGTTAACGTAAGCATATACTCCTTTATTAAATCTTGTTATAGCTTATTTAAGCATTGTTATTACTTAAGAGCATTTTGTTAACGTAAAGTACTCCTGTTGCGAGTAGGCTTTGCCGTCACCGGAAAGCCTTTGTAGAAGTGCACTAAAACCCAGTTAATTGATACCCCGTTATCCAGTAGATTAACTCTGGAGGGTTTAAGTGTTTTGTTCACCGGCGTAATAGTTCGAGGGTTTGGAATTAGCGTACCGTTGTTGCAGATATAGCCTATCTTTTAGTCCATTATTAAGTGCCCTTGTTTATTTCGTAGTGCCGGTCGTAACAAATGGCGACCTTGGACCAGTATATAGTGAACTGAATGTTGCAGTTTTTTTTTTTGGAGAAATCTTATTGCCATTTGGAGTTGAATTTATTTCTCGCAGTGTTGGCAGTAGACATTGTTTTGAGGATATATGGAACTTGTTGGAGTTTATTGGTGACCTAGTATTGCACTTAAAAACATCTTCGAATATTTTTTGTGAATAAAGCTACGCGAGAGTTTGGCTACTTTTGTCTTGACTCGGGATTTTTTTTTGTTAACTCCATCATGTCACTGGATGGGTCTGAGCATAGTGAGGGCACAGTGCGAGAGACAGGCGAGGAGGTGGAGAAGGTGGAGTTGGTTAACGGCGTTCGGGTGGTGAACAATGAGGAGGATGCTCGGATTTTTTTGGAGGAGCCTGTGACGGCGGACCGGGTGTCGGGACTGGACCGGTACGGACTGCAGTGTGTAGCCACGGTCTTAGGGTTTTCTGGTACTAGCGGTTTGTCAAGAGGTGAGCTGGTTACCTGTGTGCTGGGTGGGTTGCATGGGGGGTCGGGTAGAGCGGGAGCTGGGGCACCTTCGTCCCAGCCCCCATTCCACTCAACTCCTATCATGGTCCCCACTCGGGTTCCGGAGCCGAGTACGTTCCCGCAGGCCGATGTCTGCTGGCGGCTGGGTATGCCTCTAGGTGACTCACAGGGTGGGTCCCCGATAGTAGCACCCCCTCTTCAGAGTTTGTCTCCCGAGATGTTGTTCCAGCTCGAGCTCGCCAAACTCGAGCAGCGGAAGCATGAGGCTGAGCTCAAGCAGCGGCAGCGAGAGGCTGAGCTCGAGCAGCGGCAGCGAGAGGCTGAGCTCGAGCAGCGGCAGCGAGAGGCTGAGCTCAGGCAGCAGCAGCGAGAGGCTGAGCTCAAGTATGTGTCTGCAAGGTATTGTGCCGATGTTGACCTTGAGAAAACGAGTGTAGAGGTGAGGAGGAACAGTGTCGTCCAGGGGGGTCGACCCCATGACCAGTCCCTGTCGCATCTACTAAAGTTGGTTCCAGTGTTTGATGAGTTAGGAGTTACCGAATTCTTTCTCCGGTTCGAGAAAAAGTGCCAGGAGCACCAATGGCCCGAGGAGAAGTGGGCAGCCCTTGTTTCGTCACGATTGACGTGGAAAGCACTCAAGGCGTACGATGCTTTGCCCCTAGATTCCTGTGTGAATTATGAGGTGTTGAAAGAGGCTGTCCTGAGGGCGTATGAGTTGCAGCCAGAGACCTATAGGCTGAAATTTAGGGCTGTTCCCAAGAGAAAGGAGAGTACTTTCCAGGAACACGCTAGAGAGCTGTCAGATGCATTTGAGAATTGGTTAAGGTCGGAGAAGGCAACTACTTTTGATGCAGTGAAGTAATTAGTGTTGTTAGAGCAATTTTTTAAATGTACTGGCAGTGACTTGACTCTTAACCTGAAAGAAAAGCAACCAAAAACTCTGCAGGAGGCGGCTGAGCTGGCTGACCTCAGGTTGTCATTGATTCGTGGGTGCGGGTCTGCACAGAGAGCTGAGGCAGGTAACAAGGGGTGTACCACTCCCCCCCTCCGAATTAATGTCACAACTAATTATCCATTTAAGAGTACTGTTGCCAATTTTGATCCCAAGTCGAAACCCTTCCCGTTAAAGAAAGGCCAGGGCTCTTACCCACCTCAGGGGAAGTCCAAGAGCGAAGTGGAGTGTTTCAAGTGTCATAAGAAGGGGCATATTGCGCGCTCATGTCCGAGCACACCGCCTACAGCAGTGGTGTCACTAGTGAGCAACATCGGTGTGTCTTTGAGGTCTTCCGCGTTTGCCCGGGGTAAACAGTCGGTTGCGAAGTCACAGCCGGTGCAGAAGCAGCAGGAGGGCTCCTCACCCGTCCGAGATGTTTTTTGTGGTCATAGGGGGCACGGCACTGTGAGGTGGGCTGGTGTGGAGCATAGGCTTGAGTTGCTGCGTGATACGGGCGCTTCCCAGACACTTGTTAAGAACTTCACTGGCAAGCCTATTAACGCGGCTCGGGTTGTGGTGGATCAAGGCATCAATGCTACGCGGTCTTACCCGCTGGTCAGAGTGGAGCTTGAGGTGGACGGTGTGACACGGGAGTTGGATGTGGGTGTTGTGGAGAAATTGCCAGTTGAGGGGGTCGACCTCCTTCTCGGTAACGAGTTTGCGGTGCTCACTTCCGAGGTTCCACCCTTAGTCGTTGCCGAGAGGGCGGCCGACACGAGTAGGGAGGGGCAAGAGTGGCTCAAGTGGTGCCAGATTCCGCAGATGGCGTGTGCTGTCACCAGGTCTCAGTCCGCTCAGGTGTCACAGCCTAGTACCCAAGTTTCAGACCAGCGGAGGAAGGGTCGGAAGGAGAAAGTCAAGGCTGGTCGGGTTGAGAGTTTGGACCCAGCGACACTCCTTGGTGACTCGGTACTTGCACCCATTATGAGGTCCGGAGTGGCCCCAGAACCTGTCCTCCCTAGTGACATGGTAGGGCGTGTTAGCACTCCGCGACAGAAACGTTCCCAGGCGAAGCAGGCAAGGCTTGAGCAGCCCAGTATCGGGGGTGGCCACTAGTTGCTTCAGGAGCATTTAGACAGGTTGGCACCCTCGGATATATGTCGGTTGCAAATAGAAGATCCTGGTCGAGAGATGTGGGAATGGGGCTATTGAACTCGATGAGGACGGGGAAGCATGTCATGTGAACCTGTTAAAGGAGTTTGTGAGGCAACCACCTGAGCAGCCTACTGTCCCTGTGTTGGTCTGCAGCAGCCAAGGTGGAGAAGGAGAGGGGGGCAGTGAGGCACAGGTGGTAGAAAGTTGGGATTGTCATGTCTCGGCGGAGCAGTGGGTGGGGAACACGAGTCAGGTGACGGTTCTCAGGTCAGGGTCGACCCATGGCTGCTAAGGGTGGTTGTCAGTATCAGGCCATTAAGCAGATTGGTGAGGTTAACTATGAAGTAGATACGCCCGATCGTCGCATAGCCTCCCAATGCTGCCCTAGTAAAATGCAACAGCCCTACCATAGACTGACTGTATCTGGCCGTGTCGCTGAAGGCGGTGATGCTGCGCAGGCAGATGTAGGCGCAAGGAATGCGGGGGTGCGCATGTACGGTATCGGCGGGGAAGCATTAGCACTGATGAGCTGTGGGAGTGACTGCACAGGTGGTACAGATTGTCCCTCTCATGACCTGGCTGTTTTAGGGACAGAGATGGAGAAGGAGGGAGGCTATAGTTTAGAAACTGCGGTCCCGGCTGGGTTGTGGGAGGGCAATGAGCATGTTGTTCTTCGAGATAAGTTGCAACCTCTTGTTCCTAAGCGTCAAGAGATGTTGTTTACTAGGCTGTGGCAGTACGTCCGCATGTTTGTTGATTCTCCAGGCCTGATGTACGGGGTGGCACCCGACATGGAGGCTGGAGACCGTGCAAGGCTCAAGTTGGCTCCCTACCGTATAAATCCTGTTCGACAGCCTGTCGTAAAAGCAGAGCTGGACTACATGTTGAAGAAGGGTCTGAGGGATAAGGGATATCGTGAGTGGTCGTTGCCAGTAACTTTGCAACCTGAGTTAAGTGGCAAGATCCATGTTTGTGTTGTTTGCAAGAGTGTTGGTGCATCATCCCTGACAGACGCCTATGCCTTATCCAGAGTTGACGACCCCATAGACCGCATCTGGGCTGCCTCATCTATCACTAAGGTAGAAATAGTGTAAGGTTATTGGCTGGTCCCGTTGCCGGAGAGAGCGAAGAGAAGTGCCAGTCTTGTGATGAACTGGGCAGTTTATCAGTGTCAGGTGTTGGTTTGCTGCCGGAACATAAGTTAGATGTGTGGCATGTTAAGGGCGCTGATAATGTTCTGGCTGATTGTTTGTCACGGGAGGGTGTGTTTTAAGGAGAACCCTCGCCGTTCAGTCAGTGTTTGTTTGAGAGTGAAGAAAAATTAGGCTTGCCCCTGTAGTGCAAAGCCGCCAAAAACACTATTAAAAATAATACAAAAACCTCACATGAAAACTCTTTCTTTTGATAGTATATAAGTGCAGTATGTTACAGCAAGAATCTAAGACATTCTGAGTTTTTGTCTTAGTAGGCTAGGCTTGTTAAAGCTTGCTCGTTGAGCGTAATATTGTTAAGTGATACTATTATTTTGGGGAAGTGTTGTGTAGATTTTGTTTATATAATGAAGTGTTTTATGTTTGTGATTGTGCCTTGTTTTCACAACTTGGGGGAGTAGCTGGGTGAGGCGGGGTTTGTGGGCATTCTGTCTGGTCAGATGTGGCGTTTACCTGAGGTTAAAACGTCCCACATCTTGGGAGAGGTGTTATGCGGGCCAGCTTGCCAGAATGTACTCGTACTCGCTAGCGCTCGCCAGGGCAGTGAAATGGGCTATAATAATCGTAGAACGATGTTCTTTCTTTCCTAGTATTCGTGTTGTCACAGACAGATCAGTGGTGGGCTTTATTCTTGTCTGTGACACTTTGAAGTATTTTATATCATTGATAGAGTATAAGATAATTATGTGGTGTGACTTGCAAGGACAGAGAGAACGAAGGAGGCAGCGAGGTGGTATTATGTGCGTGTGTATGTACGTGTGCCTTCCTCGCTCGGGCGGAGGTTCCCACGCTCGTGATTGGCCGGCGGGCCTAGCGCGTCATATGACGCCTGCTCTTCATGACGTAGTGGTCTGTGATTGGGTGCCGCTGTCTCAGTTTGGTGCTGGGGGGCTCCTACCCGCGTGTCTTCTTAGAGCTTGGTATGTTGTGCTTGGTCCTAGACGTCCCTTGCAATCTGTCCCCAATCTAACCCTCTGTACTACTGTTTCTCTCTCTGAACTTCTTGTTTTCCAATACTTCTTGTCTTTATTCAATTACTTATCCCTTCTGGTTCTGCATACGACTTCCATAGTCGGCCAGTCGTATTACCAGCACCAGTTCTCACATATATGTTTTGCACTAGCTTTAGGGATTATTAGTCATAGTCACATGGAGTCATATTATCATTGGGTGCTTCTAATTATTGAGTTGTTCTTTGTTACTATTTAATGCTAGACAGTGGAGGGTATCTTTGGTCGTTGTCTGAGTTATGTATATGGCAAGTCAGAGCCTGTACGACTTCGACGGAGCTAGGTAGCCTGTAACCCTTGTGCATATTTTTCCTTTGCGAGTGTAGCAGTATACAAGCGAAGGGCTTTTGCCTACTCTTACTTGTATGCTTGCTACCTCATTTTGTTGACCTTTGTGGAGCGCCAGGGTAAGACCAGATACTTGAGATCTGGGCTTACCAAGAGAGCCTCCTAGTCACTTAACGTAACATAAGGGAAATCTGTTCAAGGGGAGACAGTAGGCTACGAGCATGGTTGCGCTCTGCCTAGGCTCCTTGTACCTTGTATGCCGCTGCTAGACTTTATTAGTAATAAAGACAGCATTGTGTTTATTAACTTTAACTGCGTATGCTTTAGGAATTATTCACATATTATTTTAGCCTAGGTTGATGCATGGTGCACAACCCAGTATGGCTGTTACTTTGGCTAAGGAAGTACTGTTTTGAGTGGCTATTATTAGTGCTGTCACAGAATTGTTGCACTCCCTTGTTTTATATATATATGTATCCTACTTGTTGGTGTATTTAAGATACACGCTTTGGTGTCCTGCCCCTGCATTATTTCTGTTCTATATTTGACGAGCATCTTAGAGCATCAGACGTTTTCAGAAGATTCCATATCTGTTTGCTGTAGGACTAGACTTCCAGTGTTTTCATAGAGCATTGAAGAGTTTAGTGTTAAGTACAGATTCACACTAAAGTTAATGTAAGCATATACTCCTTTATTAAATCTTGTTATAGCTTATTTAAGCATTGTTATTACTTAAGAGCATTTTGTTAACGTAAAGTACTCCTGTTGCGAGTAGGCTTTGCCGTCACCGGAAAGCCTTTGTAGAAGTGCACTAAAACCCAGTTAATTGATACCCCGTTATCCAGTAGATTAACTCTGGAGGGTTTAAGTGTTTTGTTCACCGGCGTAATAGTTCGAGGGTTTGGAATTAGCGTACCGTTGTTGCAGATATAGCCTATCTTCTAGTCCATTATTAAGTGCCCTTGTTTATTTCGTAGTGCCGGTCGTAACAAATGGCGACCTTGGACCAGTATATAGTGAACTGAATGTTTCAGGGTTTTTTTTTGGAGAAATCTTATTGCCATTTGGGGTTGAATTTATTTCTCGCAGTGTTGGCAGTAGACATTGTTTTGAGGATATATGGAACTTGTTGGAGTTTATTGGTGACCTAGTATTGCACTTAAAAACATCTTCGAATATTTTTTGTGAATAAAGCTACGCGAGAGTTTGGCTACTTTTGTCTTGACTCGGGATTTTGTTTTGTTAACTCCATCATGTCACTGGACGGGTCTGAGCATAGTGAGGGCACAGTGCGAGAGACAGGCGAGGAGGTGGAGAAGGTGGAGTTGGTTAACGGCGTTCGGGTGGTGAACAATGAGGAGGATGCTCGGATTTTTTTGGAGGAGCCTGTGACGGCGGACCGGGTGTCGGGACTGGACCGGTACGGACTGCAGTGTGTAGCCACGGTCTTAGGGTTTTCTGGTACTAGCGGTTTGTCAAGAGGTGAGCTGGTTACCTGTGTGCTGGGTGGGTTGCATGGGGGGTCGGGTAGAGCGGGAGCTGGGGCACCTTCGTCCCAGCCCCCATTCCACTCAACTCCTATCATGATCCCCACTCGGGTTCCGGAGCCGAGTACGTTCCCGCAGGCCGATGTCTGCTGGCGGTTGGGTATGCCTCTAGGTGACTCACAGGGTGGGTCCCCGCTAGTAGCACCCCCTCTTCAGAGTTTGTCTCCCGAGATGTTGTTCCAGCTCGAGCTCGCCAAACTCGAGCAGCGGAAGCATGAGGCTGAGCTCAAGCAGCGGCAGCGAGAGGCTGAGCTCGAGCAGCGGCAGCGAGAGGCTGAGCTCGAGCAGCGGCAGCGAGAGGCTGAGCTCAGGCAGCAGCAGCGAGAGGCTGAGCTCAAGTATGTGTCTGCAAGGTATTGTGCCGATGTTGACCTAGAGAAAACGAGTGTAGAGGTGACGAGGAACAGTGTCGTCCAGGGGGGTCGACCCCATGACCCGTCCCTGTCGCATCTACTAAAGTTGGTTCCAGTGTTTGATGAGTTAGGAGTTACCGAATTCTTTCTCCGGTTCGAGAAAAAGTGCCAGGAGCACCAATGGCCCGAGGAGAAGTGGGCAGCCCTTGTTTCGTCACGATTGACGTGGAAAGCACTCAAGGCGTACGATGCTTTGCCCCTAGATTCCTGTGTGAATTATGAGGTGTTGAAAGAGGCTGTCCTGAGGGCGTATGAGTTGCAGCCAGAGACCTATAGGCTGAAATCTAGGGCTGTTCCCAAGAGAAAGGAGAGTACTTTCCAGGAACACGCTAGAGAGCTGTCATATGCATTTGAGAATTGGTTAAGGTCGGAGAAGGCAACTACTTTTGATGCAGTGAAGTAATTAGTGTTGTTAGAGCAATTTTTTAAATGTACTGGCAGTGACTTGACTCTTAACCTGAAAGAAAAGCAACCAAAAACTCTGCAGGAGGCGGCTGAGCTGGCTGACCTCAGGTTGTCATTGATTCGTGGGTGCGGGTCTGCACAGAGAGCTGAGGCAGGTAACAAGGGGCGTACCACTCCCCCCCTCCGAATTAATGTCACAACTAATTATCCATTTAAGAGTACTGTTGCCAATTTTGATCCCAAGTCGAAACCCTTCCCGTTAAAGAAAGGCCAGGGCTCTTACCCACCTCAGGGGAAGTCCAAGAGCGAAGTGGAGTGTTTCAAGTGTCATAAGAAGGGGCATATTGTGCGCTCATGTCCGAGCACACCGCCTACAGCAGTGGTGTCACTAGTGAGCAACATCGGTGTGTCTTTGAGGTCTTCCGCGTTTGCCCGGGGTAAACAGTCGGTTGCGAAGTCACAGCCGGTGCAGAAGCAGCAGGAGGGCTCCTCACCCGTCCGAGATGTTTTTTGTGGTCATAGGGGGCACGGCACTGTGAGGTGGGCTGGTGTGGAGCATAGGCTTGAGTTGCTGCGTGATACGGGCGCTTCCCAGACACTTGTTAAGAACTTCACTGGCAAGCCTATTAACGCGGCTCGGGTTGTGGTGGATCAAGGCATCAATGCTACGCGGTCTTACCCGCTGGTCAGAGTGGAGCTTGAGGTGGACGGTGTGACACGGGAGTTGGATGTGGGTGTTGTGGAGAAATTGCCAGTTGAGGGGGTCGACCTCCTTCTCGGTAACGAGTTTGCGGTGCTCACTTCCGAGGTTCCACCCTTAGTCGTTGCCGAGAGGGCGGCCGACACGAGTAAGGAGGGGCAAGAGTGGCTCAAGTGGTGCCAGATTCCGCAGATGGCGTGTGCTGTCACCAGGTCTCAGTCCGCTCAGGTTGTCACAGCCTAGTACCCAAGTTTTCAGACCAGCGGAGGAAGGGTCGGAAGGAGAAAGTCAAGGCTGGTCGGGTTGAGAGTTTGGACCCAGCGACACTCCTTGGTGACTCGGTACTTGCACCCATTATGAGGTCCGGAGTGGCCCCAGAACCTGTCCTCCCTAGTGACATGGTAGGGCGTGTTAGCACTCCGCGACAGAAACGTTCCCAGGCGAAGCAGGCAAGGCTTGAGCAGCCCAGTATCGGGGGTGGCCACTAGTTGCTTCAGGAGCATTTAGACAGGTTGGCACCCTCGGATATATGTCGGTTGCAAATAGAAGATCCTGGTCGAGAGATGTGGGAATGGGGCTATTGAACTCGATGAGGATGGGGAAGCATGTCATGTGAACCTGTTAAAGGAGTTTGTGAGGCAACCACCTGAGCAGCCTACTGTCCCTGTGTTGGTCTGCAGCAGCCAAGGTGGAGAAGGAGAGGGGGGCAGTGAGGCACAGGTGGTAGAAAGTTGGGATTGTCATGTCTCGGCGGAGCAGTGGGCGGGGAACACGAGTCAGGTGGCTGTGGAAGCGCTTGAGCACCTGCCTGAGCTGCAGTGTGCAGCGATCCAGCACCTGCTCGGTTCATACCCCACTGTTTGTGCCGAGCACCCAGGCCTCACAACTCATGCGGTGCACGATGTTCCGCTGGCAGGTCACTTGGGTGTGAGTAAACTGTTGGCATCGTTGTTTCGGTTGTTCAAGGTGGGCGACAAGGCTTTGGCATGGTTGTCAGGTCAGGGTCGACCCATGGCTGCTAAGGGTGGTGGTCAGTATCAGGCCATTAAGCAGATTGGTGAGGTTAACTATGAAGTAGATACGCCCGATCGTCGCATAGCCTCCCAATGCTGCCCTAGTAAAATGCAACAGCCCTACCATAGACTGATTGACTATCTGGCCGTGTCGCTGAAGGCGGTGATGCTGCGCAGGCAGATGTAGGCGCAAGGAATGCGGGGGTGCGCATGTACGGTATCGGCGGGGAAGCATTAGCACTGATGAGCTGTGGGAGTGACTGCACAGGTGGTACAGATTGTCCCTCTCATGACCTGGCTGTTTTAGGGACAGAGATGGAGAAGGAGGGAGGCTATAGTTTAGAAACTGCGGTCCCGGCTGGGTTGTGGGAGGGCAATGAGCATGTTGTTCTTCGAGATAAGTTGCAACCTCTTGTTCCTAAGCGTCAAGAGATGTTGTTTACTAGGCTGTGGCAGTACGTCCGCATGTTTGTTGATTCTCCAGGCCTGATGTACGGGGTGGCACCCGACATGGAGGCTGGAGACCGTGCAAGGCTCAAGATACACGCTTTGGTGTCCTTCCCCTGCATTATTTCTGTTCTATATTTGACGAGCATCTTAGAGCATCAGACGTTTTCAGAAGATTCCATATCTGTTTGCTGTAGGACTAGACTTCCAGTGTTTTCATAGAGCATTGAAGAGTTTAGTGTTGAGTACAGACTCTCACTAAAGTTAACGTAAGAATATACTCCTTTATTAAATCTTGTTATAGTTTATTTAAGCATTGGTATTACTTAAGAGCATTTTATTAACGTAAAGTACTCCTGTTGAGAGTAGGCTTTGCCGTCACCGGAAAGCCTTTGTAGAAGTGCACTAAAACCCAGTTAATTGATACCCCGTTATCCATTAGATTAACTCTGGAGGGTTTAAGTGTTTTGTTCACCGGCGTAATAGTTCGAGGGTTTGGAATTAGCGTACCGTTGTTGCAGATATAGCCTATCATCTAGTCCATTATTAAGTGCCCTTGTTTATTTCGTAGTGCCGGTCGTAACAATACACACATATTTTACTCAAATATATATGCAATTATACTAGACTCAATCACTTACTAGGCCCACCTTATGTTCCATCAGCATTATGTAGAGGACTGTAAGTATCTATGTACTGTATGTATGTATTATAATCCATAATATGTAATCCACTATAACCCATTAACCCATTAGTAAATCACATATATCACTACACATTAAATAGTCACTAAGTCAATCTCATCATAGAGATATAACTATCTATTGTGTTTATACTCACACAGTATCAACAACTCAATATAAACATCTCTACTCTTAGACACCACAAAATACTAGATTAAGCACCACAGAATGCCTACGAAGATGGCACAGGATGTACAAACAATACACAACTCTAGTCAACACACGACCCAGTTAATGAATGCTTAGTCAACAATCACCGCCTACCTGTAGCATGGAGGTAGGAAGACACTTGACTCCATCATATACCTTGGTTAGGACAAGACACTTCCCATAAGCCCACTCCACGCCATAAGCACTATAAGACGACACTCTTAAGTATTATCACTCTGCCCTAAGCCTCCTCACTTTATAAAACCCTTAAACCTCACTAAGCACCCTATAATTTACACAAGACAAGTTAATCTTGTAGTATAGTCTAACTCAATACTGACTCTATAACCACTTAGGAGTTATATAACTGTTATAGTAATAAAGTTAAGGATATAACCTACTTTCATTAATCCCTGTATATCTATATTGATATTGAATAACCCCCTGAATTTACGCATTCTACATGGCGACCTCGCATCAAAAGAACAATCACTAGGAATCATAACTAACACTTGGCCATACCTAATTTGCCTTACCTGGCCTTACCTAGCTCAACAAGCAAATCTTCACCAACAACCATGCAACATACAACAATTTCTACAATCAACCTGCCAGTCAAGAGAAAACATTCAATCCTACACTTCAAGCAGAAATATACACTCATAAAACACGAATGTATGGAGAACAACCAAATTGTCAAACTACACTACTAACCTTGACCGAGTCTACTCAACACCCCCGCCCCAGCTTCCTGTATAAACAGCCCGCCTCAGCTGTCTTAAGCTGTTTCAAGCTGTCAACTCCTGTCTACACGCAATCGACAACTTCAAGCTGTCAATCACCAGCTGTCAACATTGATTGATCATGAGACTGGTGGAACTACAAGCAATAACACTCAAACACCTTGAGTGAAGCAGAACTAGCAACGCCACTCCCTGCACCATTCCACGAACACCACCACCACCACCGGCACCAACACAACGCCCCTGGCTGCCTGACGTACGACGCTGAGCATCTCTACACATCATCTGCTGTAACAACTGCATCAGGTATAGGCCTAAATGCTCCAATCATTAATTTAAGCACACACCACACAGTGATAAATATAAGTGAACACACACATATACACACAAAACACTATCATAGTGCCAAAATCTTGTACACCACCCCCTCCTCCCTTTTGTATATAGACACACAAAACCGCCGCCGTCACTGGTGTGACGCTATAACTCTCACTTTCACTAGACTCACCCCTCCTCACCCATTATACGCACTCGGAGTTCCAATGAATCGCTTCTGCTGCGGTTTTCCTCCTGTTTTCGTGGAAATATAGCATTTTCGAAGTTTCTCGAAAAATTATTTTGGCCGTTAAATTTTACTTGGGGGATAGTGCCGAGTAGAAAAGTGCAAAAAAGAACGAAAATATATATCTGGTATACTGAGAAACAAGCATTATCCGAGTTTGCGTAAATGTCAGTTTTGCACAGCGCCTCCATCGGAGTTTCAATGAATCGCTTCTGCTGCGGTTTTCTGCCTGCTTTCGTGTAGATTATAGCATTAGAATACTCTAGTCAGCCCTTTTCAGTTTGAGAAGGACATCTACCTAGATATTTGAGTAGGTATAAGGTCGATTGGGCTTCACATACGCATTTTGTTAGCTAATGTACTGCACAATTGTCGAAAATGCCAAACATGTAAGCCCTGCCCTGGGTGCAAATGTGCTTAGAATTAAAACATATTTGTGCTACTGACTTAAGCTCAGCCTGAGCAATCCTAGGGTGTATGCAACTTAATTTGGTCGGTCGTGATTTGACCGCTCAAAATGTCCACAGGTCCGTGCCGTACCTATGGAAATATCGCATTTTCGAAGGTTCTTGAAAAATTATTTTGGCCGTTAATTTTGACTTGGGGGATAGTGCCGAGTAGAAAAGTGCTAAAAAGAACGAAAATATATATTTGGTATACTGAGATTCAAGCATTATCCAAGTTTGCGGAAACGTCAGTTTTGCGCAGCGCCTCCATCGGAGTTCCAATGAATCGCTTCTGCTGCGGTTTCTGCCTGCTTTAATGTAAATTATAACATTAGAATACTTTAGTCAACACTTTTCAGCTTGAGAATAACATTTACCTAGATATTTGAGGAGGTATTAGGTCGATTAGGCTTCGCATACACATTTTGTTAGCTAATGCACTGCCCATAAAACAGGTGCTATAGGGATTTCTGTAGGAGTTATATGCATTTTAGTAGTGCTATAGTTTTCAACCTTATTTTTACCTAAATTGAAAGAAAAAAGCAAAAAACTACAAATAAATATATCCTTGACCTAGTTTTATAGTCACATACACTTGTGCCAAATTGCATTTAAATTGAAAGTAAGACCTGGAAGTTGGGTAATAAACAGGGCGGTCCCCTTAATGCCTGTAGAATCAAGTGCGAGGGAGCGGGAGCGCGACAGGCCACCCGTCCTTCCTCCAGCAGGCCAGCCAGTGCACTGAGGAGTATGAGCCATACTGTCGTAAGATATACAGCGCTGCCAAAGGCAAATGTAGTGCAACATTAACAATAATTGCTAATTTTAGCAAATGTGTATGGTAGCACTGCGGGTGAATCCCGCGAGCTACGAAGCTCATTTTGGTGTCATTTTCAAGCTATTTTCTTCTAGTTTTTGGCTGAATACATTTAACTACATTCAGACACTTGTTTAATCAATCAGGAGTGCCTGAATGAGCCCTAATATGGCATAAATATGCCCGCACTGTAAGTGTTAATATGTTGCGTAATTGGCAGCAGTCATTGAAAGATTTACTCGTTGAATATCTTATAAAAACTCGAAATATTGAATTATTTATGTAATTATATAATAGTTTTCAATTCTATGCTCATATTTATTTGCTGGCCTAAATTCGGGATAATTATTTTGAAAACTTTTCTGCGATAGTTTAAATATATATATTCACCCAAGAAGTTCAATAGTACAGTAGTATTATGTACCCGTCTATGATGTAGGTAAAGACCATACTTTCACCTTTTACTATATAGTTATGAACCTTTTTGAATGCCATAAGTGTTTCTTAAGCTGATTATAAACATCCAAAGTTCGTCCGCCTAAAATCCAATATGGCGTCAGTTGAGTGAGAAAGTTAACATTTACTTTGTATTTAGTTATTGTTTTATGCTATAATACTGTAATGTCTCTTACAGACCGATGGTCAACTCTCAATTGTTGATATTTTACGTTGGTCTACAAGGATATTTGGTAGGCCTATTGTTCCTCGACTCTGTGCTGTATTGGATATCATGATTTTTGTTTATTTATACATTTTTACTGTGATCTGCCTCACTGTACACATAGAAACATTTAACATTTGGATTCTCTCTCTCTCTCTTACCGAACTTGAAAGATTAAATTACTGTTAATCCGTCATCAAAGCCATGAAGTCGGAGTGGTATGTGTGTTCATGTGTCTCTCTTTGTGTTCTAATATATCCTATATCTTTCATTATAGCTGCATATATCAATGCGAAAGTGGCCCTTAATATTGCGAGAAAATACCTTGCTGGTCGGAAATTGCTGGAAGACTGTAGTAGAAACCTATAGTATAGAAATCTATAAATTAACATACCAATGTGATGCTTTAGTAGTACATATTAAGCTGAACATTAGCTAATTGAACTCCAAGTGTTCCATCACTAATGATAATGTGTGTTGAGGCAATCATTTATAACAAATCAATGCATACTATGGACAGACAAACTATCAGGAAATAGCTCTGTTTAGTGTATAGACCTTGGTTCACAATGTTGTAAAGCTTATTGCTGTCATTCAGCCCTCAGCCCTTAGATCATTCACTCAATCTATTCAGATCCATGTTGAGCTGTTCGATTTCTTTAGGATTGCTCACATTCATGCCATGTTTACTATTATATGCATGGACTGTATTGACATATATTATAAGCAGTAATGAAGAGAGAGTGTGTGTGTTTGTGTGTAAAAAAGGAGAAAGAGAGAGAGAGATGTGTGTGTGTGTGTGTGTGTGTGTGTTGGGGGAGAGGAGGGCGGGGGTGGGGGTGGGAGTATACAAAACCATACTGTAGGTAGCCAGAGGGTGGCAGCATGTTGGCCTCCAAATCTCATGAAATATGACGCAGATATTTCCATGTCACCCTCGATACGTGTTAATTGGTCAATCTGCTACCTGTACCCCCCCCCCCCCCCTTATCTCTCTCTATCTCTCTCATATACTGTATACACAGTATATTTATTCTAGGTATATGATACACACACATATACATAGCCTACACGTACACTGACCATATACACATGTTTGTGTTTCCCTCACAAGATACATTTCCTATACCCTAGCATCAAGGTTCGTTTAGCTTACGTAAATAATGCCCGGAAAAAATATAATGCAAAAACTATGTGAAGAGCTGGACCTGCAGTAAAGAATTATATATATATATGCTATTCCCCCCTCTCCACCCTCCTCTCTCTTACTTATGCCTAATATCCTAATCTCTTCTAAAGATGTACTTTTTACCCTCTCTGGGCTTAATACTAATAAGGCGTACGGTCCGGACGGTGTTCCTCCTGTTGTTCTCAAAAACTGTGCTTCCGTGCCGACTCCCTGCCTAGGCAAACTCTTTCGTCTCTGTGTATCCTCTAACGTCTTCCCTTCATGATGGAAGTTTGCTCACATTCAACCTGTCCCAAAGAAGGGTGACCGCTCTCAACCCTCCAACTAACGTCCAATTGCTCTCATCTCATGTCTTTCTAAAGTTTTTGAAACTATTCTTGCTTCTAAATTTCTTCTCATAATCTGCTCTCAGATCGCCAGTATGGCTTCCTTAAGGGTCGCTTTACTGGTGATCTTCTTTCATATCTTACTAACTCTTGGTCATCCTCCTTTCGGGACTTCGGTGAGACTTTTTCTATTGCACTAGACATATCGAAAGCCTTCGATAGAGTCTGTCACAAATCTTTAATTTCTAAACTACCCTCCTTCGGTTTCTATCCCTCCATCTGTGCCTTTGTCTCTAATTTCCTTTCCGGCCGTTCCATAGCCGTGGTTGTGGACGGCCATTGTTCAATTCCTCACCCTATAAAGTCTGGTGTTCCTCAGGGCTCTGTTCTATCTCCTATTCTCTTTCTAATTTTTATAAATGATCTCCTCAACTATACCTCAATTCCCATCAATTCATACGCAGACGACTCTACTGTACACTACTCCATTAGATTTTCAGAACGCCCCAGCCAGCAATCCCTCAACGACAAATGTAATGAAGCCATAGAATTCTTAAATTCTGATCTAAATAATATCTCCAATTGGGGCAGAGAAAACCTTGTTACCTTTAATGCTTCCAAAACCCAATTTCTCCATCTATCTACCCATAAGGATCTCCCAGCGGACTATCCCTTATTCTTCAACAATACAAAAATCAATCCTTCATCTTCTCTCAATATTCTTGGTGTCTCTTTTTCTTCTGCTCTCAGTTGGAAGGACCATATTACCAGTCTTGCTAAGGCAGCCTCCCAGAAGCTGGGTGTGCTCAACCGCCTTAGGGGGTTCTTTTCCCCTCCACAGCTTCTTGCTCTGTACAGGGGCATAGTGCGGCCTTGTATAGAGTATTGTTCATATGTGTGGGGAGGATCCTCTCACACCGATCTCCTAGACAGAGTTGAAAGGAAAGCCTTTTGTATCATTAACTCCCGTCCACTCACCAACTCTCTGCAATCTCTTTCTCTCCTCCGCAATGTTGCATCTCTCTCGCTATTGTTAGGGATTTCTAATTCATTCAAGTGTCACTGGTTGTAATTGAGGTATTGTGCTTGTTATGGTGGATACGATCTTTAATTATTTATGATTGAACATCGTATGCAATGATATGAGCCCGGTATAATTAATTCGACCTGTAGACAGCTTTGTTTCATAATATAGGAAGATATATTTGTTCAAGAGTGTACGATTCAGTATGTGGTTGTATTATGTGGTGGTATTGCAGGCAGTTCTCTCATCACCCCCCGTTTTCTTCCACATTCCATTCTCCCCCCTATCCCTCTACACACGTACCCCTACTCAATTCCCCCCCCCCCCTTTTCCTCCAACTCCCTTTCTCTTCTTCGTTGCCTGACGTACGAATGATATTGATTATAACTAGGTAATAATGTATTTGGCTTTTCTAATCATAGTATTGTTTACAAGATATATCATAGAGTTCTTGGTAAAAGTAATACTTTAATTCAGCAAGTATATAATGAGTTGAGATTAATGTAGTTCGAGAGTTTGGTATCAGAGCCAGGTGAGCCAAGGGTATATAAGCCTACTGTCTGGGTAGTGTATTCTCCACCACCATCTTAAGCTGACCTGCCCTGAGTTTGTTTGTAAAAGAATTACCATGAGTTGAATAAGTATCGCCTAGGATTTTTTTTATGTTTATTGATTGCTTTCACTTACTCTCTTGGAGGGTATTTATATAACTATGTATTATTTTTCTTAAGAGTGTCTTTATTATTTCACTGCAATGTTTCTCACTTTGATATTTTCACTAGAATTAACTTTTGTGTATAATTAATCATGTAAATAAATTATAATTTTATTTTACATAATCTTTTCATTTTACCTTTATATGCTACTATATTATTCTTTTGATTGTTGGGATAAATCTAAGTTAAAGTAACTAAAGATAACTAATTCTGAACGAGTGACTAGAAAGGAATAACTTTGGGGTTTTTAGGCTAAAACAGCCATTTGATATCAACTGATATTTATGAACTTGCCACATCTTTTCACCTACCAAGGTTTTAGTGACTACAAAGAGAGTTGCTAGTTTTTGTGGAAGTTTAACATGCCACTTCTTCTTGACTGAAACTGATAGTCCTATTTTCCGCATTTTGTGAGGCTAAATAATAAATCCTCGTTTTGTGGTTTTTAGTGGAATATTTCTTTATGTTATGGGTTCGAACCCCGCTCGTAACGTAACATGGTGCCGTGAGACCAGGATTCCCTTCTGTCCCTCGTTTGGTAGTAATTAAGAACATTAGTGAAACATTAAGTCACTCGCTAGGACATCGCATGCTCATTTCATCCATCTTTTTTTGTTCTGTTTATCCCTTCCTACCCGGGCTGCCTTACAAAAGGACGGAGGTCGTATCCGGGCGATCTGGCCGAAAAACGTCTAGGCCTAGGCTACCGTATCTTTGTTATTTTAACTGCTAGAAATTTCCCACGCATCCCTAAACGTAGGGCGGTTTCCAATCTGTAGACTGGCGTTGAGTAGAGCTCTCTAATTCAACTGGCTCAGTTATGATGATTTCCGTGGAGCGAATTTTTCCGCGATGTTGACAATATCGGAGCTTTTCAGACACTAATTTCGTCATATCATACAACAACAACATTGATCCGACGTCTCCTTCTTGTTTTAGGAGGTGCGGTGACGCAATGACCGGTTTTGTTTACATGCGTCGGACGCACGGCGTTCAGACCAAGCTTAATAGGTTACAGCCTATTATAAGGACACCCGGGTACTGGCCCATCTGCCGCGGTGTCCTTATAAAAGGACACCCGGGCTGGAAGGGCTAAGAGAGCTGTGTCAGCCTCTACGTTCTTTAATGCCAATTATTCGCGTTTCTCATTCATCCTAATTTGTCATACATTTTCTCGTTCATCCATTGTTCATAGCATTCAATCATGGAATTTAAAATTAGTGAATTTGTCGCTGACTCCTCCTTGAGCACCTTGTCTGTGTCGAAGCTCAGAAAAGGAGACTGGATTGCCTTAGCCACAGAGTATGATGTACCTTACAAAACTAGTAATACCAAAGGTGAGATTAGAAGGAGTGTGATTGAGAAATTGGTAAATACTGAAGTTTTGTCTGAGGCAGCCTATCAGTTGTGTGCAGAGGAAGGAGGTAGTGATACATGGATGAAAGTGAAACTATTAGAGCTGGAGAATGCAAAAGCTAACAGAGAACAGAGAAGGCTTGAAATTGAACAGAGACAGCGTGAAATTGAACATGAGCGTGAACAAAGACAGTATGAGTTTGAACAAAAACAGCGTGAGATTGAACATGAGCGTGAACAGAAACAACGTGAGAGAGAGCATGATGAGCACATGTTAAAGTTAAAAGCTGAAGAAAACCGGAATCAAAGGGATTCGGTTGCAAATATACCATTTTCTGATAAGGGTCATAGTTTGAAATTTGTCCCTAGTTTTGATGAGACTGACCTGGAGAATTTCTTCATCCTTTTTGAGAAGGCAGCTCAAGTGGCCAAATGATCAGTGGGCATTTCTAGCCCAGACTGCTTTCATAGGTAAAGCGAAGCAGGTTTATTCCAATCTCCCTATTTATTCCTTGACCTATGAAACTCTTAAAACCTCAGTCTTAGCAGTGTATGATCAGATTCCTGAAACTCATCGTCAGTATTTCAGGGATATGAAGAAAGGTGAAAAACAAACCTATTTAGAATTTGTAAAGGAAAAAGAGCGAAAGTTTCTGAGTTGGTTGAGAGCCAGTAAAGTGACAACCTTTGAGCAGTTGTGCCAGCTAGTTATGCTTGAAGAATTTCTCCGCAAAGTACCCTTCCCCTTAAAACTATACCTCCAAGAGAGAGAGGTGCAATCTGTAAACAGGGCGGCTACTTTGTCTGAAAATTACAGATTAACTCATGGCGATTCTTATTTCAGGGCAGCACAGAGAGGGCCTGGCAACCGGCCACATTCTGGTGCTGGTCCTCGTGATGGTGGTCGTTTCCACTCTACTGGTGGTAGGTCTGGTTATGGTGGTGTCTCTCAACCAGTTTCAAGGGTAGCATCTGGGGTCAATGGATCTGATAAAAAGAAATTTAACAAAACTTCTCTTTCTTCCATTAAACCTCCTGGACCCTTAGTTTGTGCCTACTGTAAGCAACCTGGACATTTTCTTAGAGAGTGTCCCAAATTAAAATTAAAAGAGAAAATGCGTAAACAAGAGAGTAGTGCTGTCCTAGCCTCTTCCCTTGTACTTAATCCAAATAGAGTAGCAGTATCCCCTCCTACTCCACCTGTGTTGAGTGCCTGTTCTGACTCTGATGGCTCTCACAACCAGGTTTTCACTAGTATACCACATAAGAACATAAGAACATAAGAAAATGGGAGTCTGCAGAAAGCCGATTGGCCTAAGCAAGGCAGATCCCTGTCCCACACAACCCCAAATCAATTACAAAGCCCAATTATAGGCTCAACACTCTAATACCCTGAGGATCATCTTACCAAAACGGTTAGAGATTAACGCAGGATTATGGGGGTCTGCAGAGCGCTGATTGGCCCAACCCGGCTGATCCCCCTTCACACCCAACCCTTCTCGTCCATATGCTTATCCAATTTTATCTTAAAGCTCCCTACAGTTTTAGATCCCACTATAGCACTTGGTAGTCCATTCCACCCATCTACAACTCTGTTACCAAACCAATATTTGCCTATATCTTTTCTGAAACGAAATTTATCTAATTTGAAAACCATTGGTACGAGTTCTTTCGCTATCACTGAGCTTTAGTACATTTGTCATGTCCCCTTTGTTAATCCCACTAACCCACTTGAACACCTCTATCATATCCCCTCTAACTCTGCGTCTCTCTAACGAATGTAAACCTAATTTCTTCAACCTTTCTTCATATGGAAGATTTCTAATATTATGGATCATTTTTGTCATTCTACGCTGTACTCTCTCCAATGAATCTATGTCCATTCTGTAATAAGGACACCAAAATTGGACAGCATAATCCATATGGGGTCTCACTAATGACAAGTAAAGTTTTAAGATAACATCAGCAGTTCTGTTACTCACACTCCTAGAGATGAACCTGAGAATCCTGTTTGCCTTATTACGAACGCCTATACACTGTTTTCTAGGCTTCAAATCATTGCTAACAAACACACCTAGATCTTTCTCGCAGTCTGAATTTTCTAATTTTAAATTAGCTAGTTTATATTTAACATTTGTTTGCATCTTCCCTATCTTTAATACCTTGCATTTGTCAATGTTAAACTTCATCTGCCAATTTACTGACCATTCATGTAAGGTATCTAGATCCCTTTGGAGGCACTCTATATCGCTATCTGAATCAATTGATCTCCCCATTTTAGTATCGTCTGCGAATTTACTTATCCTACTAGTTATACCTAAATCTAGGTCATTTATGTATATAAGAAACAACAGGGGACCTAATACCGATCCCTGGGGGACACCACTTTTGACTGCTCCCCACTCTGACTTGGTACCATTTATGCTGACTCTCTGTTTCCTACCAATTAGCCATGACCTAATCCATCCCAACAACGCCCCACCTATTCCATGTGCCTCAACCTTTCTCATCAATCTCTCATGAGGGACTCTGTCGAAAGCTTTACTGAAATCTAAATATATAATATCGTATGCCTTGTCATTATCTACTGCTTCATATACCTCTGAGAAAAAACTAAGCAAATTAGTAAGGCAAGAACGTCCCTGTGTGAATCCATGCTGAGAAGAATTGATTAAGTTAAATGTTTCTAAGTGGTTTCTCATTTTCCTAGCAATAATTGACTCTAGTAGCTTTCCTATGATTGAAGTGAGACTAATGGGACGGTAATTGGATGCTATTGATTTATCACCTTTTTTGTAGATCGGAACTACATTTGCAAGCTTCCAAGCTTCTGGAACTATACCTGTTTCTAATGAATTGTTAAAAAGAAATGTTAATGGGTAACTTAACTCATCTCTGCATTCTTTTAATACTCTGGCATATACCTCATCGGGACCAGGCGATTTCTGAGGTTTCAGTCTGTCAATTTCCTTAAGCACATCATTTCTACTTATAGTAACCGTACTTAACCTATTTTCTATACTATCTCTATATACCTTACGGACTTCTGGAATCTGTGCCAAATTTTCATTAGTGAAAACGGATAGAAACTGACTATTTAATGTACTGCACATTTCTAAATCATTTTCTGCCATTTCTCCTATCGAAGTTTTAAGGGGGCCTATTTTATCTCTAACTTTAGATTTATATAGCTGGTAAAAAGCCTTAGGGTTATTTTTTGAGTCATTGGCTATCCTGATTTCATAATTTCTTTTGTCTGTCCTTATACCTTTTTTAACCTCTCTTGATAGATTCTGATAGTAAGCAAGTAGGTGAATTTCGCCTTTCTTTATTTTTCGATATATTCCTCTCTTTTTTCCTAGAAGGTCTAATAGTCTATTATTCATCCATTTGGGTTGGTTCTGTGTTGATCTAAATTTTCTTTTGGGGATATATTTATTTTGCGCATTGTGGAGTGAAGAAATAAAATTATTATATGTAGCTGTCAAATTATCCTGAGTTAAGACAGGTATCTGAGAGAAAGTATGTTCATTAGCGCACCTGGGTCCACTTAATAGTTTAACCATAGGATCGACTCTTAAGGCTCGTCTTAATCCACCATAATTGGCTTTTCTGAAATCTGGGATAAGTGTCGTATTCTCTTTAGCCTTTCCTGTCCATTGTATGTTAAAATAAATTGATTTATGATCACTATTTCCTAGTTGGTCTCCTATCTCTACATTATTTATCATTTGTTCATTATTACTGAGAACTAAATCGAGGATATTATACCTCTAGTAGGCGAGTCTATGAATTGAAATAAAAAACTATGCTGTACCGCCTCAATAAACTCTTTTGAATCTGAGTCGCCGATTTGATGCTGCCAATCAATATTCGGAAAATTAAAATCCCCTATAATACACACATTGCTAAACCTTGATGCTATTTTCACTTCCTGCCATAAAGCTGTACCTTCGTTTCTACTCATATTTGGTGGTCTATAAATAACTCCAATAATTATGGTCTCACTACCTTCGCTAACCTCGACCCAAACACTTTCGTTATCAGTATTTAGTCTAATACCTGATTTAATACAGTTGTTTAAAGAACTCCTGACAAACACTGCTATTCCGCCGCCCCTCCTACTTGTTCGGTCGCATTTAAACAAACTATATCCTGGTATATGGAATTCTGCTAAAAAATGTCTTGATTCTGTATTAATCCATGTTTCAGTCAGTGCTATAATGTCTATATTTTCGTTGCTAACAAGTGCTCTAAGTTCATCCATTTTGTTACATAAACTCCTACAGTTTGTATAATATAATCGCAATGAATTTATTTTACTGGTATCGGATTTACCTTTATTTCTAACTGAATTCCCATCTTCTGTTACACCTTTAATATTTCTACTAGCAGTACAATTAAAATCCTGTGACTGATATTTTCTATTCCTATCTGATGTACCAGTACGGCAATTTACCCTATCTAGACAATTATTCTTACTCATATTATCAGGCTTTATTTTCAGCGAAACCCCGCGACAATCCTATCTATTGACCTAGCTAAATTTGCCACCCCTAGCCGAGAAAGATGAACCCCGTCCTGTGCGTACAACTGATTTTTACCATAGAAACGGGTCCAGTTATCAAGGAATGGTATTGCATTTGCATTACAGTATTTTTCCAGCCGACAATTGATACCAATTGCCCTAGATGACCATTCCTTGCTGACCCCTCTCCGTGGCAGGATACTGTGTACTACAGGTATGCCTCCCTTCCTCCTAACTTTATCTAACACCTCCCTGTACTGCCGAAGCAGTACTTCCGTCCTACCTTTACCAACATCATTGCTCCCTGTACTGAGACAGATAATGGGGCTATCTCTAATATCTTTCATGATGTAATCAATGTCCTCTAACACCTTCCCAACCCCGGCACCAGGCAGACAGACAAGCTTCCTAATATCAGTACAGGTGGACCTAGCTAAGTGTCTGACCATGGAGTCCCCAACAATTGAGAAGGACTTGCCTCTCCTTGTCGATGACTTGGTAGCAGCTGCGGCAGCGGCAGGAACTCCTGGGGCAGCAGTTGAAGGTACTCCTGGGGGGGCAGCAGTCACACCATTCCCTGTTGGAGGCAACTTACTTACCTTTCTCCTGGTTTCCTCGCCGAAGGAAGCACTCGCAGCCTCACCATCACATTCGTCATCCAAGGTGATGAACTTGTTGCTGAGGGCAACTGGCCGCCGTAGAAATTTGCAGGTTGTTGCACTTGTTGGAACAACTGTCCAGGGAGCATCACGATCCCTAACAGCAGTTGCACTATCCTCACTTTTCTTGTCAGCCAAAGTCAGCTTTAAGGCCAAATTCTCGTCTTTGAGAGACTGCACCTCTCTCTCCACATTTTCCATCCTTTCTTGCAAAGCAAGACAAAGCTGGAGAATATGAGAGGAGGTAGCAATCTCGTCAACACCAGCCATTTTAAGAAAGCGTTAATACTATCACCACACTATGGGCAAAGATATTCACTGGGAGTCACTAGGGACAGGTCCTCACTCAGCAAAGGTCAGGCAGGTACTAGGCACCTTGCTGTTCTAACCAGTTTCAACCTTTCTTTCCACAGGATCAGTTTCCTCTACTGACGCTTCCATTGACTATCCCATCCATATTTTGAGAGACATAGGAGCTTCTCATAGCCTCTTGGTAAGAGGATTGGTGCCCAGTATTGAGGACTGTTTGCTGGGCCAGAGTATACTCGTTCAGGGAGTCAGTGGGTGTCTTGTTGTTCCTTTGGCTAGGGTGTATCTAAAAACTGAGTTAGCTAGTGGTTACTTTACTGTTGGGATTCAAGATTCCCTGATCTGGAAGGAGTGAAGTTTTTTATGGGGTTATCGAAGGTGGAGTGATAACAGGTCCCGTAGTTTCCATTCCCACCGGCGATATCGTTTCCACAAAAAGTCAGTCCCAATTTGTTTCCCTCCTGTGTAGTTACTAGGAGTGGGGCTGGTCACCACAGTAAGAAGGACAAAGTTGATCCTGATAGTGTTGACCTAGACACTTCCTCCCTATTTCCTGATGTAGATTCAGAGGATATTAGCAAGATTCCCATTGATTCTGAAACTCTCAAAGAGGCTCAGAAGCAGGACCCTGAACTGTCTATTTATTTTGATAGGGCTGTGGAAGTCAGATATAGGAAACTATCCTCAAAGCTTCTATGTAAGTAATGGTACCCTGATGCGCAAGAATAGACCTCCCGATGTGCCAGCTGATGAGCCCTGGCAAGAAGTGCATCAAGTAGTTGTGCCACATAATTAGGTATAGAGTAGACATCATTTCCATTGCTCATGACCTTAGTGGTGGACATTTGGGTGTCAACAAGACG
This sequence comes from Paralithodes platypus, assembly GCA_032716605.1. NCBI lineage: Eukaryota > Metazoa > Arthropoda > Malacostraca > Decapoda > Lithodidae > Paralithodes > Paralithodes platypus. The sequence continues at coordinate 15,663,988 of CM064512.1, forward strand.
TATGACAAAATTCTCAATGATTTCTTTTGGCCGAGGATGAAACAATCCGTTAAGTCTTACTGTAAAACATGTCATGTGTGTCAACTTGCTGGGAAACCCAACAAACCCATCAAGCCTGCACCTTTAAATCCCATCCCTGTAACGGATGAACCGTTCCGTAAATTCATAATTGACTGTGTAGGACCTTTGCCAAGAACCCGTAGTGGGAATGAGTACTTGTTGACTGTCATGTGTTCCACCACTAGGTATCCAGAAGTGTTCCCCTTGAGGCGTATAACATCAAAGAATGTAGTAAAGGCGCTTAGTAAATTTTTCACCCAGTATGGAATACCCTGTGTGGTACAGTCTGATTTGGGAAGTAACTTTACCTCTCAGCTCTTCAAGCAAACCATGGAAGAGTTGGGAGTACACCAGTACCATTCCACTGCCAGTCACCCACAGTCCCAGGGGGCATTAGAGAGGTTCCATCAGACCCTCAAATCCATGCTCACTAAATATTGTGAAGAGACCAATGCCGACTGGGATGAGGGCATCCATTTTGTGTTGTATGCTGTAAGAAGCAGGGTACAAGATTCTCTAGGATTTTCACCATTTTCCCTAGTCTTTGGTCATGAGGTCAGAGGTCCTTTGAAAGTGTTAACAGATACTTGGATCAATGCTAACTCTAATAAACATCTTCTCACTTATGTGCATCAATTTAAATCTAGACGGAGATCTGCAGTAGAACTAGCTATGAATAATTTAGAGAAGTCTCAAGATAAAATGAAAGTGCAGTATGATAAGACTACAGTTGTAAGATAATTTCAGCCAGGAGATTTAGTGCTTGCCTTTCTGCCTATACCTAAAAACACGTTACAAAGCAAGTACCATGGTCCATATGTTGTGCTTAAGAAAACAAGTAATGTGTATTATGTTTTAAAAACTCCTGATCGTAGGAAGTCAGAAAGACTAGTACATGTTAACCTGCTGAAAGCCTATCACTGCAGAGATCCAGATAAGGTATTAAACTTTGAATCTGTAGCACAATTTGAAGGTGAACTAGAGGATTTAACCCTTGTCTATCGGGGCCCGACTTAAGTCGGCCTAGAGAAGAAAGGACTATGTGGCGGGGACCGACTTAAGGCGGTGTGCAATTCTGAGCAATATTTGGCTCTGAGAGAGAGACAAGCGGTGGGAGGAGTGTAGGTCAGCTCTGACCGTTCGGCACGGCTCTCGCGCCAGCACTGGGCCCTACTCCAGACACACCCACACTCACTGCCTCGCTACACAGGAAATTATGTAAGGAAATTACCGTATTTTAGGGATTTTTCCTTCGTCTTGCACGATCGTTGCAAGAGAATGCGTGGTCCTAGAAGGATGGTTCTGGTGTCATTGGAAAGCTCAATTATAGCCCTTTCGGGGATACATAATTGTATTATGCTCTGGCTCTTGTTTATGCATGAACAAGAGCATGGAAATAAGCTCATTTAGGGTAAAACCACCAGCTTGGCAGGTAGTAGAAGTTACTGACGGGCCCGCTCGTAAGGCGTTAAAGATGAAGGAGCATAATGACATCCAGTTGCCTCTTGATAACAAATTGCAAAACTCAAACTTCTTGACTAACCCCCATTTAAAATTCCAGCACTTGTTGTCTGACCAAGGTGAAGACTTGGAGTACCTGCTTTCCAAGTTTCCACAGCTGTTTGGTGACGTTCCCCAGCAGTGGCCCCTGGTGAAACATGATGTGGTCCTGACGGAGGGGGCCACTCCCATCAAACAACATCCCTACCGCGCCAATCCAGAGAAGCGTGCGGCACTTCAACAGGAAATGGATTTTCTACTCGCCCATGGATTGGTGGAACGGAGCGACAGCGAGTGGGCCTCTCCAGGCATTACAGGCATTACATGCCTACTCGTGGACAAACCTGATGGCACATTTAGGATGTGCACGGATGTACCCAACTTTGCTGACCTCTCCGCTCCCCTAACAGACTTGATTAGTCCCAAGAGAAAATTTGTGTGGACCCCAGAATGCCAAACTTCATTCACAAAGATTAGTTGCCTATTAGTCAATGCACCTATTCTGAAGTCCCATCTGTTTCATAAGCTGTTTATAATTCAGGTGGATGCTATTGATGTTGGTGTAGGAGCAGTTTTGTTACAGTACAGTGATGCTGACATTTTGCATCCAGTTTGCTATGCCTCCGGTAAACTCAAACCTTATCAGAAACACTACAACACCATTGAAAAAGAGTGTTTTGCCTTGCTCTTTGCAGTGGATAATTTTAATGTGTATCTTAGTGGTCCACATTTTCCGTGAAAGTGTTTACTGATCACAACCCCCTGAAATTCTTTTATAAAATGAAAAACTCGAATCAGCGGTAAATGAGATGGTGCTTGACATTGCAACCATATAACTTTGAAATTCACCACATAAAGGGAAAGAACAATATTATCGCGGACATGTTGCCCCGGAACTGAACGAGATTTTGTTTAGTTGTTAGAGCTATTTTGCCAGCAATAATTTGTAGAGTTTGTTAATGTGATTTTGGTTTTGGTTTATGGTTTGGTGAATGGTATTAGGTTTAAAATTATTGTATTAGGGTTTAGATTTAGTTTCGCTTCTCTTATAAATCTCTTTGTGAGGGAGGTGTTTGGGATTTCTATTTCATTCAAGTGCCACTGGTTGTAATTGAGGTATTGTGCTTGTTATGGTGGGTACGATCTTTAATTATTTATGATTGAACATCGTATGCAATGTTATGAGCCTGGTATAATTAATTCGACCTGTAGACAGCTTAGTTTCATATATAGGAAGATATTTTTGTTCAAGAGTGTACGATTCAGAGTGTGGTGGTATTGCAGGCAGTTTTCTCATCACCCCCCATTTTCTTCCACATTCCATTCTCCCCCCTACCCTCTACACCCGTACCCCTACTCAATTTCGCCCTCCTTTTCCTCCAACTCCCTTTCTCTTCTTCGTTGCCTGACGTATGAATGATAATGATTATAACTAGGTAATAATGTATTTGGCTTTTCTAATCATAGTATTGTTTACAAGATATATCATAGAGTTCTTGGTAAAAGTAATACTTTAATTCAGCAAGTATATAATGAGTTGAGATTAATGCAGTTCGAGAGGTTGGTATCAGAGCCAGGTGAGACAAGGGTATATAAGCCTACTGTCTGTGTGAGGCAGGTAGTGTATTCCCCACCACCATCTTAAGCTGACCTGCCCTGAGTTTGTTTGTAAAAGAATCACCATGAGTTAGTATCGCCTAGGATTTTGTCTATGTTTATTGATTGCTTTCACTTACTCTCTTGGAGGGTATTTATATAACTATGTATTATTTTTCTTAAGAGTGTCTTTATTATTTCACTTCAATGTTTCTCACTTTGATATTTTCACTTGAATTAACTTTTGTGTATAATTAATCATGTAAATAAATTATAATTTGATTTTACATAATCTTTACATTTTACCTTTATATGCTACTATATTATTCTTTTGATTGTTGGGATAAATCTAAGTTAAAGTAACTAAAGATAACTAATTATGAACGAGTGATGAGAAAGGAATAACTTAGTTTTTTTAGGCTAAAACAGCCATTTGATATCAACTGATATTTTATGAACTTGCCACATCTTTTCACCTACCAAGGTTTTAGTGACTACAAAGAGAGTTGCTAGTTTTTGTGGAAGTTTAACATGCCACTTCTTCTTGACTGAAACTGATAGTCCTATTTTCCGCATTTTGAGAGGCTAAATAATATTGTGGTTTTTAGTGGAATGTTTCTTTATGTTATGGGTTCGAACTCTGCTCGTAACTTAACACTATTCTATCGCTACTATAATAATCAGTGTTCCTCAGAGCTTTCCCAGTGTATACCACCTCCTTTACGTAGGGCACGTGGTACCCGTCTTGCAACTCAATCCCACCCCTACTCTGTGCAACTCTCCAACCCGAGAGTGAAACGTTACTCTCAGTTTTTCTTCTACTCAACAGCTGATCTCTGGAACTCTCTCCCAGAATCAGTCTTTCCCTCTTCCTATGACTTAAATTGCTTCAAACTCTGCGTGTCCAGGCATTTTGGCTCGAACGTCCCTTGATTTTGGCCCTGTCACTCTTTCAACTATGGGGGAGGCACTCGCTATAGGCAGTTCTGCCTCTTACCTCCCTCAATCACATAGGAAAAAAAAAAATATATATATATATATATATACAGTATATAATTATATATATATATATATATATATATATATATATATATATATCTATATATATATATTGATGGATGGATAAGTAGGTAGGTAGGTAGCCAGGCAAGCAGCCAGGCAGGTATGTATACACAGAGAGAGTGATAATAAAATACCTACATTAACCTGCTGAGCCCCAGCTAGTTATTAATAAATGTACCACCAGGGCCCAGCAGGGTTTTTTTTTTTTTTCCAGAAACAATAGCGAATGGGTTAGGAATGAAGGAAACTACGAAAAACCGATCAAAAAGCTCAAAAAATGGTCCTACAGAGCTCCCGAAAACGGATTTTACAAGAGTAAAAAATTGAAGGCAATTTCCCCAAAAAAACATGTTTTTGCGCGCTCACGCGCACGTGGTTGGACTTTGAGAGTTTTCAACCATCGGCATGGGTGCGTGGGATACTTACACAGTTCCCATACAAATCTGAGCCCTCTAGGTGCCATAGGACCGAAGTAATTGGGACCGACGCAACTGTTGCGTCGCTGGGTTCTGGTGATCGAACATTGCCGATGCAACACGTGCGTCGCTGGGATCCAGCGGGTTAATTTATCCTGAATGTTGTTGAGTCATTGTTCCCAAACTGAAAAGTATAGTACATGTTATATTTTGTAATTAATATAGGACATAATAATAATAATAAAAATAATAATAATAATAATAATAATAATAATAATAACAACTCTTATATAGTTTTAAGATAATTTACTTGCAGGGAATTGAAATATTTAGCAGGCAACTGTACACTAGAGGTTGATTTAATGTCATTCCACGGGTCTTTTTATTTCCGTGTCTGATATAACAACACCCTACTCAACACACTTTAGGTCACCAGGTCTTGTTCACGTGATATACAGTAGAACTGTCTAATTATAGCCAGAATATACCATAGAAAGGCGTCCTCGTAAAAAGGCTAGACACCAAAGCCCTATTTGTTCGTTAGAGGTTCAATAAATACATAATCGGTACATAGGTTAATACATACATACTGTAGATTTTTATATACGTAGAATATGCAGATCGAAACACAAATACACTGACAGATAAATAGAAAGACAAACAGCTAGATAGACCGACCGGTTATTTACTAACTTCCAGGTCTTACTTTCAATGTAAATGCAATTTGGCACAGGTGTATGTAACCATAAAACTAGGTCAACAATGTTTTTCTTTTTGCTTTTTTCTTTCATTTTAGGTAAACCAAGGTTGAACACTATAGCACTACTAAGACGCATATAACTCCTACACAAATCCCTATAGCACCTGCTGTATGTGATCAAACAACTCGCAAAAGGTGTGTCTGTAGTTTCTATAAAAATATGGTTATAGGCCTATATTTTGTGTATTTTTAGATGTAGGTGATTATTAATTAAGGTGAAATTATTTTGTAGAATTTTACGAATATGACAACATGCTGCAAACAAACAAAGTTGGCTAGAGTAAATTAGCTTTATGCATAATGTACTGCTTTTAATGTTCTTTCCAATGGCAAGTACACCATTCCTATAGGTCCAATAATACATGTATTATAAGATCCCAAAGTGAACAAAACAGTTTTGAGAAAGTCTAAGGTAATTAGGTGAACATTTTTAACGTTTTTTTTTTTTTTTTTTTACAAAATTTTACGTAGGAACACGGCAGAGTAGAAGATAAAGCGTATGGGAAGTTGTAGAGTATTTTACGCTCTTTCCATTTATGCTCAGTAGTTACGGAGCATGCCAATTTCAAAGTTAGCTATATAACGTTTTTAGAAATACGGGAAAAGTTTGGAAAACAAAAGTTTAGAAAACATAACAAAAAACAAAATACCCAATGGATTTTCACTAATAACATTTCACTGGCTTATGAAGGAATGTTGACTCTAGTTGAGTAAACACCTAATGGTATTTTCAGGATTTAGAGCTTTTTAAGCCTAAATAACCGGTCGGTCCCCTTAAGTACCGTTACATAGATATATTAAATGGCTGGAGACCAAAACCTAGTAATTTTTCTAAGTGTTATGGTGTAGTAATGCCGCCGTAAAGGATGTGGAGCTCAGGAGTGTTGCAAGAAATACCTCGTTTGGGGTAATAACAATAGTAAGAGAGAAAGATAGAGCTTGAGTTTGTATGTGCGCGTGTGTATTAGTCTGTGTCCGTGTGTGCGTTACCTCATGCGTGTGTGTGTGAGTGTTGTGTGCGCCTGTAAGTGTGTTTGTGTGTGCACTTGCTCGCGTGGTCTCTATCTTTCTGTAAATATGTGCGTGTGTGTGTGTGTGTAACTGTTTATCATTGTGCATGTACAGTATGTGTACGCGCATTATCCCTATCGAATTTGTTTGTGTGGAAGCTTTTGAGTTATTGCGCGCACGCGGCGCATGCATGTGTACAGTATCGGTCAGGGATAGCGAGAGAGAGAGAGAGAGTCAGGGGTTTGGGGTTTTGCCTGTCTACATGTGTCCATGTGTCTCTCTTTGTCTTCCAATATCTCCTTTATCTTGCATTATAGCTGCATATATCAATGCGAAAGTGGCCCTTAATATTGCGAGAAAATATCTTGCTGGTCGAAAATTGCTGGAAGAGGCTTCCCTTGTGTAACATAACTTTATTGAAGTCTATAGACTGACACAATGGTGGCTAACTCAATCATTCTCTCTCTCTCTCTCTCTCTCCCGCATAAATTGACTTTAAACTTGATTTCAGTCAAAATTCTGAAGCATCGGGATGATACTGCCTCGTTTCAAATATTAATTCATTATAAACATTCATAGCCCACAATTAATGCCTGCATAACTTGACTTAATAGTGCTCGGGATTGGACTCGTGGTTGCTTTATTGTGCTGTTGATATTTAGTATTCATGATATTTAGATGGTATATTTATTGATGGTCATAATGTCATGATACCTTTCGGAGGGCTGAATAATATATATTATCAATTTTGGAGACATAATTATAATATTCATGGAGTTCTGATATTAGTATGTATCAGTCATATACCGGTGTTGTGTGTGTGTGTGTGTGCGTGTGTTATATTTGTAGCTAGTGTTATCAGGAAACCATAGTGAATTCGTGTAAACAGATCAAGATAATACTAATTAATTTAAGGTTACACGAAATCACTAGCATTAGATGATGTTATGGAGCTTAGGGAGTCTATTTGGAAATCAAAGAATTAAAAGGAGTCTCACTTAATCTTTGTCTTCAATAGGTCCTTTTAAATCTTAACAAAATCGTCAAATGGCACAATACTCAAACTATTTGAAGAAAGTCGTCATCGATTATTGAAAGGGTTAACTTTAATGTCATTATTTGTGCGGTCATAATATTATCCAAAAATAACTTCTCAATTCATGATGGTTGACACATTTAATACGCCCTGACCTCTTATACATTAATTTTGGCTTTAGTCAGGGGTGTTAGGGCATTATAAGGTCTGTTTGGTTCAGATTCTTATAAAAGCACCAAATTTGGCCAAGATACTGTCCATACCATGCGTTATCAATTTTTGATGGGCGTCCCACAAGACGGTCATATTGGCAAAATCCAATATGTCCACCACCAAAATTAATCTAAAAGCGCTAGAACCACAAATAATACCCGTTTTTAGGAGTTTTCGAGGTCAGGTAATCTGATTCTTATAATATTTTAATGATTTGAGGTCAAACTTAACCTTCAAAGTTACTGTAAAAGTAATTTTGGGGTTAAATCCAGTATTTATTGGTGTATCATCCCAGATTCCACCCCAAAAAAAGTTTGTTTCTGTTATAAGCAGACACCAGCATCCTCCTGCATCTGGCACATGCAGCAGAGTAGGGTCATACAACAACCTATGTTTGCACTGTAGACAGTGATGCCGTAATTTTGGCTATTCGTTTATTTTTCAGGATCCTTGGCTTAACGTAGCTCTAGGTGAGTTTTGGTAGTGGTAAAAAGTATCGTGACATACCCGTTCATGCCATCTACTCTGATCTTGGTCAGTCAAAGTCCTTGACACTACCCCTCTTCCACATCATACGAGGGGGCCACACGACTTCACAGTTTCTAGGATGTGGCAAGAAGACAACTTGAGCAGCCTACACAAGCATACTGGACCTCACCAACACACTTGTGGCTATCATGCATAACCCTGATATCTTCAGTCTCGAGGCTGTGCATGTGCAGCGCATCAAATGCTTCAATACATTCATGTACAGCAAAGAGTGTGCTGCAGGTGGCGTTAATGCGGCCAGGCATCGCCTCTTCCCCACTGGAAGCAGAACACTAGAAAGTATCCCACCTACCCAAGCCACACTGTTCCAGCATGTAAAGCGAGCGCTATTACAGGCAAGTTTCTACTGGAGTCTGGCCACCTCAGTCCAGCAGGAAAGTCCTGACTTCAGTGAATGGGGCTGCCACAAAGATAGCACCGGTAGGCCTACATGGCAATCACTCTGGACCACTCTCAGTCTCATCGATGCTTCAGCAGCATGTGACTCTCTTGCACTGCAGCTGCCTAAAGGCCGCGTCATACAGAACTCGAATCCACCAGAACCCACTGGAATCGAACTTTTCACCGGAATTGACGAGAATTACGCGGCCTTAATCGAGTGTGACTTCAGAGTAGAAAGCGACCCGTCAATGACCGGAATGTAACTCGAACGTAACTCGATGGACTCGAATGTAACCCAAATATGAGTCGATGTTAACCAGTAAGTGACTCGAAGGAAACCGGATGTGGAAAGAAGACTATTCGATCCCAAGTCGAATGCAACTCGAATGACCAGAATGAGACCGGAATGTTAGTATATCATGACCAGAATTACATGAAGTTAAGTCGAACGTAAGTGGAACTAAGTTGAACGTAACTCGAACGTAAGTGGAACGTGACTCGAATAGGCAGAAGGTGACTCGATGAGGAACCTTTGAGTATATAAAGGGAGGATTGGTTCACAGGCACACCAGTAGTAACAGGGCACTCACCACGGCAACATAAGCACTTTCAATCACATACACACATACACGTACACGAGGGGAGGGGGGGGAGGGTGGAGATAGGGTTTTTCTGGACCCCTTCTCCCTCATGTTTAGCCCCATTAGTTTTTGAGATGTTATGGCGTTCATTCCATTAGTTTGGCGGTTATAAAAAAAATTGCCCTATTTCTTTGTTAATATTAAGACCTTTCGTGCCATTTAGGCATAGGTTTATTTCCTGGCGAGCGATACCGAGCCTGTAACTTTAGGAGGAACTGGCCATCGGCTGGGACACTTTTCTACCGAAAAATGTACAAATTAATCTCGAATTGAGTGTTTTTTAAGCTTTGATGGATGTCTAGCGAAGAAAGTAAAAACCAAAAAAATTATATAGGCTAAATAAAAAATAGACCAAAAAGTAACCCTACCCCCTTAACTCACACAGCTGGGGTGAAGGAAGAACACTTTTCATTGGTAGACACAACTGAGGGGAAGCCGGAGTTAAGGTGTGGAGAGTTAGATGAGTAAGTTTGATTCCAGGTACTACTAGAAATACAATGGCCTCGTATAGGGCCGATTTTATATTTTATTTTATTTATTATTATTTGTTTTTGTTTTTTTCAATCCGTTATATATTTGGGGCCGCACCTAGTCGAGTTATATTCTGGTTGTATTCCAGTTACCTTCTAGTTGGATTCCACTTGTATTCTAGTACAAGTCATGTTCGAGTCGACATCCAGTGTACACTCGATACATCAAGCAAGTATGCAGTCATCTACCAGTCATATTCTAGTCGGCATCCAGTTGTATTCTTCTTAATTCGGGTTATATTCAACTCTCATTCCATTACATTCAATTTTAAAGTGGAATAATCAACTTGTCATCCAGTTGATTTCCGGTCATTATCGAGTGGCATCGAGTTACATTCAAGTAATTCGAGTCGGCATCGACTATAAAAATTACATCAGAACATGACCAGAATAGGTAGAATGCGACTCTAATGCGACTCAAATGCGACCAGGATACGACTAGAATGTAATTCGATAATTTTTAACGGTTTTTTCACTCGATAAATCGTAGAAAGTTAACGCATGCACTAACATTTTGCTCACTCACTCGATCAATCGAGTGACGACTAGAACATCACTCGAAACACAAGAATAGACAAGAATCTAACCAGAACACGTACAAGAATAGACCAGAATGGGGAAGAAGTGGCTAAAATTTGAATTTTTGTATTCATTCCGGTGGGTTCTGGTGGATTCGAGTTCTGTATGACGCGGCCTTAAAGGTATGCATGGGAAAGTGCAAAGGCAACCGTACTGGTATCCGATGCACGGTCCTCTGCAAATACGAAGGCGGGTGCCTTTATAACGGAGGTGATAGCCAGTAAATGTTATTGCTGGCATCATAGAGCATAAACCAGAATGTATAGGTAGTAACAGTAATTATTGTTATGATGTTGCTAAACAGGTCTTTGTATTGTATTTTGATCATATACTGTAAATGCACACAGGAGCATATAGCATTATGTCAATGCGGATATTATCTCTGAACTATTTCAATAATAGTTGTTCCTGAATACAAACTTTACCGATTTATTTAGTGACCATGAGGGGAGATTTTATATTCTTGCAACAGAAAATACTTTTTGAGGGGTGGCATCTGGGATGACGCACCAAAAACACTGGATTTGACCCCAACATTTCTTTCATGATAACTTTGAACGGTAAACTTGACCTAAAATCATTGAAATAACAAATTCAGATTACCTGACCCAGAAACCCCCTAAAACGTGGTATAATTTATGATTCTAGTCCTTTTAGTTTGTATTATGGTGGCGGCCATATTGGACTTTGCCAATATGGCTACCCCGTGGAACGCCCGTCTTGGCGCCCATCAAAAATTGATAAAGTACGGTCTGGTATGGAGAGCATCTGGACCAAATTTGGTGCTTTTATAAGAATCTGAACCAAAATATCCATAATGCCCCTGACTACTACCTTCTCGGGAATTACGGCGTCTGGAAAAAAAATAAAAAAAGAAGGAAGGATCTGTGGGCTTTAATCATCTTAATCTAGACGTTCCTATATTTACAGCTTAACTATTTATATCATATATCTCAAAACACGTAAATATGTACCCGTTGGCAATTACTTAAATCTAACTCTGTTCCAGAGTGTCCCACACTCCTGATTTCTATCTCACAAATGAAGTTATACAATACAATTTAACTCCTATTTAATTTCACTTATAATCAAGTTTCAACTCATATAGATCATTACATAATTCAATATATCCGATATGTCAACATTACCTTATTACAACAATTTAACACTGGATCGCCTGGTATATCATAACACTATTTAATTCAACGTAAAATGACTACTTTCAATAATACAACACCCCTTTAATAGTCGCCTCGACTTATTACTTATGTCATGATTACAGGGTCGCTTAATCTGATAACCGTGTTCCGTACAATAGTATCTTTAATTGAATAACGATGTTTCCTTTATACATAAACAATATAGTTCATCAAACGGACTAGTGTCCTTCCTGACTATTTCTCAAGCTAGGTCTTACCTATCACAAACATGATTAATTCCTATTCTTTGAAAATTGGCATAACCCTGTTATCATTAATCATTATATAAACAGATTCCCGTATGATTCTTAGTAATCCCCTTTACTTATTACCCTATAAGATCCTATCCTATTTATAACTAAATCGCATGGAGCCTTCTCTAGCATTAACAGCTATCTTTCTCAACAATGCATCCTTTTTATTTATTCATGAGTGTATCGTGTTCTCTTTCTTTTTGTTCTATAAGAACACATCTAATTTTAATTGGTTGGAACCACTGGGTTTGTCAAGCAATTTTCTCCGTTTCCATTAATCTATTTCGGGCCCATTAAGGGTCCTTTAAAAAGTCTGGGTTGTTTCTGGAGCAGTCTTCACCACCTCATAGCCGACCAATATGTCTTCTCGAAGTCCTTAGTCCCATCTACTACTTGTCACCCCTCTTGAATTGCTTGGCTAATAGTGTGTAAGCTAGCAATATGACGACAAGCACCAGGATACTAATGTTGTATCTGGTCAACATTATAGCTCTGCCTCACGATATGGCGGGCTGTGATTGGTTGAGCCAGCCGCCCGGGCAGTACTTTCCCTAGCCGCGCATTTTGAAGGTTTCTTTCTCCCTCCTCGGGTCTTCTCTCTTCGTAATAAGTCCCAGGGAGATGGTTGCAAAGGTCTTGTAGTAGCTTACGGGAGTATGGGGCTTGCACTGATGTTATAGACCTATTGAAAATTTAAGAAACGGCCGGTGGAGGGAGCGAGAGCAATTTGAAAAGTGGAGATGTGTGCGCGGCTGGCTCGGTCTTAAGGTGCTCCGACAACGGAGGCTCCTGATTGGCTGCCCGGGCAGGTGTGGCAAAGTTGTGGGAAATGTCAAACTCAGCTGGTTTGTAGGAAAGGTGATTTGCAGCACGTTGATTGGCTGGCAGGATTCTTACTTTATGTATTATTTTTATTATTTTTTTCTTTTTTTTTGGGTGGAGATAAAGTTGAAAAATATAAGTATCTTATGAACTAGGTGATGATAAGCTAGTTATAACAACACCGTGTACAATCTAACTCAATAGCTTGCCCCTCCATCCCAAAAATAAAAATAATAATAATAATAAATAGATGAATAAATACAAAAATATATAAACAAAATAATATACAATATAAATAAATTATAAATAAATTATAAACATAAATAAATAAATAAAATAAAAGGAATTTTGTGTGAACCTACAGAGAAGGACAATAACTGGACAGGTGTTCTATGTGATACAAATAATAAGATTATTGTTTCAATTACTCTATAATTTGTTCTAATACCTGCATGTTCTTCATCCACAATATTACCGAGAGTGTTGGGGCTTGTACCGAGAGTGTTGATGCTTGTACCGAGAGGCAAATAAATGATAAATAGACGTAATAAACTTAATAAAGGTAACAGGAAAGAACACAACATTATATATATATATACTGTATATTTCCCGAAAATTATAAAGCATAAGATGCTGTGTTTAAAAAGTTAAATGTGATGCAACATCACAAAACTAAACGTGTAAACAGTAATAATAAAGACACACTTTTATATACCCAACCAACAAAGTGAAAAAAAAACTTGAAACAAATAAAACGTTTTATAAAGTACACGTATTATATACAGAGAGAGAGAGGGGGAGAAGGAGTGCCTGTGAGGGTGTGTGTGTCTCTGTGTGTTTGAGTGTGTGTTCTTTATCTTGCCACAGACACTAGTTTTAACATAATTACCTTCCCAGATTATATCGCGTCCCATTCCTCTCTCTCTCTCTGTTTGTGTGTGTGTGTGTGTATGTAATGCTGGCAGTTTTGCTTAGGATCTGTTATGATCAATATATAATTAATATGTAGTTTATAACAGTGTTTGTGTAAGGCCGAATGTGTGTGGGATAGGCTGGTGAGGTACGTACAGGGTGTGTCCAAAGGGGAAAGGGGGGGGGGGGGGGGGCATTCTTTGTTAGCCAAACGTTAATGATATTTATTCGGGTATCATATCCAGGAACATCCTTAATTCTATAAACATTCAATAATTCAGTAATTCATTGGGTATCCAGGAGGTAATATCATGAATGTAGTGGATATTGAGTAAACACATGGGGGGAGTTGAGGCAGGAGCGTTATCCAATGTTAGTTAAAACAATATATATTCGGTTAAAATGAAGGTACTAATCAAGTTTACATAATTTTCCTTTAATTCATTTTCGGGATATTCATGATCACGATCTCACACATACACACACACACACACACACACACTATTTCTAAATTTAGCTAGAGTGTTTCTCCGTGGGTAGGTCTAGGGTGGTTCATTAACTGAGGTAAATTGGTCGGGCGAGAGTTGGAGCGCTGCCTTCAATATGGTCCCTATCACAAGGCCGGCACTAAGGGATATTATGTGTGTAGAGAGAGAGAGAGAGACTAAAATAATGTATGAGTATGTGGTGGAATAAATGACGTCGCAATTTATTGATATTCATAAAGTACGGTGTACCTTATAATGTAATTATTAAAACTTAAATGCTGCTTTTAAATTCACCATTGTACGATCTCATTATGTATTGCTTCACTGTGTCTTATCATATTTTTCGTTTGTTTGATTTATCCTATTAATTCATTATAATGAGTCCTTTTTCATTATTCTAAGTAGGCCTATAACTGTTCCCTTTATGTTTAATGTCATGGATAGTCAGTTGATAAGCAGACTCCCATAAAGCAACTTGCCCTAATTCCTATTTAGTTAGTTAAAGAAATGCAACGAAAAAATGAGTATTATAATTTAAAAGCAGCATTAAAGTTAGCGGTAGTTTAAGATCGGTGACTTCGGCCCCAAAATATATTGGGCCGAAGTCACCAAAATGGGCCGAGGTCACCGAGGATAGTGGTCCGAGATCACTGGGCCGAAGTCACCATGGGCCGAAGTCACTGTCACCTTATAAGACTATTCTCCGCCTGGATACAATTGAAAATATTTACCCGCTATGCTCTAATTGTTTCTATTGCACGATTATTAATAGTGTCAGATTAAACATGGAATGGTATTTCCTCATTAATTCTGGCGTTCATCACCGCTGGCACCGAACATCCGTTGTCCATCATTTAAACATTTGAGATGTGACATTAGTTTTACAATCAGGACAGATGGATTACTATTATATACTGTATGTATAATCCACATGAACCTACAGTAGCATAGTATTGATGACCATGTTGGAAGGGCGAAGGCTTAACAAGCACTATGGTAAGTAAAGAGTGATGAGTCATGACAAAATAACTTTATATCACCCAGTTGCTTTAAGTTTGAAGTATATTAATTTACTGCTATTTGGTTAATCAATGCATCCGTGTTCATTATTCAAGGATAAGGCGTCTATAGAGGATGATAAGGTACCGTGCATCCCCATATACCATTCTCTAATGGTACAGTGGGGTACCTGCCTGCTGTGACTTGGGAATATTTTGTTGGGGACCCCTCATGGTCCTTGGTCTCTGGGTCTTCTCCTGGGCGACCTAGTGTGTGTGAAGTTATATTTATATTATATTGTGTTGTTTCTGTTCAGGCTCTGTCTCGAGTCAGCCACCCCCAGCTATGGGGTATGAGCCTGAGTATATACAGTACATACATCCATCCATACATGGTTTAGAACAAACACTATCAAACACTGGTTTAGTAGCAGAGTTGTAGATGTGTGGAAAAAGTAACCGGGTGTTATATATGGTAGTAGACTCAGGAATGTTGGAATACTTCAAGGTTTAGTTAGGCATTAACACAATGGGCTGGGTGTGAGTGGTGTTGGAGTTATGCATATTCACGTTTTATTATGTTCTTTGAGGATACATTAATATGTAAGCAATGTATTTTGTTTAGCATATATTTGTCACACTCTGTCACACATTTGTCACTCTGCAATCTCTCTCTCTCCGCCGCAATGTTGCATCTCTCTCGCTATTCTATCGCTACTATAATAATCAGTGTTCCTCAGAGCTATCCCAGTGCATACCACCTCCTTTACGTAGGGCACGTGGTACCCGTCTTGCAACTCAATCCCACCCATACTCTGTGCAACTCTCCAACCCAAGAGTGAAACGTTACTCTCAAACTTTCTTCTACTCAACAGCTGAGCTCTGGAACTCTCTCCCAGAATCAGTCTTTCCCTCTTCCTATGACTTAAATTGCTTCAAACTCCTTGTGTCCAGGCATTTTGGCTCGAACGTCCCTTGATTTTGGCCCTGTCACTCTTTCAACTATGGGGGAGGCACTCGCTATAGGCAGTTATGCCTTTTGCCTCTCTCAATCACATAGAAAGAAAAAAAAACCCACATGCTGTAATTTAATTAGAATACCGTATGATATAGTAGGCTTAGGTTACCCTGTGTACGGTAAAGCACCGTTAGACATTATATCTTTGTTTTGGGTTTCGAGTTGTAAAACTCTGCACACACACACACACACACATGCATGCATCAAACACGCGATATTATTTAGCTTACGATGATACTTTGGGCAAATACTAACCTGTGAGAGTCAGAGTTAATTGAAATGGCAGATGATGTTTCCTTTGTTTCTATATTTGAATAAAGTTGTCTAATTGGATCCACAGTATAATTGAAATAACGCCTTTATACTGAACTAACCCATGCCTTTGCATTCATACACATTATTTGTAAATTGAATAAAATCGTCTAGTGTAAGCTATAGCTAGAAGGGTTCAAGGTAGCAGTCATTATGGTTGAATACCTAGGACCCCAAATACACTCCTTATTAAGTATACAGATTTGCTGAGGAAGAAATAATAAGGTAGACTAAATGTTATTCATGAGAAGGCCTGCTCGAGGAAACGTTGAATAAATTTGAATATTTTTGGGACCCCTTACTTGGTGTCTCTGTTAGTAATTGAAAATGAAATAATTATACAGAGGTGAGCTACAAAGATATTCAGCATATGGTGATGCTTTTCTTGCATTTTTCTGTCTGCTATTATGCTAGGTTATACTACTCAACTTAAAAGAGAATAGTGGAAGCCGGATGATCAATTGGGATAGACTTTACCCCTTTTATAACTAGAGGACCTTCCAAAGCTGAGTAAAATAATCTAATGTTAGCCAGCATTAAGAGAATAATTATGGTGTTGCTATTTGGTATGTAATAATGGTCGGAACTGTATTGTGTACCATAAAGTCTCTACCAAGCTACCCCGCTCTCATTTTATTACATTACCATATGCTACCAGGGATACCATTGTGTAATCTAAAACTACACTTCTATTGCGTATACTATTTGTAGAATAGAAAACAAAAGTAATTCGAATGAAAATTCATCCCAGGTTGTATGTCTAGAGTCTCTGTATCCTGAAAACTATTCAAGAACTAATAAATGTATTATTGCGAAACTTGGTAAGTACCTTCATATAGTTATTAGTATTTAGTACTTAGACTAATAGTATTGGTGAGTTGATACGGGTGCTAACTATTGGTTAAATGGTGTAGTGGTGTATTAGTCCAGTCACCTGCTTCAGTTGTCCAGTGCATGTTTTAACTGTAGGGTTGCTTCAAACTACCATGACCGATATTGTTGTTGATTAAACCAAGACAGTGGTGGTGGTGGTGGTAAGGGTGATGATGGTGCTGGTGGTGATGGCGGTAATGATAGTGATGGTTGTGGTAATGATAGTGATGGTGATGGTGATGGTCGTCGTGTAGAGGGTCAGTGGGTGACTGAGGGTTATTGGCTTCACCTGATATAGACCTTCGTCCTCCAGTTGACCAACAATCTCTAGTTTAACCCTTATAGTACGATGAGGGCTATTGTTTTAATCTGGCTAACGATTGGCGATTTTCTTTCTGTATCTTGAGGATCTCATCGCTTTTATTAGTTAGAAAAAGTTCCAAAATGTCTTCCACTGTTCAACATTTGCTCCCTACGAGGTCACTTACATTTTCCTAGACAATATTGTGGGCAGTCTGGTGTTGTAGAGGGTCAGTGGTGGACTAAGGGATATTAGCCTCATATGCTTTATAAACATTCGTCCTCCTCTTAACCCTTCACCTCTAGGGACATGGTTGAATGGAAATATTATATTTGGTGCTGTCCTTTAGTGCTTCAGGTAAGATGACACCTTTATCACTTGTCATCCTTCAGTTTATCTTTTACCTTCATTAAATATTTCAGGACGATGACAATTAATTTAGTTTTATTCCGGTTATTGTTAAAATACTTGTATTTAGTTTATGGAAGACTCTTAGATATCAAAGGAGTAACCGCCTCTCGACTCCTCTGTGTTTGCTTAATGTGTGTTTACTACAAAATCACTTTAATTACAGTGACCACTATTTCTTTTAACTATTTTACGGTAACGGTGGTGGTGGTGGAGAGGGCCAACCAGTTAGTGATGCATTACTGACCTATGATCTGACTGTCACTAGACGATTTTACTCAGTTTAGGTGGAATCTTTAGGACTATACAGGCTAATTCCTAGAGGTCGTTCCTAAGTGAGATCGTCTAATGATGGCCAGAATTAAAACACAATGATGCCTTAGTATTTAGTGGGTGCAGTTGTCTAGTGTCTGTGGATTAAAGGGCCACTTAAATTGTTATGTGGCCAATATTGTGGTGGCTATACCGAGAGAGAGGATACATAACAGACTAGAGGTTCGTGTCCAATAGCGTGGTGGCTATGCTGAGAAAGAGAGAGAGAGTACGGAGGCGGTGATCAATGTCAGACTGAGGGTTATGTGACCAATATTATGGTGGATATACTAAGAGGGTCAGCCAGTGTCTGATAGTTATTGGATACACATATACAGGGTGTCCCACGGGTTTTGTCAAATACTTCCAGCGATGAAAGATTAAGTAATTCTAAGTACAAACTGTTATATACACATAGGCTTTTTGGGGCATCGTTTTGTAGTTATGGACCCTTAAAGTCGGCATTTTGGTGTTTTTTGGTAATTTCTAACCCTGTTTTTCTTCAATAAGATGAGGATAAGAAAACAAACTATAAAGTGTATTATGAAGCATGATATCAATACTTCAAACTGACACCAAAAACTTCCCTACATCGTACTTCATATTCCCTTGGCATGGAGTTGAATATTACAAGAAACCAATAAAACTTAATGGTAAACTCATCATCACAGAAAGAAAGGAGCTACAGAGGATATTTTGATGTTTTCATTAAGTATTGATACCATGCACCATCATACAGCATTTAACGTTATCGCTATTCATTTTCATTACTCGGAAAATGGGTTTAAACTGACAGAAAACACCAAAAAATCCTCTGTAGCTCCTTTCTTCTTTCCGTGATGATGAGCTTAAAATTAAGTTTTGTTGGTTTCTTGCAATATTCAATTTGAAGTATTGAGATCATGCTTCATAATACACTTTATAGTTTTTTTTCCTATCCTCATCTTATTGAAGAAACACAGGGTTAGCAACTACAAAAAACACCAAAATGCTGACTTTAAGGGTCCATAACTACAAAGCATGGCCCCAAAAAGCCTATGTGTATATAACAGTTTTAACTTAGAATTACTTAATCTTTCATCTCTGGAAGTATTTGACAAAACTCGGGGGACACCCTGTATAGACCACCGTCCTCTCTCTCTCTCTCTCTCTCTCTCTCTCTCTCTCTCTCTCTCTCTCTCTCTCTCTCTCTGTACATATATATATATATATATATATACAGTATGTATGCACTTCTCTAATCCTTTTAGTACGATGGCAATATTTTATATTTTCTTGCACCAGTTTGCCTTTGAACTTCAGACACTGTGTGTAGGGAGTCTTGTGTTTATCCTTTGTTATGCCTTCATCTTTATAGTACAATTTCGTTTTAGCATGGCTAAGGTTAGGCGAACTTTATTCAGCTGTTTTTAAATATCCAATTCTCCCTCCAGGCATAGGCTTTCTATTGCCTGTAGATTTAATTGCTGGACCCAGCAAAGTCTGAAAGTCCAATATACCGGTAGATGACGAGTTTGCAGATGTCTCGACGCACATTTCACATCCTAAACAAACGGCACCTCACTGTCAGACAATTATATTGGTTTGGCTTCCCAAACCAGCGGTGCCACTCTCTCGTTATCTCAGACTCATTTACTCTCCATACCGCCCTCTAGGCTTCTCATTAGGTACTGTGCTGGACTCACTGAATATTTTGAATGTGGGAATACTTATACAATGCTTATATATTGGAAACAGTTAGGGTGTTTCTATGGTACGTTGGTTGGCTTCGTGGCAAGGTACTGATAATGAGTACTGCACACATTCTATGGTACGTTGGTTGGCTTCGTGGCAAGGTACTGATAATGAGTACTGCACACATTCTATGGTACGTTGGTTGGCTTCGTGGCAAGGTACTGATAATGAGTACTGCACACATTCTATGGTACGTTGGTTGGCTTCGTGGCAAGGTACTGATAATGAATACTGCACACATTCTATGGTACGTTGGTTGGCTTCGTGGCAAGGTACTGATAATGAGTACTGCACACATTCTATGGTACGTTGGTTGGCTTCGTGGCAAGGTACTGATAATGAGTACTGCACACATTCTATGGTACGTTGGTTGGCTTCGTGGCAAGGTACTGATAATGAGTACTGCACACATTCTATGGTACGTTGGTTGGCTTCGTGGCAAGGTACTGATAATGAGTACTGCACACATTCTATGGTACGTTGGTTGGCTTCGTGGCAAGGTACTGATAATGAGTACTGCACACATTCTATGGTACGTTGGTTGGCTTCGTGGCAAGGTACTGATAATGAGTACTGCACACATTCTATGGTACGTTGGTTGGCTTCGTGGCAAGGTACTGATAATGAGTACTGCACACATTCTATGGTACGTTGGTTGGCTTCGTGGCAAGGTACTGATAATGAATACTGCACACATTCTATGGTACGTTGGTTGGCTTCGTGGCAAGGTACTGATAATGAGTACTGCACACATTCTATGGTACGTTGGTTGGCTTCGTGGCAAGGTACTGATAATGAGTACTGCACACATTCTATGGTACGTTGGTTGGCTTCGTGGCAAGGTACTGATAATGAGTACTGCACACATTCTATGGTACGTTGGTTGGCTTCGTGGCAAGGTACTGATAATGAGTACTGCACACATTCTATGGTACGTTGGTTGGCTTCGTGGCAAGGTACTGATAATGAATACTGCACACATTCTATGGTACGTTGGTTGGCTTCGTGGCAAGGTACTGATAATGAATACTGCACACATTCTATGGTACGTTGGTTGGCTTCGTGGCAAGGTACTGATAATGAGTACTGCACACATTCTATGGTACGTTGGTTGGCTTCGTGGCAAGGTACTGATAATGAGTACTGCACACATTCTATGGTACGTTGGTTGGCTTCGTGGCAAGGTACTGATAATGAGTACTGCACATTCTATGGTACGTTGGTTGGCTTCGTGGCAAGGTACTGATAATGAGTACTGCACACATTCTATGGTACGTTGGTTGGCTTCGTGGCAAGGTACTGATAATGAGTACTGCACACATTCTATGGTACGTTGGTTGGCTTCGTGGCAAGGTACTGATAATGAGTACTGCACACATTCTATGGTACGTTGGTTGGCTTCGTGGCAAGGTACTGATAATGAATACTGCACACATTCTATGGTACGTTGGTTGGCTTCGTGGCAAGGTACTGATAATGAATACTGCACACATTCTATGGTACGTTGGTTGGCTTCGTGGCAAGGTACTGATAATGAATACTGCACACATTCTATGGTACGTTGGTTGGCTTCGTGGCAAGGTACTGATAATGAGTACTGCACACATTCTATGGTACGTTGGTTGGCTTCGTGGCAAGGTACTGATAATGAATACTGCACACATTCTATGGTACGTTGGTTGGCTTCGTGGCAAGGTACTGATAATGAGTACTGCACACATTCTATGGTACGTTGGTTGGCTTCGTGGCAAGGTACTGATAATGAATACTGCACACATTCTATGGTACGTTGGTTGGCTTCGTGGCAAGGTACTGATAATGAATACTGCACACATTCTATGGTACGTTGGTTGGCTTCGTGGCAAGGTACTGATAATGAATACTGCACACATTCTATGGTACGTTGGTTGGCTTCGTGGCAAGGTACTGATAATGAGTACTGCACACATTCTATGGTACGTTGGTTGGCTTCGTGGCAAGGTACTGATAATGAATACTGCACACATTCTATGGTACGTTGGTTGGCTTCGTGGCAAGGTACTGATAATGAATACTGCACACATTCTATGGTACGTTGGTTGGCTTCGTGGCAAGGTACTGATAATGAGTACTGCACACATTCTATGGTACGTTGGTTGGCTTCGTGGCAAGGTACTGATAATGAATACTGCACACATTCTATGGTACGTTGGTTGGCTTCGTGGCAAGGTACTGATAATGAATACTGCACACATTCTATGGTACGTTGGTTGGCTTCGTGGCAAGGTACTGATAATGAGTACTGCACACATTCTATGGTACGTTGGTTGGCTTCGTGGCAAGGTACTGATAATGAATACTGCACACATTCTATCCCAATGATATATAGACCCATTAAGGTTGAACCCTGGACTTTGTGGTCACAGTTCAGTAACAACACCACTTCACCACACTGATGGCCTGTACATATCAAAGAGGTTAAAAAAGTATCAATGTTCTTGGTAACTCCCACTAGTGTTTAACATTACGGTAATAACATAGTGTAATGGGAGTCATAATAATCTACACAGGGGGCTAGGAATCCTCCTCCCCTTGTTTCTCCTACTCATCGAGATAGAGAAAGGGGTGAGGGAACACGAAACTGGTCCCGGACCCTGAAAATTAGAACCCTTGAATGTTGTTTCTGTTCGGGCCCTTTTTCGAGTCGGCCACCCCCAGCAATGGGGTATGTGCGTCAGTATATACATTCATACATACATAACATATATTGTGTCTCTTGCACTTTAACCCTCGTGGCCCGGGCTGGTCCTTCAAAGGACAGTGTGGGCTACCCGGGCGATCTGGCCGAAAAACGTCTAGGACTAGGCTACCGTATTTTTGTTTATTTTAATTGCTAGAAATTTCCCACCCATCTATAAACGTAGTGCGGTTTTCAATCTGTAGACTGGCGTTGAGTAGAGCTCTGTAAGTCAACTGGTTCAGTTGTGATGACGATTTCAGTGGAGCGAATTTGTCCGCGATGTTGACAATATCGGAGCTTTTCAGACACTAATTTCGTCTTATGTCACAACAATAACATTGATCCGACGTCTCCTTCTTGTGTTCGGAGGTGCGGTGATGCAACGATCGGCTTTGTTTACATGCGTCGGACGCACGGCGTTCAGACCAAGCTGAATAAACTTTCAAACTTACTGCCTATTAACAGGACACCCGGGCTCCTGCCCTTCTTTTGTGGTGTCCTTTTAAAAGGACACCCGCGCTGGAAGGGTTAATCCTTTCAGTACGATATTATTTGTATATTTGTTCGTAATTTACATCAATTTCATATATATATACAGTATACTCCATGTCAACTCTGTTATCCTTTTAACCAGATGTCTTATAGTTTTCGTTGTGTTCAAGCTCATATCAGACGATTTAAGGACCGATATCGGAATTCATTAAATAACATAAACTTCCGTGCAGAAAGCAATACACAAAGTACCACATCTTAAGACATTTAAACTAATATGTGTAACTATAACACCAACCCTTTCCTTCACAAACAACCACAGACAGCAATAATACCGACCTTAATTAATGCGAAATGTCAGGTCAAATGTTACCCTCCTGACGACTAGAGGTCTTTCCTGAGCTTAATATAATAGTTTAGTGTCAGCCATAACACAGGAACAAAAGATATTCCATTGTATATATATATATATATATATATATATATATATATATATATATATATATATATTCATATATATGGTATTTCTGAATAGTGTTACACCAATTCATTATACAAAGACGTCTTCATGGTGTTAACCAATATATCGGCCCGGGAGCCGGTAGAAATGAAGGGTACGCCTGGATGCATGGTGGACGGGCATTGTGGTGTCTGTCTGCGGAAATCGGAGCCTCTCCGGAAGATCTGGGACCTGTACTGGGAATCTTGCTGGTGACCCCAAATGAGCCTGGGTGTCTGGGACAATCTAGATGTGTGTGATATAGTGTTTGTTTTTGTTTTGTTTTTATTGTGTTGTCCCGGTTCGGGCTTTGTCTCGAGTCGGCTACCCCCAATAAAAAAAAATATATATAATAATAATAGTAATAATAATAATAATAATAAATAAATTAATAAATAAATAAATACATAAATAGATAACAATTATATAAATAAAAGAGGGTATATAGGTAGATAGATAGATAGATAGATAACATAACAATATTTAAACAGTTGCCTGAAAGAAGGCAGGCAGACATAGAGACAGACACTCAGGGGTATAGAACAAATATACACACACACAAACACACACACGCACACACACACACACACACACGAAACCAAACACTCACACATGACGCAGACCATAAAAGTGTGGGACTAATTTAAAAGTTTCCCCGACATAAACATACATTTTTTCTCTGGAATCTCCATTTTAATAAGTCAGGTTTCATAACTTATTTTTACTGTGCATGTTGAATGATTGGTGTTTTCTTTCTGGAATAAGTTTGGCTGGTTGTGAATCCCCCCCCCCCCCCCTCCCACACACACACATATACAAACACACTCACTCTCTCTCTCTCTCTCTCTCTCTCCTGATGCAAAAACTATAAAAAAAACTCCTACATTAACTCCAATTTACAGGCCAGATATAGTTCTTCCTTTACTGACTATCGACCTACTCTGACGTATGGACTGTAGCCTTGAGAAGTATTTTTTGTCATGGAATGTTGGGGTTCTTTAATTAGGTTAGATTAACTTAAGTCAGTTTTTGGTTAATATAGGTTTACTTATGTCTTAATAGATGTTGATTATTTGCAAAATACCTTGTGAATTAATTGCCTTCTAAGATATTTTAAAATTGTTTGGTATATCCCCATGTTAATTACAAAGCACTGACTTACTAATAAAGTTCACCTGTACTACACACCAGTAATGATATAATTAAGAATGATTTATAACACTTATAACTTCTTTGATGCCATTGACGCCAGATGGGTCACTGAAAAGTTCCAATAATTAGGACCTATGGCGTTGATCGCTTTGAAGAATATTTCATAGTGTTTTCCTTCGTGCTTTGTCACCTGTATTGTCCTACAGGTGACCTGGTGATGTGGTTGGTATAGAACCGTTTACATTGGCGCAGCAGATTTAATGTACTGAATGGATTTCAGGACCAACCACAACCGCTGAATCTGTGAGGCTGGATTATCTAATATATAATACTTGGCAAATCCAACTAATTCTTCTCTCTCTCTCTCTCTCTACATTGCCCCGCATTTTACGATGTCGATTTTATGAATAAATTGCACATGACGCTGATCTGAGGATGTCTTTTCGAATTAAAGAGGTTGTACAGTTCCCCAAATAAGTTGTATCGCCGCTGTCATTACGTTTTGCTCGCTGTGTGCTATATTAATGTCTGTCAAATGTTGAATATTGTGTGTAAAGATAGGAATTTACATGTTTGTATATCTCACTCGCAACAATTAATTTATGCTTAGATAGTGCCGATACCAATTAAGGATGGAAATATGATTGGTGCCACTCCATCACTTATTTGGCCAACTGTACAGTAGCTTTAAATAAGCCTTGAACACCTCTTATGGAACGCATCGATAAACCACTTTAACCTTTGTTGTGCTTGGTTTGTTTATGTGTTCTCAATTTAAGCTAATATTTCGTGGTATCTGTATTTATATATATATATATATATATATATATATATATATATATATATATATATATATATAGTTGAATTGGACACACAGGGTAGCAGCAAACAGCATGGTGCAGGATAAAAATGATGACCAGGTGGGGGGGCCAGTACTTTATTTAGCAGTCAGACAAACGTTTCGACACTCGTGTGTCATCTTCAGTGTTCTAGAAAACAATAATAAAACATATAGCAAATATTTAAAAATAAAATCGCGAAAAGCGATTAGCGAAATATATATATATTTATATATATATATATATAATATATATATAAATTATATATATATATATATATATATATATATATATATATATATATATATATATATATATATATATATATATATATATATATATATATATATAAGTTTTATATATTAGATAATCCAGCCTCACAGATTCAGCGGTTGTGGTTGGTCCTGAAATCCATTAAGTACATTAAATCTGCTGCGTCAATGTAAACGGTTCTATACCAACCACATCACCAGGTCACCTGTAGGACAATACAGGTGACAAAGCACGAAGGAAAACATTGTATGAAATATTCTTCAAAGCGATCAACGTCATAGGTCCTAATTATTGGAACTTTTCAGTGACCCATCTGGCATCAATGGCATCAAAGAAGTTATAAGTGTTATAAATCATTCTTAATTATATCATTACTGGCGTGTAGTACAGGTGAACTTTATTGAATTCAGTGTGTTGTAATTAACATGGGAATATACCAAACAAATTTAAAATATCTTAGAAATCAATTAATATATATATATACAGTATATATATATATATATATATATATATATATATATATTTTTTTTTTTTTTTTTTTTTTTTCCCTCTCAGGCATAGGCTGATAGCCTTTACACTCTACCGCTGAACACGGTGAGGCCCGTGAGGTCTTGTTCCAGTCTAGGGAGTGAAACATGCGAAGCACCTATTCACGGCTCGAACCCAACTCCATCTCTGAAGCTGCTTCGCCTCTGCGCTTCACAGTCTCACTCCCCAGGCTCGGACCCTCACTCTCAGAACGCCACCTATTGAGCAATTAAACTAGCCATTGCCCCCCTGTAGCATATTTTGAATATGGGAATATTAATACAGTGCTATTTAATCAGGGAACAATGAGGGTATTTTGGTTTGGCATTTCGGTGTGCTGTGGTAATGCACTGAAACTAGGTACAGCACAAATTCCATCCCAATAATATCTTCCCATTGACATAATGGGATTCGAACCCGGGTCCATTGGATTACCAGTCCAGTGGCAAGACCACTCTACCACACCTCCCCTTATATATATATACAAGATACATTTTACAGTTGTGGTAAAATAACACAAAACAAAACAAAACTATGTTTTATTTTGTTCGTCAACTATTTACACTGCACATGTAATATTTCACACCCATAGCAATCAAATATTATCTCAAAAGTGTAGCCTGACCCTGAAGCTTCCCGCCAACCACTAGCTGACTGGCAATATCCTTCAGTATTTAAAATATTTTTGCTTTAAACCTCCCTGCCTATATTTACATTGGGTGTGTATTCAAATATTTTATTTCACCACAACCATACACAATATAGATTACTGCAAAATCATGACCATGAAACAGGCAGTATTTTTTCATTCACCTTGCTATTGTCATACACTATATATATAATGTGTGTGTGTGTGCGTGTGTCGGTATATATTGCATAAGGTGTTTGGAAAATACACTGACAAATTACCAGGATGTTATTAATCACTAATATTCAATCAACATATCCTGAATAGCTATTGTTTGTAGTTTGCTCATTATTGACTTCATTGACTCAATAATGTAGCAATAACAGGTTTTAAATCATAGCATCATGATGTAACAACAATAAATATTCCTTTTCAATAACATATTTAATACTTTGCCTCCAGCAATGGAATGTTAAAGTCATAGTATTTATATTCAAAGGCAGCAACAGGCACAATATAAGTATTTGTATTCTTAAAATAGAATATATAATTGGTCTAGCTGTATCTGGGTAATGACAATTGGCAACGATATATAGTAAAAACAAGCATACTATCGGTAGCGCCAACAAACAGGACAATAATCTTGATTCTTGACCTCTCTGTAACTCAAAATGACCTAAATCAAATTGGCTGTGAATATCAATATCAATTTCATGATGGACTCTTCCCAAATGATAGAAACGACAGCTCGATTGCTTTCATTCATTTCGTGTTTTAGGAAGTTAAGGGGTCAAGCTTATTGTCAAGATCGCTGGCGCTACCTATAATAGTTTACGGGATGATTGTATACAATTTTCAGTAATATAAATAAGTGGATAGAAATGTATATTGTAGTAAACGTCTTCAGTTTAGTTTAGATCCGTCCGACCAGAAAGAAATCGTTATGTTGAAACTCCCAAGTCAGCAACAATTTCTCCGGGACCGATACTTTTATTTTAAATCTGTAGTGTGTTTTTTTTTTTGTTTTTTTTTCCAAGACAGAAAGTCTTGTGACTTTCATGTCCTCAGCATAGTGTTCTGATACATGACTTTGTTTCTTACCTTCACAAATGGAGTTTGACAGAGGTTATCCTTTAACCTCCATTTGTATGTATGTTTGAATGTCATTTAACAAGTTATATCAAATAGTTATGATCCGACGTTCACAATATGGTGTGGGCAGATTGTATATGCGCTAAGTAATAAGGTGCTTCCATTTAGGAGGCGATCAGTAGGGCGCATACCTCCGCCAGCGTAGGCGGAGGTATGCGCTTTCCCGAGTGCCCGTTAAGTATTGTGTATTTGAGATTGTAGAACAACATACATACTGTAAAATGTTAGCATTTTAGTATAGTGAATTCTGGTGTAGAAAACATATTATGACGACTGGACTGGACTAGTACAACCTAAGTAATTTAGCACAGTGTTATCATTATATCAACATAATAGTATACAGTGTTATCATTACATCAATATTTCAACACAGATGGAGTGTCTCTCTTTCCTTTATGAATAGAGTTTATCATATATAATTAATAGCTAATTGATTGTAAAATATTGGCAGTTTAGTAAATAAACTGCATTGATCGCGTAGAAGCCATTGAAACACATTGAAATCTTAATAAAATAATATGTATTATTTACAAATCATAGGGGATATTTTGGACACGTTGCTAATTTACTGTAAAATTGCCTATTTAGCGTTTGCATTCCACTGGCTGTTATGTTAGATGATAGAGAAAAGGAAGACTGACAATTAAAATGCAAACGTTATGTTATTGACAGGTAAGTAATGGGCATTAATATTTAGCAGGACATACAGAAACACTGAAACATAAAACGTATATGAACGTGTTACATAAAATTGCAGGTAAAATAATGTGCATGCATATTTAGCAGGAAACGCTGACCAATCCATTTGAGAACATTTTATGATAGTGTATAATATAATAACTGAAATAATGTGCATGATTATTTAGCAGGCAGCACAAACACCCATGCAATATGTTGGTTTCAGTTTCAGATTACTATAACTTATATCATTAGACCATTTGATTTAGATTTGGAAGAATCTCTATTTATTACTCAAATAGGTAAACAAATATCCCAATAAACTCAATAACTTCCACAGCTCTTTCCTAAACTGAATAATATAGTTTATAAATACCTAGATAACAATGTAATAACACGTCCCTGTACAAAGGCACTAATCTATCAAACCAAAGAATGCTATGCAAGACCATTGAGTCTGAAGTTATCTATAGTAGAATTACAGGTGGTGGTGCATGGGTTGAGATAAACATGGAATAATAATCGCCAACTTGCACATGATTATCTTGCAAAATGCAATGGCACTGAAATAATTAATAACAATAGTATAAAGGATTTTGTGGATGGTCTACACCGGACCTCTGACGTCATAGTAGTGTAAGTCCACCATCCAGTCCAGGTTGAGGATACTCCTGTGATGTCACTATGACGTCACAGGTCCGGTGTAAACGATCCCCAAAATCCTTTATACCATTGTTAATAATTATTTCAGTGCCATTGAATTTTGCAAGATAATCATGTGCAGGTTGGCTATTATTATTCCATGTTTATCTCAAGACAAGCACCATCACCTTTAAAAGGGTGAAACAACAAATGAATGATTGACAATAGAATTTATAGATTAGCTAACATTAATTTTGAATTACGGTATTTGATTCACAAGGAAATATAATACAATGAACATCTACTAAACTTATGAGTACAGAAGGCTTCACACGAAAACTGTATCTTGCAACTGTATTTGACAACTGTCATATCGTAGCTTCCGTGTTAAACTTCCACAAGAAGTCTGTCAGCAACATTATTATATTTGTTGTATTGTTGCCGATATTCAAGTCGGTTATATTTCAGCTAACAATAAATTGAATTCTTTAGTAACTGATTTTTCGATATTTGAAGGACAAATCCAAAACTACTATGTTTCTGTATCCTATTTATACTACGTTTCTATAAATAGCAACACATATTGCTAAATAAACTTCGTTTTAACTAAGTAATGTGCAACATAAGCGAGAAATACTGCTATAGAAAACTAGTCAATGAAATAAATAATTAAATCCCGCTTTGCCGAATCTTATCACCTCCATCACGTACCACCGTTAATAATGATGGAGACACACCAACCATTTTTCTGGTAAATTTCGGTAAACAACTCCAACTATGAAAAGACTGTCCAAAGTAATACACATTTAGTTTGTTTCGTAATTACTAAACCGAAAAATATCCATGTACCAGACACCAAACTAGATATTCATAATTTTTGTTTTCCAGTAATTTGTTCTTACTTTTTTTGCTACACATACTGTGGCTTTTCAATTAATTAGTTGGTCAGTGTCCCGTGGGAAACAAATTATTTGTATCCTTATTACCTTTTTAACCCCTGAGCCCCAGCTAGTTATATTAAATGTACCACCCAGGACCGGCAGGTTTTGAAAAAAAGTGTTTTTCCAAAAAACACCAGGAATGGGTTAGGAATGAAGGAAAACCCACAAAAAGCTGATCCCCTAGGTCATTAAGGGGTCCTACGGTGCGCCTGAAAGTCGGAATTAACGTGGGGAAATGGATAGGCAAAAACACCCAAAAACAGGTTTTTGCGCACTCACACGCACGCGGTTGGACTTTGAGAGTTTTTAACCATCGGCATTGTTATGTAGGATACTTACACAGTTCCCATACAAATCTGAGCCCTCTACGTGCCATAGGACCGGAGTAATTAACAGTGACGCATACGTATGCGGCGCTGGGGTTTAGCGTTACAAACATTGCCGACGCATTGTTTGCGTCGCTGGTCCTCTATGGGTTAATGTTATTGTTTTGATATTATTATTATTTTTTGTAATAACGTGTTCAAAAAGAAATGCAACGAAACCCTCACCAGATCTACCCAAATACCTAGAAGACACACAGTTTAAAAGAGACACGAGGACCCCAACCTATCTATCAAGATTCAAGGAAGAAGTGACTCAACCACAAGCCAAAATAACCAGCCTCCGAGTGAGGAGAAGATCGAAGAAAAAGAGTGGGACCTCAAGCACAGACAGAAAAAGGAACAACAAAGTCTGTCCTCCTAAATCAACGTCCTCTAATATATCAAGAAACAACACAGTCTACCATAAAGAAACAACACCCTCTACCGATACTCACAGGAACTACAAGCATGACCTGATTCCGACCCAATCACCTGGACTTCTTCCAGACCAATCACAAAGTCAGAGGTACGGACTAGAGACGAATCCAACCCAAGAACCCGATTTGAACTACAACGAAGAGGATTTATGCAAATTCCTAATCAAGATCCGATGTTTTACTATGCCAGATAGTACCAGAATAACCCTCTCAACAGTGCGGAAGGCCAATACGATCAACGATAACAGATCCACAGAGAGCAAAGAAAGTGTTGCGTATACCAGTGATAATAGAGAAAAGTATTTATTACAGCAAAACAATTATCATGGAACCATGCAAGCTTACTAAAATAAGAGTTCAATGTTATAAGATAAAGAACAACATTCCCTATGTATCACTATATGTATTGTATTTTTAACACCTTACGAGCGGCCTAGGCGGTAATTTATATGTACCACCCAGCGGGGTGTTTTTACCCTAAATAGGGTTGTTTACGTGATCATTTTCATTCCTAAATAAGACCCAGAGCGTAAAACAAGTATCTATCCCTGAAAGCGCATAAACAGAGCTTTCCAATGACACCCCAACCATCCTTGTACGACTGCTGGTTCTCTTGCAACACGAGTGCAAAAACCATGTAATTAGGTAGTTTCCCTACATAATTCCCTGTGTAGCGAGTGCGAGAGGGTGGGGGAGGGTGGGATTCATGTCAGTAGGTCCGCCGCGGTGGTCTGGAGCAGTCATACACTTGCTACGCTCCTCCCACCACTCATCTCTCTCTCTCAGCAACATTACGTGGTGAAAATGGCACACGACATAAGTTGTGAACCGCCACTTAGTCCATATTTATTTCACACGACATAAGTTGCGCGCCGCCAAAGAAGGGTTAAGGCCATTATTAACTTCACCATAATTCGAAAACTGATATTCCAATGCCCCTATTATTCCGAAATCAATTAAACCTGATCCAAATTAAAAGCTGAATATCACCTAACTGAAATTTAGGAGAGGTAGGCAAACATTGTCGTACCCTTCTACTAGCCAACGGCGAACTAGAATGAGGATCCAATGTCAGAGTCGCTACTGTTATGGTTAAGCCAATCGTAATCCAGCTACCTCGTAACACTAGAGGTGCCCGTTCTAGTAAGTGTAAAATACCTAGAAGTGTAAATTCTAGTAAGGTGTAGGTGAGCTAGATGTGAAAATTCTAGTTGTGTAGGAGAGGCTCTAGAAGTGAAAAGTTCTAGATTAGTATTTAAGCACAAGAAGTGAAATATCTAGATGCATCGAAAATACTAGAAGTGATTATTCTAGTTCTGTGTGAAAACGCTGTCTCTCTCTCTGATAAATAAGAGAGGCTTAGAAACGTACGAGTGAACCGAACCGCAGACCAGATCTATCTAAAGGATCATCTTCCCCCAGTCTAAGTGTTTTCCATAGTTCTTGAGTTTTGGAATTGTTGTGACGGTTATCTAAGATATATATACGTCTTTCTCGTAATTAATATATATATTACTCGGGATATAACTCCTTTATATTCCATAGAATATTATATATAGATGGGTGCGACCTAGATATAATATGAAACGCATACACCTTTAATGAACACTTGTAGATCTTATTTCATATGTGTATCATCAGTGTATATATATGTGCGTAGTGAAGAGTTCAAAGAGAGTGTAATTCTTATAACTATTCCCTAATGAATATAATTCGAAGTTACGGACATTCCTAGGTCCATATTCTATATATACTTACATATAACCAGAAATTCATTCCCCTTTGTTAATCATTAAATCCGTACGTTCGAGTACCTTATTCCATAATTCCGATTAATTTCTAGTTAATCTTGTGCATAATTCGGTGCACCACGTTATACGGTGAATAATATTAGAACTTATATTGGGAATTTCTATTATACCCAACTATATTCATAGCCATTACATTCTGGCTGCTTTTCGATTCACTATAGTTCTGTGAATTAATTGTATTTGTATATCTCAAGCCTATGCTTTCTGGCTAATTCTGATTCACTACTTTAGTTCTGTGAAATAATTTGATTTTACTATTCCAGCCTATGCATTCTGGCTAATTCTGATTCATTACTTTAGTTCTGTGAAATAATTATATTTTACAATTCCTGCCTACCATTTCCTGGCTACCATTTCGATCCACTACTTGTTATGTGAAATCAGTTTATATTAAATAAATTCGTTCACCCTCTTTGTGGTGTTTCATAATTTATTTCTAGCGCGTTGAGTATTCATTTATTTCCGCTGCATTCATAACCCCATTCGGTTGTATTTAATTTCACTATACGTTTGTGAAATACAAACTCCTTCCCACAGTTCATATAGTCCATGAGAAACTATAATTATTTTGTGTAGCCCCGGTGTCTAATTATTCACTAGTTTTCCCTTATCATATATTTGTAATTTAAATTACCATCTCTCTAGGATTACCGTCAAATTCGTATTTATCCATCCTAGACTAAATATTCCATATTGTTATGATTTCCAAGTATACGTCGCAGTAACTCTAATCTATACCTAGCGCGGCTACTTTGACCCCAGCCCTACTTGATCACGTGACCCTAAGACACCAGTCGCACTACCTCACCTGTGTATGTCTCCGCGATATCAGTTGTCCACA
Organism: Paralithodes platypus; assembly: GCA_032716605.1. NCBI lineage: Eukaryota > Metazoa > Arthropoda > Malacostraca > Decapoda > Lithodidae > Paralithodes > Paralithodes platypus. The sequence continues at coordinate 15,697,950 of CM064512.1, forward strand.
TTTATGCTACGCGATTCCTCTCTTTGTATACTTCGCTATGTTTGTGATAGTCATCAATCTTCTAGGCATTATTTTGTATATTGATCTGATGTTTTGTAAGTGACGCCATTTTCATGAATAGGTAAAACTTATTTAACTTATTCCAGTCACATATCGCAGCCATTGATATTATGCTCCATAGCTAATTATCTGATGTGCCCCACCTGTATCTAGCTATTGAGAAATAAAACTTGTGAACCATATCGTGTGTATTTATTGTCTTTGGGTGTGATTTGAGTGATCTAGTTATATTTATATCAATGCTAGTGATGTTCCTGTCGGGCAGGATCATGTTCTAAGTTGCCCAAATAAGGAGCTTCTGAGAACACAGTACCAAGCGAGTTGGATTACAACCACGCATAACATTATTATTATTTGTATTATTATCTCTTTTTCTCACTCACTCTCACACACACACTAACTCTCTCTCACACACACACGCACATACACACACACACACTATTCCACATATGTAAGATGATGCTCTCTTCGTACGTACAGACACACACACAGCCAGAGGGTATGACTGAAAGAGTAATTACTGAAAGCGAGTGAGAGTGAGATGCTAATTTAAGGAAGGGTACGAAAGCGAGGTTGATATATATATATATATATATATATCTATCTATCTATCTATTGCCTGACGCCGTGATCCCCGAAGGGGTGGCCACGAACGAACCGCCCCCATGCACCTCTGTCCCCAGTCAGTCGACGCCCCTCCCCCCAACCAGCACCGCCTTCGTTCATGTAGTTCCTCACTCCATCCTTCCACCTCATATTCGGTCTACCTCTCCCCCTCTGTCCCTCCACCTCGCTCTCGTACACCCTCTTAGTCATTCTCTCGCTTTCCATACGTTCCATATGGCCGAACCATCTCAAGTTGTTCCTCTTCACACTTTCCAGCACATCTACCTCCACACCACACCTCCTTCTTACTTCCTCATTAGTCTGTCTATCCCTCCATGTAACTCCGCACGCACTCCTTAAGTAATTCATTTCCACTGCTCTCACTCTTGGTCTGAGTCTCTCAACCAACGTCCATGCTCCGCTTCCGTAAGTCAGTGTCGGGATTACCACACTGTCATGCAAGGACTTCTTCACTTCCATACTGACCACCCTATTTCTTGTTACTGCTTTTAGCGTTCCTACAACCCTCTTCCCCTGTTGTACCCTCTCCCGCACCTCTTCATCCATAGTCCCATCTTTACTCAACACACTGCCCAGATACTTAAAAGAGTTGACGATCTCCATAGCCTAACCGTTCAGCTTCACCTCACACTCTGTGACTTCACCCCTTTCGAAGACCATAACCTTGCTCTTCCCCGTATTTACCTTCAAATTCCGTTTTTCGCACACTGTTCCAAACTCATTTACCAGACCCTGCAACTCCCATTCATTATCACTCATCAGAACTGTATCATCCGCAAACAGCAGTATAGGTAGCTTCCACTCAATTCCCTCCCTTTTCAGCGATACACCAACATCCACTGCTCTTGATAGTATTTCTTTCATAACTCCATCCATATATACAGTAAACAACCACGGGGACATCACACATCCCTGTTTCAAACCAACATTCAGGTCAAAGAACTCGCTCTGCTCACTCTCCACACGTACTGCCGCCTTTGCACCCTCATACATGCTCTTCACTGCTTTCAGCAACTTGCCCTCTACTCCGTATATTCTAAGTACTTTCCACAAACCTTCTCTATCCACTCTGTCATAGGCCTTCTCCAAGTCCATAAAGGCAACATACACCTTTTGTTTCTTCTCCAGATACTTCTCCACAACACAATTCAGGGTAAAAATCTGATCTACACATCCTCTTCCCTTCCTAAAACCTCCCTGCTCGTCGCCTATCCATTTCTCCGTTCTCACTCTCACTCTCTCAATCACTACCCTACTGTATACCTTCCCTACTACGCTTAGAAGACATATTCCTCGGTGGTTACCACACTCCTCTTTCTCCTTTGCCCTTATATAGGGGGACTATTATGCCAGTCTTCCAGTCATCGGGTGCACTCCCCTTCTCCCATGCTAGTTTGCACAATTTCCATACCCATTCTATCACTATCTCACCACCATACCTCAACATTTCCCCACACACTCCATCTGTTCCTGGTGCTTTCCCCAACTTCACTCTTTTCATGGCTTCCCACACTTCTGACCTCCTGATCCCCACCTCCTCCACCACTACTTCTCTTCTTCTCCCTCCTATACCATATCCAGCTATGTTTGCTGGCTCTTCATTCCTTACATTTAGCAACTCACTGAAGTACTCCCTCCATCTTTCGACTCTCTCTTGCTTCTCGGCTAGCATTCTCCCATTCTTATCTTTCACACCCTTACTGTTTCCCTTGCTACCTTCCCTAACTTTCTTGACTTCTTTCCAGAACAGTTTCTTACTCTCCCTCCATTTTACACTCAGATTCCTTCCAAATTCCTCATCTACTCTTCTCTTACTTTCCTTCACTACTCTCTTCACCACCCTCTTACTCTCCACGTACCTTGCTCGTTTCTGTCTCTCGGAATCTTCATTCCCTTGTTACGACCTGGCACTCGGGTACACAAGGGCTCTCAATCAGGACTCGAATACGGCTCGCTGCCACAACGGAAACACACGATCCCAACCCCTGAGTACTGCCAGCCGAACAAAAAACACCCAATACCCTCCAGAGTTCAATCTGCTATAACGGGGTATACAAGAACTCGGTACTAGTGTTCAACAACAGACTAATAAAGAGACAGGAATTCTCTAGTCTGGTCAACAATCAAACAAAGAAGTAAGAAACAACAACACCAAAGAATAGTGTTGGCCGAAGCCGAAGTAATCCACCCTTGACTAAGAACTTAAGAAGTCCTCCACCCTCTACTTCGGATCGGCACTATTACGTTACGTTAATTAATAGTCCTTAACACCTTACGAGCGGCCTATGCGGTTTATTTATATGTACCGCACAGCGGGGTGTTTTTAGCCAAAATAGGGCTGTTTACGTGATCATTTTCATGCCTAAATAAGACCCAGAACGTAAAACAAGTACCTATCCCTGAAAGGGCATAAACAGAGCTTTCGAATGACACCATAACGATCCTTGTATGATGGATAGTTTTCTTGCAATAACCGTGCAACGCGAGTGCAAAAAGCAGGTAATTCGGTACTTTCGGTACATAATTGAGTATGTAGCGAGTGAGAGAGGGAGGAGGGAGCTGAGATTTGTGTCAGTAGGTTCGCCGCGGTGGTCTGGAGCAGTCATACGCTCGCTAGTCTCCTGCCACCACTTGTCTCTCTCTCTCAGCCACATTACGTGCTGAAATTGCCACTCGACCTATGTCGAGCGCCGCCACATAGTCCAGCTTTTTTTAACTCGACTTATGTTGCTCGCCGCTAATTAAGGGTTAAGCATCGAGCAAGGAATCTTCTGAAAAAAGTTAGATGCTTCTCGGATGCTCGTAAGAAGTACGTATCGGATTTTGAACATTAATTCAATAAGAAAAACACTGGCAATTAAATACTATTAAAGGTTTAAATTGGCATAAGAATAATTAAAAGAATATGCAATAGTAAATGGCAAACATTAAAAAGAAGTACTCCGCAAATGCAACGGCAATAGCCTAATCGGATTGTGCTCGTGGGCCACTAATCACTAAAGTAGCCAAGCTTGCAACACATGAAATCAATAGTGCTTAAACAATATCATACATAAGGAAAGCTTCAATACTATTCTGTATCTACTAATCGAGTAAAGTCTAGCTGGGGTACTGTGGGCAAAAGGTAGCAGTGACTGAGCAAAAACGGCTCGTAGCCTAGCGAAGTCCTCACAACTGTTTAAAGTATTACGTTAAAACTAACAAGTGCACTTTGAGAAATCCAGATCCCTTGTATCTGGTTTTCTCCCGGCTCCTTGACAAAGTAAAAACAAACTGTTAATAAAATACAGGGTGGTTAGGCTCTTGCCCTCACGCACTGTAAATTATTAACTCAACACAGTCAGCCGCGAAGACAACCTAGGCTTCACTGAACCGAAACGAGTATGCAGGTTTATCGCTTAACCACTGCATCAAACAACAACTCGTAACACAGAAAAGCCTTACCCCAGTCTAGCATTACCTAGACTAGCAGAAAACAGGAATAATAATAATAACACACAGGGAAATGCATAGACAAGTGCAACAAACATAAATCAATCCTATTCTAAGTTAACCCTTCCAAAATAGGCTATCTAATAGGCATGTATCTCATGAGAACTCAAGCGATAATACGTTGGCTGACTAGCTCTGCACCAACGGGACCATGGAAGTTAAAAAGGGTAGGGAAAAGAGGAGATAAGAATGTAAGGCAGTAGAGAAAGTTCACATCAGTCAGAAGAATATATATAGTTAGCAAGGGAAATGAGAAGTCGCTCTGCCTAATGAGTTCTGATCAAAAAATGGCTAGACTTCCCTTTTTATACTCGGCCCTCTAGTGAGCCCAACGTGAACTACTAAGGACCGCCCACTGACAATCATTACGTAATTTCTCTCTCTCCTCTGGGATAGACAAAGGCTTTCCTAGCACTGAGGGGAGGGGGGAGGGGGGGGAGTGCTAGTGAGTTAGGCTCACCTCCCGCATGGCGCACCCACTGACCCCCAACTGTGGCTGCCGCTTCTCCCATCATTACAAATAAGTTTTACACACAATACTTATAACTAATGATATAAAATAGAACTCGTTGACTCAGATGAAAACAAAATACATATTCATATTACTTATAGTACAACGGCTCACATGAACTAAGTTAGGAAACTCTACATAGACTACAGCCAAAGTTTCTGCCCTGACGATCCTAGCGAGAGTGGGGCATGACTAGGCGTTCTGTACAGCATGCTCACACTGGACATGCGTCACACCTCCCCCAAGATTTTACTTGCTCAACCCTGAGCTAAAATCTGACAAACACAGAACCCCATCAAGCCCCTCACGCCCAGCGACCGCATGGCACTAAAACAAAGCTGAGTTTATCACCAAAACACATCTTATTATTAACCAAAAATTTACATTTTATAACTCCTCCCAACAATAGCAAAAAGACACAATATCATGCTCCCAGAGCGAGCTTACAGCAGCTCAGCCGTTTGATAGTTCGTGGACCACTCAAACTCTATAGGCTATGACAAACTTATACGATTACCTATATCAAAAGAAGTAGAGTTTTTTATATGATTTTTATATTTTAATATGTTTTTCCCGGCTGCACTATAAGGGCAGCCTATTTTCCTCCACTCAAACCCACACACCTGTGATAGCCTACGACTGATCATCCACCCTTGATAAACAATCCGCGATCACATTGTCACATCCAGCAATATGACGGATGTCCAGGTTATACTCCTGCAACATCAAAGACCACCTGGTCAGTCTCATATTGCGATTGTGAAATTGATTCAGGAATCTCAAAGGGTGATGATCAGTGTAGATAACCACGACTGGGCCATAGGCTGGAACATACACCTCGAAGTGCCTGAGCGACAGCACAATCGCCAGTAATTCCTTTTCTATTGTAGAATAGTTCTTTTGTGCAGCATTGAACTTCTTAGAAAAGAAACTTACTGGGTGTTCCATACCTTCATTGTCTGTCTGTAGCAAGACGGCACCAGCCCCTACACCACTAGCATCTGTTGCCAGCTGAAAAGGCCTGTTAAAGTCTGGGGCCCTGAGTATCGGGTGAGTACATAGCAAATGTTTCACCAAAGTGAAAGCCTTTTCACACTCAGGTGCCCACAAATTTTTGTTGTCTTTAGATAACAAATCTGTGAGAGGTGCCAACACCGTTGAGTAACCTTTTATGAAGCGTCTGTAGTAGCCTATCATACCCAAGAATCTCATAATCTGCTTCTTGGTTGTTGGGTGCGGAAATTTATTGATAGCCTGTACCTTGTTCTGAGGAGGGCACACCTGTCCCCTTCCCACTACAAACCCACAGTGCACAGTGGCTTTTACGAAGTCACACTTTGCCAAATTTACTACCAGACCTGCTTCACTAAGTTTCCGGAACAAGGTCTCAAGGTGCTCACAATGGCTCTCAAAGTCGTCATCATAAATGATTACATCGTCCAAATATATGGTGCAATTTGGAATGTCCTTTACAATTTCATTCATCAGGTTCTGAAACGTTGCTGGTGCATTCTTAAGTCCGTAAGGCATAACATTGCACCGGTAGGTACTCCCATCCACAACAAAACCACATACCTCTTTAGCACGCTCGGACAAGGTACTTGCCAGTAACCTTTTACTAAATCTACTTTAGACAAAAAACGAGCATTACCAATTTTGTCAACACTATCATCAACCCGAGGAAGAGGATATGGGTTAGTTGGAGTCAAACCGTTTAACCTACGGAAATCAATACAAAAGCGTACCTTGCCATCTGGCTTAGGCTGCAGTGTTACAGGGGAAGTCCACTTAACTGTGCCTTTCTCTATCAACCCTCTACCGAGCATATACTCCAACTCATCCCTCAGAGCTGGTAGTTTTATGGGGGGCACACGGTACGGGATTGACTTAACCCTTAATTAGCGGCACACCACATAAGTCGAGTTAAATAAAGCTGGACTATGTGGCGGCGCTCGACATAACTCGAGTGGCAATTTCAGCACGTAATGTTGCTGAGAGAGAGAGAGACAAGTGGTGGCAGGAGAGTAGCGAGCGTATGACTGCTCCAGACCACCGACATACTGACACGAATCCTCCCTCTCTCTCACTCGCTATATAAGGAATTGTATCGGGAAAGTGGCTAATTACATGCTTTTTGCACTCGCGTTGCACGGTTATTGCAAGAAAACTAGCCATCATAAAAGGATCGTTATGGTGTCATTCGAACGCTCTGTTTATGCCCTTTCAGGGATAGGTACTTGTTTTACGTTCTGGGTCTTATTTAGGCATGAAAATGATCACGTAAACAGCCCTATTTTGGCTAAAAACACCCCGCTGGGCGGTACATATAAATAAACCGCATAGGCCGCTCGTAAGGTGTTAAAGGGTAGATGGTCCCCCACGTCAACATCATGCATAGCCTGAGTAGTGAGGCCTGGGTGTTCAGCAAATACAGTGGGGTATGAACCGAACAACTGACGGATAGCATCAAACTGCGGCTCAGGCAAATGAGCTATAGCCTCGTCAGCCCTTAGGCTCGAGTTCCCCGCCCACTGATCCGCTGAAACATGTTGATCCCAGCTATCCTCCTCTGAAGCTTGACTGTCCCCCTCTCCTTCTCCACCACGGCCGCAACAAGCCAACACAGGGACAGTGAGAGGCTCAGAGGGGCGCCTCACATACTCTTTAATAAGGTTCACGTGACATAACTGGTTCTTTTTCCTCCTGTCTGGAGTGGCAACAAGGTAATCTAAGTCTGACATTTTTTCTACAATTTTATAAGGTCCAGTGTACTTCGCAGAGAGGGGGTTACCAACCAAAGGCAACAAAATTAATACCTCTTGTCCTACAGTGAACTTCCGGAGCCTCACTTTGCGATCATACCTGTCCTTCATCAAAGCTTGTGATTCTGTCAAATTTCTACCTGCCATCTCCAGACTCTTAAGCATGCGCTCACGGCTTTCAAGCACATACTTTAATAATGGACAAGGCTGCACAGTCCCCTCCCAAATTTCTTTCAGCATGTTAAGGGGGCCCCTGACACGGTGTCCAAAAATCAGCTCGTTTGGACTAAATCCCAGGCTCTCACCAGGTACCTCCCGAGCAGCAAACAGCACATAAGGCAATCCAAGATCCCAATCCATACCGTTGTCAGCACAATAACACCTGAGCATGCTTTTAAGTGTAGCATGCCACCGCTCAAGCACCCCTTGACTCTCAGGGTGATACGCTGACGATACTACTGCTCGTATCCCATGCTTTTGCATTGTTTGCTTGAACATGTTGGAGGTGAAATTAGATCCCTGATCAGACTGAATCTCCTCCGGGTACCCGTACCTTGAGAAGTACCACAACAAGTTACTGACTACCGTCTTAGCCATTCCATTTTTCATAGGGTATGCATCGGGGTATCTAGTGGCAACATCCATTATGGTTAACAACAATTTATTTCCCGCCTTAGTGGGAGGGAGTGGACCAACCATGTCAACAATAATTTTACTAAAGGATGGCCCAATCACAGGAATAGGGTGTAACGGAGCCTTAGGAATAACTTGGTTCGGTTTCCCAACACGTTGACAAATATCACAGGAGTTTATCCATGACTGCACATGAGACTTCATCCCCGGCCACCAAAATAATTTCCCCAAAGCCGCCACCGTTTTTCTCACCCCTAGATGTCCTGCCAGTGGTGTGTCATGCGCCAACCTCAGTAGGCTATCCCTGCACTCCCGTGGCACCACCAACTGGTCCACTACTCCGGACCCCTTTTGCCAACTACGTTTAGGGTCTTGAAAACGCCTATAAAGGATGCCTTCTAAATAAAAAAAATCTCCTGGCTGTGCATCGCCGTCCTCGTCGAGCTCTACAGCTCCATTAGCACACGTTTGGAGCTCAGGGTCCTCTAGTTGCAACCGACGTATATCTGAGGGTGCCAAGCGATCTAACTGCTCCCGGAGCAATGCATGACCTTCCCCGATACTGGGCTGCTCCCTCTGTCTCTCTCGATGTACATAACGTTGCTGTCGTGGAGACTCGTCATGCCCAGCCTCGTCACTCTCGATGACAGGCCCAGGGGCTACTCCAGAATTAAGTAATGGTGCTAATACTGAATCACCCAGGAGAGCCGCCGAGTCAAAACTCTTAAAACCAACTCCAGCTTTAGCCTCCTCCTGTTGATCGTTCCTCCGCTGGTCTGAAGACGGAGGACTAGGCTGTGACACTTTAGCTGCCCGAGCTCGGGTGACAACACACGCCATGGGTTGTGTCTGGCACCGCTCGACCCACTCTTGCTCTTCCCTACTCACGTCGGCCGGCCTCTCGGCAACGACTAAGGGTAGAACCTCAGAAGCGGGCATTGCAAAGTCGTTGCCGAGAAGAAGGTCGACACCCTCCACTGGCAGTTTCTCCACAATCCCGACATCCAATTCACGTGCCACACCATCCACCTCCAACTCCAACCGCACCAGCGGGTATGACCGAGTTGCATTAATACCCTGCACCACTACCACCCGAGCCGCGTTTATAGGGTAGCCAGTCAAGTTTTTCATCAGAGTCTGGGAAGCACCTGTATCACGCAAGACCTCATCTCCATGCTTGCGCCCCGCCCACATCACGCAACCCCGCCCTCTATGGTCGCAAAAAACATCCTGAGCAGGGTTCGAGCCTCCCAGGTGCTTCTGCATTGGCTGTGCCTCAGCCTCTGACGAACTGCCCCAGGCAAACTCAGATGACTTCGGAGACACACCAATGTTGCAGGCCAAAGACACAGCTGCTGTAGGTGGTTTGCTAGGACAGACTCTTGCAAAGTGCCCCTTTTTATGACAATGATAACACTCCAACTCCCCTTTGGGCTTCCCTTGGTACTGGGAAGGGCTCGGCCCCTTCTTAAATGGGACGGTGCTAGTCTTGTGGTCAGTCTTGGTATCATGGCTCTTGTACTTGTTTGCATAAGGTATATCACTAACTCGGGGGGGTGGGGCGTCACGCCCCTTGTTACCTGCCTCACTACGCTGGGCAGACCCGCACCCACGAATTAGTGATAGCCGGAGGTCAGCCATCTCAGCTGCCTCCTGTAGAGTTTTTGGGTTCTTTTCTTTAATAGTTAAAGTCATTTCTGCACCAGTACACTTATAAAACTGCTCGAGCAGAAACAGCTCAGTCAACTGTTCGGCCGTCTCAGCTTTCTCAGAACGTGTCCAGTTTTTAAGTGCATCTTTTAAGTCCCGGGCATGTTCAAGAAAGGTCGCCTCCCTAGTATTTGTAACACCCCGAAACTTCAATCGATATGTTTCCGGTTGCAACTCGTATGCCCGTAGGACAGCTCTCTTCAATTCTGGGTAGTCAATGCAAGACTCTAAAGGCAGTGCATCATAAGCCTTCAGACCCTTACCCGTAAGTCTTGAGGAGACTAGAGCTGCCCACTTCTCTTCAGGCCAATTATGCTCCCTACATTTCTTCTCAAAACGATTAAAAAATTCTGTGACTTCAGTTTCACTAAATACCGGCACCAATTTGACTAATTGGGCCAAGGACTGTTCTCTTACTTGGCCCTCACGGCCCATCCAAGTCCCTGTCGACTCTGCACGAGACTTATCTAAATCTAATTTAGCACAATATTTCTCCGAGTCGTACCTAAGCTCAGCCTCATGCCTCCTAACCTCAATCTCATGCCTCCTCGTCTCATCCTCCTGCCTCCTGGTCTCATTCTCCTGCCTCCTGGTCTCATCCTCCTGCTTCCTAGCCTCAATCTCCTGCTTCCTAGCCTCAATCTTAGCAAGCTCAAGTCTAAATACCATATCTGGAGACAGGCAGGAAGAGGGAGCTGCCACTACTGAAGGAGGGGGGGCAAAAACTGGGGAACCACCATGTGCACCACCCGAGGGCACTCCAATCTGCCAATTCTCATCCCTCTGTGGGAGAGTGCTAACCTCCGGTAACTGAGTGGACGGCACTGTGGGAGTCGAGTGAGAGGGGATCTGGGGAGGAACCCCCCCAAACGCCCTCTCCTCCGAAACCCCATGTCGCCCACGCAACACCCAGGAAATCAGCTCCCCCTTGGACATCCCTACTACATTGGAAATGCCCAAAACCTTGGCTATCCGGTGCAAGCCACAAACATCCACCCCAGTCAGCCTCTCCTCCGTCACGTGGTACCGCTTACTCACAAAAACTCTAGCATCCTCCTCACTGGTTACTAACGGCACACCTTCAAATGGCATCTCTCGCTCATCGTCAGTGCTAATGCACGACATACTGAAGTCCACAAAAAAATTCTCGAGACAAAAGTGTTAAACTTCCTATGCAAGCACTAATTACTAAATTAACTGGAGTCTCTTAAATGCTTTACTAATTGCCATACAAAAAATATATTCTTCAATATGCACGCTAAAATACAAACAAACAAATGTTGTACAACTCTGCAAAAATTTATACTGTTCACAAAATCCTAAGCAAGGTCGCCATTTGTTACGACCTGGCACTCGGGTACACAAGGGCTCTCAATCAGGACTCGAATACGGCTCGCTGCCACAATGGAAACACACGATCCCAACCCCTGAGTACTGCCAGCCGAACAAAAAACACCAATACCCTCCAGAGTTCAATCTGCTATAACGGGGTATACAAGAACTCGGTACTAGTGTTCAACAACAGACTAATAAAGAGACAGGAATTCTCTAGTCTGGTCAACAATCAAACAAAGAAGTAAGAAACAACAACACCAAAGAATAGTGTTGGCCGAAGCCGAAGTAATCCACCCTTGACAAAGAACTTAAGAAGTCCTCCACCCTCTACTTCGGATCGGCACTATTACGTTACGTTAATTAATAGTCCTTAAGCATCGAGCAAGGAATCTTCTGAAAAAAGTTAGATGCTTCTCGGATGCTCGTAAGAAGTACGTATCGGATTTTGAACAGTAATTCAATAAGAAAAACACTGGCAATTAAATACTATTAAAGGTTTAAATTGGCATAAGAATAATTAAAAGAATATGCAATAGTAAATGGCAAACATTAAAAAGAAGTACTCCGCAAATGCAACGGCAATAGCCTAATCGGATTGTGCTCGTGGGCCACTAATCACTAAAGTAGCCAAGCTTGCAACACATGAAATCAATAGTGCTTAAACAATATCATACATAAGGAAAGCTTCAATACTATTCTGTATCTACTAATCGAGTAAAGTCTAGCTGGGGTACTGTGGGCAAAAGGTAGCAGTGACTGAGCAAAAACGGCTCGTAGCCTAGCGAAGTCCTCACAACTGTTTAAAGTATTATGTTAAAACTAACAAGTGCACTTTGAGAAATCCAGATCCCTTGTATCTGGTTTTCTCCCGGCTCCTTGACAAAGTAAAAACAAACTGTTAATAAAATACAGGGTGGTTAGGCTCTTGCCCTCACGCACTGTAAATTATTAACTCAACACAGTCAGCCGCGAAGACAACCTAGGCTTCACTGAACCGAAACGAGTATGCAGGTTTATCGCTTAACCACTGCATCAAACAACAACTCGTAACACAGAAAAGCCTTACCCCAGTCTAGCATTACCTAGACTAGCAGAAAACAGGAATAATAATAATAACACACAGGGAAATGCATAGACAAGTGCAACAAACATAAATCAATCCTATTCTAAGTTAACCCTTCCAAAATAGGCTATCTAATAGGCATGTATCTCATGCGAACTCAAGCGATAATACGTTGGCTGACTAGCTCTGCACCAACGGGACCATGGAAGTTAAAAAGGGTAGGGAAAAGAGGATATAAGAATGTAAGGTAGTAGAGAAAGTTCACATCAGTCAGAAGAATATATATAGTTAGCAAGGGAAATGAGAAGTCGCTCTGCCTAATGAGTTCTGATCAAAAAATGGCTAGACTTCCCTTTTTATACTCGGCCCTCTAGTGAGCCCAACGTGAACTACTAAGGACCGCCCACTGACAATCATTACGTAATTTCTCTCTCTCCTCTGGGATAGACAAAGGCTTTCCTAGCACTGAGGGGAGGGGGGAGGGGGGGGAGTGCTAGTGAGTTAGGCTCACCTCCCGCATGGCGCACCCACTGACCCCCAACTGTGGCTGCCGCTTCTCCCATCATTACAAATAAGTTTTACACACAATACTTATAACTAATGATATAAAATAGAACTCGTTGACTCAGATGAAAACAAAATACATATTCATATTACTTATAGTACAACGGCTCACATGAACTAAGTTAGGAAACTCTACATAGACTACAGCCAAAGTTCCTGCCCTGATGATCCTAGCGAGAGTGGGGCATGACTAGGCGTTCTGTACAGCATGCTCACACTGGACATGCGTCACACCCTCTACTACCCAACCACTCTCTATATGCTTTCTTCTTTTCTTCCACAGCTATTCTTACCTCTTCTGTCCACCATGCTGTACCTTTCACTCCCCTCCCTCTTCTCCTCACTCCACACACCTCCTCACATGCTGCACAGATCTCATCGTTAAACACCTTGCTCATCTCCTCCACTTCCACAATAACTTCCAGGTCGAACCCACCTAGTCGTCATTCCACTGCTCTCCTGTACTCCTCCCTGACTTCCTCCTCCTGCAACCTCTCCACCCTCCTCACCATTCCACTCTCCTCTCGCCTCCCTCCCGCTCTCCTCACCCACTTCTTTTGTATCCTAACCTTAGCTACCACTACATAATGATCAGACAGACCCCCTCCAATACCCCTATACACCCTAGCATCCATCACAGATTTCTTCATTCGTTCATCCACACATACATAATCAATCAAAGACTTTCGTTCCACCACTGTCTTATCCTTCATCGTCAACATCCGTTTCCACGTGTACCTGTGGATCATTCTGTGTCGGAAGAAGGTGTTGGCTATCCACAGCCTCCTCCCCACACATACGTCCACAAGTGCACTACCATTCCCATTCACCTCTGATGGTACCCCCCACCCTCCCACCACTCCCTCAACTTTCCTATCACTCACCTTACCATTCATATCCCCAATCAGAAATATTCTTTCGTTCTTGTCAAACTTCTCCAGGCACGCCTCCACATTCATCCAGAACTCCTCTTTCTTTCTTTCAAGTATATCCTCTGTCGGGGCATACACGCATACAATCACCCACGTTTATATTCCTACTTTCATTCTCACTCACACAATCCTTGAACCCACAGACCCATACTCTCTTACACATTCCTTCCATTTGCTACTTACAAACAAACATGCACCTTCTCTCTCTGTTCCTTCACTCACTCCAGCACACACACCCATTCCACACTCCCACTCTCTCACATCTGAACCTTTCCATTTGGTCTCTGTCATTCCACATACATCCAGCCTGGCATTCACTAACACTTCCAAAACCTCTCTCTCTTTTGTGCCATCATTCATGCCACTAACATTCCACGTAGCCATTCTCAGAATGTCCGAAGGCATGTCCTTAGTCGGTCGTGGTTCGTCAACGTTGGTTCCGTCCGCATCCGAGGCTGTTCGTTCGTTTTTCTTTGCTTAGATATTTTTTCCGGGTGGGGGTCACAAGCCCACCGACCCAACCTCTTTAGTCGCCTCTTACGACACGCAGAAGGCACGTGGGGCATATTCTATTCCCTAACCCCCAGGGGGGGTTATATATATATATATATTATGTATACATATATATATACTGTATATATATACATATATATAGTGTGACATCTGGAAGATAACCAAGCTGTAAAGTGTGACCAGACCAACCTGTTGAACGTGACTTTACAACTACAACCTCGAGGCAAGACATTCTCTCTTTCTTTCTTCAACACCTGCACGCCAGAGAGAGCGAAAGAGAGAGACAGAGGGACCAGGGGGACGACAGGGCTAGGGGGAGAAAGCATGGGAGCGAGGGCTGAGGTGGCGTGGTGACTGCCCCCTTCCCCCCCCCCCCCCCACCTACTTCACACACCTCATTGGATCACCACACCTGCTTCTCACCTGTAATTGGTCAACGTGAGCTACCTGGCCCCTATTGGATTAGGCACGTGTTTCCTGACTTCTGATTGGATTAGCTTGGTCAGGGAAAGGTATATAAGCCTGAGATTTGATAATTCAAAGCAGACACATTCAGAGTTGGGAAGCGTATAGAGCGGCATGGAGAACAGGCTTGTATAAATAGGTTTTATTTTATTTGTAGAGCGGCCTTGTGCCCAACTACTGTTAGTCCGCTCGTGATCTTGTGATAACTAATTAACCAGAGGTATGTCAGAAACATACACTCCTTTGATTTAGGATTTTGTGATTGGAGAATCATATAGGCTGGATTGGAGAGATATATATTTTGAATTACTGTTTACTTGTGGTGATTAGAATTATGGTTTGATTCAGAGATAATTTGTGATTGAATATTGAATACTTTACCTGTTAATACTTAACTGACTTGATGTTAAGCCATTGTCATTAGTAAATAGGCATTGTAAAAGTCCTATTAATTGTATTGTCTACTTAAGCCTACTAAGCTTTAATTTCTGAAATCTATAATATCCTTCATTGCTTATTATTTTGATTAATTGTAAACTACAATTAATACATATATAAATACAATTCCATTTTATATGTGACTTTGTAATATTTCCTTACCATCTTTTATTAAGTCAATGTCTTTCAGTAAAAAGAATAAATGAGATAAAATATTAAAGAGAGAATAATAATAAACTAAGATAATATAGAGATAATAGAAAGTGTAAAACAATCTTTAAAGGGTTAACAAACTTAAATTAAATATATAAAATATCTTAATACTTTACTGATAATCTAGATTAATTGCTTTATTCTATAATTATTGAGTGACTTAAAAACCCTTGCTTACATACCAAGCTTTTTATATTCTTACTTAACCCTTATTTAGCGGCGAGCAACATAAGTCGAGTTAAATAAAGCTGGACTATGTGGCGGCGCTCGACATAACTCGAGTGGCAATTTCAGCACGTAATGTGGCTGAGAGAGAGAGACAAGTGGTGGCAGGAGACTAGCGAGCATATGACTGCTCCAGACCACCGCGGCGAACCTACTGACACAAATCTCAGCTCCCTCCTCCCTCTCTCACTCGCTACATACTCAATTATGTACTGAAAGTACCGAATTACCTGCTTTTTGCACTCGCGTTGCACGGTTATTGCAAGAAAACTATCCATCATACAAGGATCGTTATGGTGTCATTCGAAAGCTCTGTTTATGCCCTTTCAGGGATAGGTACTTGTTTTACGTTCTGGGTCTTATTTAGGCATGAAAATGATCACGTAAACAGCCCTATTTTGGCTAAAAACACCCCGCTGTGCGGTACACATAAATAAACCGCATAGGCCGCTCGTAAGGTGTTAATAGCCTACTTCATATGAAGCATTGAATGTAACTTTTAATAGTTTCCTGATTATATATAATTGAAGTGTATCAGAGTAAAAAGGATAACTGTCCCAACAACTAAAGGACAGCAAGTAACAACAGAACTAACTTTAATAGTTTACCTTCTTTTGGCCTTCAGCTGTTTGCTACACTTTCATATTAACTATTCTATCTTTATTTATTTAGTTAACCACTTTTTAATCAAGATATGTAACAGATTAACTGGCGACCTTGCCAGGATACATTTTGTATAAGTTTTACTAAGTTCATAGCATATCATAATCATGCCTGAAATTATTAATAAGGAAGATGTTAAGATTTTCTTAGAATCGACACCCGTTGCCGGTTATATCGATCTCTTGTCCAAGGCAGAGTTAACTGTACTAGCCTTGTATCTTTAGTTAACGGTCTCGGACATGACAAAACCTGAAATAGCACAGACCATAAAATCCGAATTATTTGGGATTCATGGAAACGAGGGCGGTGAGCAAAGTGGAGATGAGGGCGGTGAGAAAAACAGAGCGGCTGGTGGAGGACTCAGTTATGGGATATAGATGCGGTTTGGTGAGCATTTGCCAGAGGGATTTACCCCTGAGCAATATTTGGATTTAGCTAGATTAAATGCTGCCCAGGCAGACTCTCAGCTGCAGGCACAGTCACAACAAGCCAAAATACAG
Organism: Paralithodes platypus; assembly: GCA_032716605.1. Lineage (NCBI taxonomy): Eukaryota > Metazoa > Arthropoda > Malacostraca > Decapoda > Lithodidae > Paralithodes > Paralithodes platypus. Next base: position 15,714,656 of record CM064512.1, read on the forward strand.
GCACAACAAACTCAGCTAGATCATCAATATCGCATGACCCAATTAACTGCTCAAACCGAGTCCAAAAACATTGTGCTTGCTCCCCCTCCGGGATTAACCATGACGAGTGTAATTCCCCCATTCATCGAGGACAATGTTCAGGACTTTTTTGTGGTGTTCGAGGAGGTTGCTACAGGTATGGGGTGGACAAGAGATCGGTGGCCATTTATGTTGCAAACGGTGTTGACAGGACAAGGTCGGGAAACTTACATTTCAGTAGAGTCTGAGGTTCGGCAAGACTATGACCGTCTCAAAGCAGCCATTCTAATAGCCTACAAACTGCTGCCTGAAGCATATAGACAGACTTTCAGAAAGACTCATAAAAAATTCGAGGAAACTCATACAGTGTTTGCCAGGACCATGAACAAAGCTTTAAATAACTGGCTAACAAGTAAAAATGTCACTGATTTTAAGGTTCTGAAAGAGTTAATCTTGCTTGAGAACTTCCTATGGAAGGTAGATTCATCAGTAGCCTATCATTTGAGAGGGACAAAGGTTGAAACTCTTGCCGAAGCTGCAGACATGGCTGATACGTATGTACTAAACAACAAATTTCGTGGGAAAAAGCCCTATGATAATAATTTCTCCAATCACAAATCTGATAAATCTAATCACTCGCAAAAGCCTGTAACGTCTCTCCAAGCAAGCCAAACTAAATATGCTCCCCCAACTAAGAATGTGACTCCTGGTAATGGTAAGAGAGGTGGGGACCAAACCAATAATAATAATGCTTACAAGGGGAATGTATCCCAGAAAGTGTGCACCTATTGTGGCAAGAGAGGCCACTAAGCTTATCAATGTTGGGCCAAGGAGAGAGCCGAGAGATCGGGGCCGACAGTAGCTGCAGTAACTGCCTCCCCAAATAACCAAAACCACCCAAATGTGCCTTTGATGCAGGACTCCCGACCGCAGGAGTACGTAGCTAACGTAAATCAGACAGGAAATTGTGTAGTAGCGTGTGTGGTACAACCCGCAAGGGTTAAGTCTTTCTTAGTGTCCCCATCAGTTCAGGATAGCTACCGTCCCTTTATTTCATCTGGATTTGTGAAAATAAATGGTTGTGTACATGAGGTAAAAATCTTGAGAGATACTGGTTCTACTAGCACCCTTATGGTGAATCCTTATTCTGAATGCCCAACTGGCGTATCAGTAATTATTTATTTATTTATTTATTTATTAATTTTTATTTTGCCAATCAAACATACAATATATGTTAATTTTACAATAAAATAATATCATGGCTGCGCCTTTTGAGAACAATCTCTCTTAAAGGCACCTTGAACACAACTCGATGGTTATTTTACATACAGTAAGATTATTAAAACATATAATATTATATAATTATAGCTAATGAGGCACAGCCCCAGCCCCGCAGCCACAGCAAGAAGGGATTCGGAACAGTGGCCAGGTATAATTACCTAGCCACCACCCCGAACCACCCCCCACCCAGACCGCTGTGGGTAGAGCAAACCCCAGCCTTATATACAGTATGGTACCTACACATTGATCAACACCAGAACAGTATCTTAATTTGTTTCCGATATAAAGGTGATTGTAATTTAGGGTTGTGGCAGTTTTATTGTCAAATGTTAAGTAAGATTAATACTTAGACATTAGTGAAGATTTGAGTGATATTTTGAAACTAGGCAGAGTGGGTTTATTTTGTAAGTCAGGAGACAACTGATTCCAAACTTTCGCACCATGGTATTTTATTGATGTCTGGGATTGTCTAGAGGTCATTACTGGAATATTTAAAGAATTTATATTTCTTAATGCATACCTTTCATTTTCACGATGTCTAAATAATTCCACATTGTTATAGCCATTTAATGTTTTGTATACAAAGATAGCACTGCAAAATATGTTAATATCTTCAAATTTTAAGAGATTAAGTTGTCGAAATAATTCATTTGTGTGAGCATATTTGGATCTAAATGTAATTGTTCGTATAACTTTTCTTTGTGCAACTTCAACAGGTTGTAATTTACTTTTACCCATTGCTCCCCATACTGTATGACAGTATAAGAGAAATGGATAAATTACTGAATAATATAAAAGCTTTAGGGCATTTAAGTCAAGACATTGGCGTGTTAAGTACAGTATACCACATTGTTTATTTAGTTTATTTGTTACGTCCTTTATGTGTAAGTTCCAAGACAGTTCTCTGTCCACCGTTATCCCCAGAAACTTAACGCTCTCCACTTCTCTCACTGATTGATTACCAAATTGAATTGGTTGCATATCATTTGGAACGTTTTTGTTTCTGTGAAAGACTATAAAGTTAGTTTTATTAATATTTAGTGTAAGTTTATTGGTAGTTATCCAACTATGTACATTCTTAAGTTCATTGTTTATAGAAACAATAAGAGAGCGCAAGTCCCGGTGACTGGCGTACAGAGTACTGTCATCAGCAAATAATATATATTTAAATAACATACTTGAGTTTACAATATCATTAATAAATAAAATGAACAACAATGGACCCAGTATAGAACCTTGTGGTACTCCGTAGGATATTATTTGCATATTAGATGAATTGTCCTTATATTGTACATACTGTTTTCGATTAGTTAGATAAGAGTGAAACCATTTGCTAATGGTACCTCTAATGCCATAATGTTCGAGTTTCTTTAGGAGGATTTGATGGTCAACAGTATCGAATGCTTTGGATAGATCTAAAAATATACCAACTGTAAAATGCTTGTCATCAAAAGATTTGAGGATATCGTTAGTAAATAATGATAAAGCTGACTCTGTTGAACATCCTTTTCTAAACCCATGCTGAGCCTCATTAATAATATTGTTAGTTGAACAAAACTCTGTAATCCTTGTATGCATAATTTTTTCTAGGATTTTACTCATAGCTGGGAGTACAGACACAGGACGGTAGTTATTAAAGATTGAACTATCTCCGGATTTATATATAGGAGTAACTTTTGCAATTTTAAGGCAATCGGGAAAAACACCACTGGAAAATGACATGTTACAAAGATATCCTATAACTGGAGACAAAGCTGTAATAAAAAACCTTAAAACTTTCATTGGTATTTCATCATAACCAGGAGAGGAGTCCCGTAGTTGTTTTACTGTATTGATTATTTCATCGCTTGTGACGGGAGACATGGAAAAAGGCGTTACTTGTCTATTTTGTAGGTAGGATGTAAAGTCTACGTTTGAAGTATCTATATTTTCTGCTAATTTTGACCGACATCAATAAAATATGAGTTAAAGTGTTCCACAATATCACTAGGTTTAGTCAACTCGGTATTATTATTAATGAAAGTGTTGTTTATTTTGTGTTTAGTTTTCCTTGCAAGAACAGAATTAATTATGTTCCAAACCTTTTTAGCATTACCAGCAGATTCTTGAAGTTTAGATTTATAATGGTTTCTTTTAGCTGATCTTAAAGCTTCTGTTACCTGGTTACGTAGTCTACGGAACTCCTCTCCAAATGTGATGGGCCTAATAGCACATTTCCTAGCTAGTTAATTCTTCTGTTTAATCATGATTTTTAATTCTGGGGTTATATACTGCTTATCTAGGTATGCGTTATTTATTCGTTTTGTAATTATTGGAAAATATCCGTTAAAACAAGCATTAAATATTGTCATAAAATTATTATATACAACATTAGGGTCATTGGAAAAATAAACTAGTTCCCAGGACGCATCTTCTATGGCTTTCTTAAATTCATTTAGATTATTTTCACTATAATTTCTATATCTTATAAAAGTATGGTCTTCTTCCCTATTATTAGATGCGCATATCTCAGATTCATAAATGGTAAAGATTGGAAAATGATCAGTTAATTTATTGTATATAATTCCATTGAACACATTTTGCATGAAATTGTTTGACCAAATGTGATCTATTATTGTTGCTGTTGTAGAAGTTACACATGTTGGTTTATTTATAGTATTGAAAAAAAGTTTAGAATAGCATGTGGAGATAAATTCAGCTACTTTGTTGTCATCTTTATATTTTAATAAGTTAAGATTAAAGTCCCCGGTAAGGTAACATTTTTTCCTCTCATCACTTATTACTGAGATTATGTCATTAAATTTGTCATGAAAATATCTGAAATCAGTGTGTGGCCTTCTATATATTATGCCTACTATTATGTTGTCCGAGTTGGTGTTACATATTTCAATAAATAATGTCTCTATACTATTATGTTGAATTGTTAAGTGGTCTCTTACTATGTATTTGTAGCCTGTTTTAAGGTAAAAGGACACTCCCCCACTGGTTCGTGTGAAATTGTTATTGAATCTTGTGTAATTAGGAATATCATATAAGTGCTGTATATCAGATGTTAGTTTCGTTTCACATAAGCCTATCACATCAAACTTAATCGAAATTGGGTTCAGACACTGCTCAATGAAATCATCAAAATGCAGTGGTATACTATTTATGTTATAGCTTAGGAGAGAAAAGTTAGATCTGGGAATTTTATGATACTGTTCTTCAAAGCTATGAGGGAAAACATAATTGCATAATGGGTTTTTATAATTTAGAGAACTTAATAAATAGTTGTCGGGTCTACATCGGCATTGTAAGCGTCATCATTGAAGCTAAAAGGGTTAAAGATTAATTTATCTAGTGTGTTTAAAGGGATATGTTCACTGTTGGGATTATACAAATTTTGGTTGATGTGTAATAACAAATCTTCATCATTTAGATGTGAAAAAGGTAAGATGTCGTCCATCTTGAAAGGTTAACTATGTGTGAAACTATATAATTATTTCTTGTTTGGGAATCTAGTTGGTTGTTTCCTATGTCGCTGGTGGTGCTGAGGTGCTGAGGGGGTTGAGTGGTCAGCTTCCCCCAACTGCTCAGGTTCAACCTCTCCCTGTAGACGTTGAGGCAGGTCCAAGCTCGAGCCCCCGGTGCTGGTCTGGGGGCCGGCACCACGTAGCACATCTTCCTAGTGTAACCTGGCAGTGGAGGCTCGGATTTTCGGGGGCGGAGTTCTGCTTGAATTAGAGGTAGGTGGTCGCTCACTGGGTTGTGGGGTGCTGGAGATCCTGGGAGAGGGTAGGGGTGAGGTGGGTAGGGGCTGGTGGTGGGGTGAAACAGTGGTGGATTGGCGAAGTGGTGGTGGGGAGGCGGCAGAGCGTTGGGGGGAGGGTCGAATTGGTGGTAGTGGAGTGGTGGTCCGGCTATGGGGTGGAGGAGTGGTGGTGGTGGTTTGGCGGGGAGAGATGTAGTGTTGTCGTCTGGCTCCTATCCCTCCACGAGGTTCTCTCACAATGAGTGTTCGGTAGTTGAAAAAGGCTGTTTGTCCGCTTCTCCTCGCTTCGTTAAGGGAACCAAGCTGACTTCGACGGATTTCCAGGGTGGTGGGGCACAGATCTTCGTTGACGTAAATGTCTGTTCCTTTCAGCTTTGTTCTGTTGCGGTAGACAGCATCACGGTCAGGGAAGCTTGAGAACTTAGCCACAATGTCTCTAGGTCCTACTCCAGTGATCCTGCCAACTCTGTGAACCCTTTCAAAGGGTTTGATGGTTAGATTCATTTTTTTTTTTTTTTTTTTTTTTTTTAAGAGACAATGAACGGAGGAAGGAAAATCACAGATAAAACAAAAAGGTCCATGTGCCTAAAGGCATCCTCCATTCATAAAATGTTTGTAACAACTGGATTTAAACATTTGTAGATTGTAAGTTTGTGGAAAGCAATTCGAGGGAAGTGAATTCCAAAGAGTAGTAGCTCTGGGGATAAATTAATTCTGATAAGCAGAAGTTCTGCATTGTGGAGGAGAAAGTGTAAATTCATGGGCGCTCTCAGCTTCCCTAGTTCTACGGGGAAAGATGTGGAGAGGCGGCACAATTGAAGCAAGTTCCTCGGAACAATTGCTGTGAAAATATCTGTAGAATAATGCAAGGGATGCAACGTTTCTTCGTATGGATAATGTAGGAAGGTCCTGTGTGATTGCAGGGTTATTGATTAATCTAATAGCTTTATTTTGAATTTTGTCCAACTGCCTCAATGCAACCACTCCACTTCCACCCCACAGAGGTGAACAGTAATCCATCTGAGAACGCACATGACTTTTATATATCACGGCCAACTGCTCGTCAGTGAAGAATTCTCGAACTCTGTACAGGAGTCCCAGTTTTTTAGAGGCATTCTTAGCAATGCTTCTAATATAATGTGTCCAGCTCAAGTTAGTAGTTAATGTTACACCAAGAATGTCAATACTAGGGGAAGTGGGAATATTTACACCATTAAAAAATATATGGGAGTCAGTGAGATTGTGTCGGTTAGAAAATTGAATGTATTTGGTTTTCTGTGCATTAAAGGAAACTAGATTCTTTTGTCCCCATCCATTAATTCTAGAAAGGTCCTGGTTCAGAGAAATTGCAGTGTTTATTTTTGAATTTATAAGATCGGGTTGGGTGAAAGAATTGGTAAATGTGAAGGAACTGTGGAGTGTTGAGTCATCTGCGTAGGAATATATTGGATTATGAGTGGTAGATATGAGATCATTGATATGAATGAGGAACAGAATTGGGGCCAAAACTGATCCCTGGGGAACACCAGCATTTATTGAGTGAAATTGAGAATAAAGGCCATCTACCATTACACATATTTTTCTCTTATGAAGATAAGAAGAAATTAGTGGAACTAATGATGCAAGGCCGTAGTGTGGCATCTTCGACAATAAGGATTGATGCCAGACTCTATCAAATGCCTTTGATATATCCAGTGCTATTGTATGTGTTTCACCATGTTGGTCTGTAGCTTGGTTGATTTGATGCGTAAGAAGGCAAAGCATGTTTGCAGTTGATCGACATCGTCTAAAACCATATTGCCTATCACTGATTAATTTATTATTCTCAAGATGCTTAATTATGTAATTATTTAATATAAATTTCAAAGACTTTACCAAGAGTGGAAGTTATAGCTATTGGTCTGTAGTTTGATGGATCTGAAGAGGCACCTTTTTTAGGAACTGGATGGATGTTTGCTTCTTTCCAGGGTACTGGGAAGCATGAGGTATGAGTACACAGACGGAAATTTTTTGCCAATACAGGAGCGAGCACGAAGGCGCAATTCTTAAGTACTATTGGAGGAATGTCATCTGGACCAGGAGCCTTATCTACTGAGAGATTCTTCAAAATAGTTTTGACATGTCTGGTGTGGATCTTAAGTGAGGGAATTTCAGGCGAATTAAAATTAAGTACAGGGACATCTTGATTTATTTCATCTAAGGTCGAGTTGGTGGAGAAAATATCCGCAAGAAGGTTAGCTTTACCTCGTGGGTCACTTACAAGATTGCCAGTCGGAGATTTTAATGGTGGAATGCATGAAGCAGTAGTGAAGTTGGATTTAAATGAGTTAAGAGTAGACCAAAATATTTTGTTATCATTTGGATTGTTTAGAAGTTTATTTGCCTGCTTGTGGAGAAAGTTTGATTTAGTTAGGTTTAATACAGTTTTGGCATGATTTCTGATGTTTCTAAAGTAATTAAAGGCTTCATGAGTTTTTGATCTTGTGTATGCATTGTAGGCTATTGCTTTTTGTTCAGTTACTCTAGCACAATTATGGCCAAACCATTTAGGTGAATTAGATCTGTTACTGTACTTTTGATGAGGAATAAAAGTTTCCATTCCAATTTTTACAAAATCTTGTATGTGGCTCAAGGTGGAGTGTGCATCATTAGAAAAGAAAGAGGTCCAGGGAATATCAATAAAGAAACCTTGAAGACCCTCCCAGTCTGCCCTATCGTAATGCCATTTAGTCACCAAAACAGGTTCAGAGTGGGAAGGTGTGGTAGGTGATAGACAGGTGGCCTGAATCAGACAGTGATCAGAAGATCCAAGCGGGGACCTCACTGTAACATCATAATTTTCTGAATTGGTTGTTAAAAATAAGTCCAGTAGGTGGGAATTATGATTAGGATTATCTGGTACACGGGTGGGTTGGTTGACTAGTTGAGTGAGATTAAATGAGTCTGCAAATAGCTCACATTCAAGACCAGCATCATCAGTCCTGGCTGAATGAGTGAGCCATTCAGCTATGTATGAGGGTTTCAATTTTCTTCTGGCTCTGCTCCCAGTTCTCCCCGGTTGCTTCGGGGACCCCTGAGAACCGCAGGTTGTTCCGCCGGCCTTGATCGTCGAGGTAATCCAGTCGTTGTTTTGTTTCCTTCAGCTGGTTTTTCAGTTGTTGGTTTTCCTCCTTCAATTGATGAATAGCGTTCAGGCCAGGTAGCGAATCATCCAGCCTTGATTGAGTGAACTCCAGGCTAGTGATGATATCATTTATCTTCTTGTCTACTTCCTTCACAGATTCCATGAATTGTCGTTGTAAGCGATCTAATGAGTCATTGATGTATTTTCGTTGGACATCGAGCAGCGTTAGGATCTCCTGTCTCTCCATGGTGGTAGTGAGTGAAGATTTTTGAAACTAGTGACGTCACAAAGTTAGTGCGCATGCGCTGACTCCGGAAATTTTTGACGTAGAGGGTAGAGGACTTGTATGCCACTTTTAGAGTTCAAATATAAACAAAGTCCACATATATAAATATCACCTCTTCTCATTAAACGATTCTGGGTGGCTTACTCTTTTGGTCAGTCAACTGGGAAGTTTGCAGATCACCGTATTCACTTCGAAAAAGCTATTTATAGGTAAGGGCTCCGATCGAGTTGTTTACACACGTCGCCATTCCTATCTTAAATGAGAGGTGCTGGAGGTAAATGTTCTGCTAACTTGGTGAATGGTGAGATTGAGTGTGATTTGCTGAAGGGTGAAGCCTGTATAGCTTTGTGTAGGCCTCAGGACATCCCTGTGCCTGGGGTAACACTCCTTTTGGGGAATGATGTGGTTGGTGAGAGGGTCCGACCAGACCCCGTTTTGTCACTTTCCCCTGTTGACGAGCCACTGACCGGTGAGCTCGAGAAGGAGATGCCAAAGGTTTTCCCAGTGTGTGCTGTCACTCGATCTATGGCTCAAGTAGCGGTTCCCTCAGATGTAATTGTACCAACTGTGAAAGTAGATCAAAGGGATGAAAGAGTAGTGAATGATGCTCTAACTGTGCCTGATGTGGAGACTGAAGTAGATCTGTCTGACACTTTTATGGCTAACCTTGAGCCAAATGATTATGAAACCGCTCCTAATTGTCCTAGTGGCCTGGTAGAGTTGCAGCGAGATGACTGTGAGTGTAAGGAGTTAGCTGCCAGTGCCGTGAGTGAAGAGGAGAGTGAGAAGGAGAAGGGTGAATGTTTTTATATGAAGAATGGAGTTTTGTGGCGTAGGTGGAGACCGCCACATAGACCTATTGATGACGGGGCATGGGACGTACATCAGGTAGTAGTTCCTAAACCTTGTCGTAGAGATATACTAGAAATGGCCCATAGTATACCCTTAGCAGGGCACCTACTGTAGGTGTGAGGAAAGCCTTAGATTGCATTAGAGCACACTTTCACTGGCCAGGAATGCGTGCAGATGTAGTGGAGTTCTGTAGAGTGTGTCACACCTGCCAGATGACAGGAAAACCTAATAAAAAGGTGCCTGCACATCCTCTGGTGCCCTTACCAGTGTTCGAGAACCCTTTCACTCGGGTGGTAGTAAATATCGTTGGCCCATTGCCAAAGACATCCCAGGGACATATATATTTGTTAACTATAATGGACATGGCAACTCGATACCCAGAGGCTATACCATTAAGAAATACTTCAGCCCAAAAAGTAAATAAAGAACTGCTCAAAATCTTCACCAGAATGGGTTTCCCCCATGAGGTGCAGAGTGATCAAGGTACTAATTTCACTTCCAATATATTTCAGTAGTCTCTGAAGGAATTGGGTATCGACCATGTGAAGTCCATCTCCTACCACCCAGAGTGTCAAGGGGTCCTCGAACGATACCATCAAACTCTAAAATCTATGTTGAGAAAATATTGTGAGGAAACTGGAGGTGATTGGGATAAGGGGGTACCTTTTCTGTTGTTTGCCACCCTTGAGGTTCCGACTGAATCTCTGGGCTTCTCACCCAATGAACTAGTTTTCGGTCACCAGGTACGTGGCCCTTTGCAGCTATTGCAGGACAGCCTAGTTGGTCAGGAAGGGAACCAAAATGTCCTCAAGTATGTGTCAGAGTTCAAAACCTGGCTGAGATCCTCGTGTGAGTTTGCAGCACAAAATCTAAGAGTGGCTCAAGACACCATGAAAGTATGGTACGATAAAAGAGCCCGTGTGAGGGAGTTTCAGCCCGGTGATGAGATCTTGGTGATCATTCCCCTTTTTGGCCAACCTTTATCACCAATATTTAGAGGACCATATAAAGTAGTAAAAAGGGTGAGTGTTACTGACTACTTAGTGGCTACCCCAGACAGGAGGAAGCCTAAGCAAGTATTTCACATAAATATGTTAAAACCCTATCATAGGTCCCCTGACTCCTCTCCTCCAGATTCTCCTTCTGTGGCAGTAATAAGGACCTGTGGACATCCTGGTGCAGGTGATGTTTGTAGTCCTTACCCACAGATCCCACAGCAGACTGTCCCAGATCCTGAAGGTATCGATTTTGACTTGTCTTGTGGTCTATCCAACTTTAAATGTAATTCAGTAGCATTTTTTTTTTTTTTTTTTTTTTCTATATTCTAACTTACTTCCTCTCGGGCATAGGCTGAGAGCCTTAACATTCACCGCTTTACAATGAACAGTGAAGCCCGTGAGGTCTTGTTCCAGTCTAGGGAGTGAGACATGTGAAGCACGTAGAGTACAACGAGCACCTGCCATCTTGCCTTCACATGAGGCACGGTGCTCACTCATGGCCCGAAACGACCCCATCTCTGAAGCCACCTCGTTCCCGTGCTTCACTGTCTCACCCCTTACACTCGGACTATCACACTTACACACACACAACGCCACCTGTTGAGCAGATAACTCACCAGGCATTGCACCCCTATAGCATATTTTGAATATGGGAATATTCATACAGTGCTATTTAATCAGGGAACAATGAGGGTATTTTATTGACGTTTCGGTGGGCTTGTGGTAATGCACTGATACTAGGTACAGCACAAATTCCATCCCAATAATATCTTCCCATTGATACATCGAAAATTTGAACCCGGGACCTTTGGATTACCAGGCCAGTGGCAAGACCACTCCACCACACCTCCCATGGGGGGAATTACCAACTAAATTGTGTCATCTTCCCTCAGAGAAAGCTAACGAACTAATCCATGTTTTATCACAGTCTCCCAGTGTGCTCGCCTCATTGGCCGTGCATGACATAGATGTCGGGGATGCAGCACCCATCAAATTATCCCTATACCGTGTCTCACCACAGCGCAGGAGTATTCTGCAAGTTGAATTAGATTTCATGTTGTCCAATGCAATAATTACTAGAGCCTTAAACCAGTGGAGTAGTCCGGTCACACTTTTGCCTAAACCAGACGAGAGTCATGGATTTTGTATGGACTACAGACAAGTCAATGCCGTAACAATAAATTATACTTTTCCACTGTCACGGATTGATGATTGTATTGACCAGATTGGCACAGCCAGTTATATAAGTAAAATTTACCTTATGAAAGGATATTGGCAGGTACCTCTTACACCCCGAGCAAGGGAGATTTCATGTTTTGTGGTAAATAATCAAGCCTTCTGCTGTGAAGTAATGCCTTATGGCCTGAAAAACGCTCCAGCTACCTTTCAGCGCCTCATGAATCAGGTGATTGAAGGGGTACCTGGGTGTGTTGTGTACATTGATCTATCTATCTATCTATTGCCGGACGCCTTACTCCCCTTACGAGGGTGGCCATACACAGAATGCCCCCAAGCGGACCTATTCCCTGTGAGAGGGACAACCCGAGCCAGTTTAGTGAAGGACTTACAGGATTGACCACTCAATTTAGGATCCGTCCGACTCCGAGGCCCTATGTGCATCTTGTTAGCACTATTTTTCTACAGTGGTGTTCGGCTAATCTATCCACTAACCTGCCTTACCCTTAGGTAAGCAGTACGGATTTGTATCAGGTTTACTCCCCTAGACAGGTTGCCAACCAAGGCTGACGAGTCCCATCCACCCGGATTTGTATAAGATTGTCTCCCCTAGATGAGTTGCCGACCAAGGCTAACGAGTCCCATCCACCCTTACATTGATGATATCCTTCTTTTTCCCATACATGGGAAGAACATCTCCAACAAATCAGATTGCTTTTTGCTAACCTTGCTGAAGCAAATCTTGTTGTGAACTTTAAAAAAAAGCACGTTCATTAAGAGTTATGTCCAATATCTTGGATATACAGTAGGACAGGGTCAGGTTGCACCTCATCAAGCTAAAGTAGAGTCAATTTCAAATTGTCCAACTCCTACCAATAAGAAAGAAATCCAAAGATACTTAGGGATGATTGGATACTACAGGAGGTTTATTTTAAATTTATCAAGGTTAACAGCACCTTTAACAGATCTTCTCCGAAAGGATGTGAAGTTTGAGTGGTCCTCCGAATGTGACGAAGCTTTCAGTGCTACCAAATACATTCTTTCTAACTATCCTGTTCTCCGTGCCCCTGATTTCACCAGATCTTTCTCCCTAGCTGTTGATGCAAGTAATACTGGGGTCGGAGCCGTGTTACTCCAGGAGGATGACTGTAATATATTGCATCCTGTTTGCTATTTTAGTAAAAAGTTAAATTCTGCTCAACGTAATTACACTGTAATAGAAAAGGAGCTGTTAGCATTGATTTTGTCACTCCAATACTTTAGTGTTTATGTTCATTCTGCCCCTGGTTCCATTACTGTATACTGTATACTGACCATCACCAATTAAAGTTTTTCACAAGTTCCAAAACAAGAATCAAAGACTGACCCGGTGGAGCTTGTTGCTGCAGGAGTACGCCTTAGATGTCAAACATATTAAGGGGTTCCAGAATGTGCTAGCAAATTGTTTGTCAGGAGTCTGAAAATTTGTCATATACTTTCCTCCTCTTGAACTCTTTTCTAGCGGGGGAGGTGTGACATCTGGAAGATAACCAAGATGTGATGTGTGACCAGACCAACCTGTTGAACGTGACTTTACAACTACAATCTCGAGGCAAGACATTCTCTCTTTCTTTCTTCAACACCTGCACACGAGAGAGAAAGAGAGGGAGCAGGGGGACGACAGGGCTAGGGGGAAAAAGCATGGGA
>CM064512.1:15732827-15827827 GCA_032716605.1 Paralithodes platypus
CCCAGGCTGGGCTTGCGTATTCCATCACTGATCTTATGTATTGTTTATATACTGTGGTGGTAGTTTCTTTGTTGTGTCCAAATTTTGTGTGAGCAAGTGACCTGAGGGCGTTAAGTCTGGGTGTCAGTTTCTTTTTAATGTGTGTGGTGTGCTGTTTGAATGTCATATGAGTATCATATGTTACTCCTAGGATTTTGGGTGTGTGTGTATGTGTTAGGGGTGTGTTGTTTATGGTGAGTTGAAGGATGTATTCGTGTTCTCCTGTCCAACTTGTGAGCAGGGTTACGGTGGATTTGGCTGGGGCTAGATTAAGTCTGTTTGTAGTGCACCAGCCATGTAGTGTGTTGAGATAGGGTTGAAGGAGATCTGTTGCTCTTTTTGGGTCATGGTGTGTGCATATGAGTGTTATGTCATCTGCATAGGAGGCTAAGTTTATTTGGGGCGTATTGGGTGTAGTTATATCGTGCATGTACAGATTGAAGAGTGCGGGCGATAGGACGGATCCTTGTGGGACTCTGTTTGGAAAGTTTCTGATTTTAGATGACTGACCGGCAAAAGATACGTGTGCACATCTGCCTGCTAGGAAGTTGGCCAGCCACCTTTTGTGTTGTTGTGCATGTTTGTGTTGTAGATTTTGTTTGTTAGGTTGTGGCGGGGGATGGCATCGAAGGCTTTACTAATGTCGAGTGTGGCTAATAGTGATCTGTGTGGTGGTCTAGCTGAGTTGATACCGTCGAAAGCTCTTTGTGTAAGGTCTGTGAGAAGAGTGTTTGTGGAGTGCAGTGGCCTAAAGCCATGTTGTGTTGGAGCTAGGGGTAGGTCAGGTGTAATTAGTTGTAATACTAGGCATTCCATGACTTTGGAGGTGGAGCAAAGGAGTGTGATGGGACGGTGCGAGGAGGGTAGTGTGGGGTTTTTGTTGGGTTTGGGGAATGTGATGATGATACCATGCTTCCAAATGTCTGGTATTGTGTTGTGTGAATAGCTGTAGTTTGATATGTTAGTGAGTGCTTGTATGCCTTGTGGTCCCAGGTGTCTGAGGTGTATGTTGCTTATGTTGTCTAGGCCACAGGCGGGTGAGTGCTTGAGATTGTTGATGATATGCTGTGTCTGGTGATTGGTGAAGGGTGTATAGTCAGGGTCTGTGGGGAATTGTCTCTTCCGTCGGATGACACGTCGGTCGTCTTTGTGAGGTTTTAGGTGGCTGACATGTGAGAAGTGATTGATGAGAGTGTTTGCTTGTTGTTTACATGAAGGAGTAGAGTCTGTTGTTGTGATTGCAGCATGTGATTGTGTTGTGTTGCTGTTGGAAAGTGTGATGCTGTTTAGTGTTTTGTAGATTTTTTTGAGGTTTGTTTTGTGATCAAGTGTTTGTAGGAAGTTATTCCAATTTAGTTTTTGTTGTTCTTGTATTTTGTTGTTAGTTTGGGTGTTGAGTGCTTGAATTTGTTGTGTGATGTCTTGTGTGTGGGGTGCTGTTCATATTGTTAAATGTATTGCATGTTGTGAGTAATATTAACTGGGTTCAATACAGATTCCAATGCCTGTATAACTACTATGACTCACAACCTTATTAAATAACCAATATTCATTTCCAGCAGAAATACCTCTTCATGACAGTCCATGGACGGATCATATCCTGCCTGATGCTCCACGGGTGAGAGTTTGAGAGAAAAATCAGTATTTACCTCTGGTTTTGTGAGAAACATTGTATTTGGCTTACACTTTTATGATCTCGATCTCTCCCTCTTTCTCACACTCTCGCCTGTGCGTTTAACCTCTCTCTCTCTCTCGCTCATCCATGGATGTAGTATATGACCGTTTATTTTATTTTGTTTTCACATACACACACACAAACTTTCCCTCTGACACACATCTCCTCCCTGGAATACACTCCTCCTTTCCCTTCCATTACTCTACCTCCTACAATCCCCCCTCCCCCCTCCCTCTCTCCCATAACCTCACACCCTACTAAATATTATATTACTATAAATATGTAAACTTCTCCACTGGTCATATTCAGCTAACTATGCCCTCAATAACCATTATTGTAATGAAGAATATGAACAGTGTCCCTCATGATTGTAATATATGTGTAGTACTATAATTGCATTATAACTTCGGTAGTTGGTACTATTAGTCACATTATGTATGTAACCGTTGTATTCAGCTAACTATGATCTCAACACCCGTTGATGTAATAAAGAATATAAAGTGTCCCTCATATGATTGTAATATATTTGTAGTACTATCATTGCATAATAATTTATGTAGTTGGAAATATTAGTCACATCATGTATGTAATAATTTTATTCAGCTAACTATGACCTCAATAACCATTGGTGTAATGAAAAATATGTTCAGTCTCCTCATACGATTGCACTAGTTATGTAGTGCTATTATTTACAACCAGTCAATTAGTAATTCAGTCACAACAAGCTATTTTTGTTTTCCAGGCTAATAATCATGAGCTACGTATATACAGCACATGTGACAATTGATTGAGGAAACTATAATAACACATCTGAATAATGCCTACCTAATTTATAAAGACAAGTATGAATGTAAGCAGACGACGATGCTGTTGTTTCAGTGGAATATTTGCTCTTTGAGCAGTATGTATCGCTTTACCAGTGGTTGTCCCCTCACAGGATGGGGGGTGCTGCTCAATAAACTCGCCCCTCGGGGGGGGGGGGGGAATCTCTCTCTCTCTCTCCCTCCCTCACACACTCTCTCTCTCTCTCTCTCTCTCAGACACACATACACACCATGTAGAAAGTATTTCCTTATCTTTTCATATAACACTGACAAATGTGTAAATTATGATTATTTAGTACGATATAAAGAAATTATATTTTTAAATGGGGTTCAATTAAATATAATGAGTGAGAGAATGCCAATAACTTGTTAACTGGATTGTGTTTTGTGGTAGGAGGGATACATTCGTGAGTTTTGCAGTGTACTTGTGCTTTTTTATATTATTAATAATTCAGTTTGTTTGCCAAAGTTTATCCTTGATGTGTTTAATAACGGTTTCATGTCGATGATGGGTAGTTTATTTCATTTGTGAATGCCTGAACATGATTTTTTTTTTTTTTACATTCGAATTTTAAAGAATTTTAACTATATTATCAAATCCTTTTATTCATATTTCTTATACTTATTTCTATTTGTTCAGTTTAGTAGGGATCCCGGTAACTAACGTAGTATGGTAATGCATTACGTCTATATTTTCAGCTACTAATAGACGATTTGTAGTAACCCGGCAAGTGCTGAAACACTAATAAGAGTTTTACCGCTGCGCTGCGGAACCCCTTATATAATCCCAGTTTTTTAACGCGTACCAAAACCGCGGTTTTACAGCCAGGCGGCTACAAATTGGTGCGAGTGTAGTACGACTTGGCACCTTTCGATACCACCACCCCACACGCTCGGTCCGTACACAGGCAAGCGGTACACACGCACGCACGTACACACGCATTGGAGCCTACACCACCCTCACGCTCTCGACCTGATGACACAACCAGCCCTCCTTCTGGTGGTGTCAGTGGCCGTGGAAGGCAGAGAGTGGCTGCCAAAGACCCTAGCTACCATTAATACGGCACGAGTAGGTCCGAGGACGAGGAACCTGCACGTAAAGCACGTAAAACACGTGCAAGCAAGGGCAGTGCACAGATTCATTGTCTTTCTGGAACACTGCCAACACCACCCAAGCAACTGCTACCACCACTACCACCACCACTGCCACCACTACCACCGACGCCGGAGGCCGCCCTTCGGCTGCAGGACCTGCGGGGGCCACTGGGAAGACAGGGCAGGGCATGGGTAAAAATACTTTTACCTCTGCCACTACCACCGTGCCACCACCACCACCAGCCACCCCTGCCACCTCTGCCCTTGCCGGCCCTGCCACTGCCCCTGCCCCTGCCCCTGCCAAAGAGAAGAAAGGGACAATGGGCAAGGCGACAGGGACCTCCATAATATTGCCATCCAGGACCTCTACTGGCCCTGCCGACGCTGCCCCTGCCGGCCCTTCTGCCCCTGCCCCTGCCCCTGCCCCTGCCAAAGGGAAGAAAGGGATGAAGGGCAAGGCGACAACGGCGACAGGGACAACAATAATTGCACATACAGTTGGCTGACCTTGGCTTGCCAGCGACTCACCGACACAACTTCCCTCCCTCACTCCCTCCCACAGTCCACCCACCCACCCACCAACCACACCTCTTCCATAACCTCCGTTCCCGCCTGTAAACTCTCTCATAATTCGCTTATATGTTGCATATTTGGTCTATATGCGGCATATTCCTTGGTATATGGGTGGCCTACATACGTACACGTACTTTATATAGCATGAGAGTGCTGAAAATACGATATATAATTATATAGGTGATATTTCAGCCAGCACACCCTGTACTCTTCATACCTTCCCGCCTAAACTCTCTACCTGTGTTCCCGCCTCTAAACTCCTTCAGAATTTGCTTATATGTCGCATATTTGGTCTATATGCGGCATATTCCTTGGTATATGTGTGGCCTACATACGTATAAATATGTGCACATACTCTACATAGCATAACAGTGCTCAAAATAGGATAAATACGCAGAATTACGGCCTAACCCACCTTCCCCTCCCTCTCCTCCTACCCCCTGGGCGCGTGAATATTCACCCGTGAAATCTTGCCGCGCGATGACAATCTGGCCGCGCGATGCCATTCGCTCCACTTTTTTCAACTACGGACCGCCCCCCCCCCGGAATTTTTGTTGTGGGGTCAAATATATATGGCTCGATGCGCGCGAACATTCCCTACACGTTTATGTACTTTTCATCGATATTTGCAAGGGGCGCCCAAATTGTCATACCTCCGCACAGGGATGCCTGTATACTATAGGGGCTGCGCAGCGGAGAGGTTAAGAAGGATATCTGTATATTTAAGGTTAAAACAATTAACACACTCACACACACAGGGGGAGAGAGAGAGAGAGAGAGAGAGCGAGCTAAATTAGTTATGGTAGGGGAGTTGCCGAAATGACGAAATGATGATGTGGTGAAGAGTGAGGATGTGTGTGTGGTGTTGGGTAGAGATCTTGTTACTAATGATATAAATATCACACACACACACACACACACACACCCACATGTTGTGGATAAGAGAAGTGCATATATGCATGTAGTGTGCATATATTTATGTATATGTATGTCTGTGTGTATGTGCTGTCAATGGTTCGAGCCCAGTTGAGAATATAAGGTATATAATATATATATGTACTGTACGTGTATTTGTATGGTCATATGCACATATTGCTCACTAGCGCAACTTCTGATTATAAATCTATGCATAAGCATTATCTATTATTAACCCTTATTTAGCGGCGAGCAACATAAGTCGAGTTAAAAAAAGCTGGACTATGTGGCGGCGCTCGACATAACTCGAGTGGCAATTTCAGCACGTAATGTGGCTGAGAGAGAGAGACAAGTGGTGGCAGGAGACTAGCGAGCGTATGACTGCTCCAGACCACCGCGGCGAACCTACTGACACAAATCTCAGCTCCCTCCTCCCTCTCTCACTCGCTACATACTCAATTATGTACTGAAAGTACCGAATTACCTGCTTTTTGCACTCGCGTTGCACGGTTATTGCAAGAAAACTATCCATCATACAAGGATCGTTATGGTGTCATTCGAAAGCTCTGTTTATGCCCTTTCAGGGATAGGTATTTGTTTTACGTTCTGGGTCTTATTTAGGCATGAAAATGATCACGTAAACAGCCCTATTTTGGCTAAAAACACCCCGCTGTGCGGTACACATAAATAAACCGCATAGGCCGCTCGTAAGGTGTTAAGTGTTCGTGTATCTTCATCCATGTATTTCCACCCTTAACAATAGAATGCCCAGCTTTTCCACATTTAGCCTTCTATCACACACACACACACACACAAACGAACACACACACACACACACACACACACACCTACACTACCGAGGATTAACCTCCCATTGTAGTAGGCTTTACCTGACCCTACCTGTACGGACTTGAATTGCCGCTCCCTCTTTACCCTTTACCTCTTTACCCTGACCCTACCAAAACAGTTTTTGTATGTATATATGTTTGTGTGCATACGTGAGCGTTTGTGTATACGGACATGTGCACACTTACTGCATGTTCTTATGTTCTTATATATGTATGTATATGTGTGCGTATGTATGTGCGTACGTACGTGTATATATGTATGTTCTGTATATGAGTAAGTAAAATAAATGTGTATAATATGTACTGTATATCACTTACTCTCAGGGTTATTTTATGATAATTTGTATTCTGCACCTGCATCATTATTGTATTTATTTATTTATTTTTTGTAAACTGAGCTTACCATCTTCATATCTGTACATCTCATGTTCATCCACTAAATTGTAAAATGTGTATTTTCAGCTCATGAGGCAGCCATTCTTTAATAAACCGTTTATTATTAGTATTATTATTATTACACACACACACCACGAACGCTACCACCAAAACAATAGCTAACTAGCAACACACATTTTTTGAAAAACTTCTTATGAAGCACTGTTATAACACAACCCTTCTGCAAACATTATTTCCATTATGGTACGCCCGCACATTGAGCTTTGAGTTGTTGTTGAGTAGCAAATTACAAAATAATTGAACATTGATGAATTCCTTGGAGCGTTGGCTGAAATGTTTGTAGGTTGTTCAAGCAGTGTTATAGATTTGTTTGCCTCTCTCTCTCTCTCTCTCTCTCTCTCTCTCTCTCTGAACAATGTTCAGAAGTTGTTAAGAAGGCAAACAAAATAATTGGCTTTATAGGCAGATCATTTGAGCATAAAACCAAAGACGTAATCCTAACCCTTTACAATTCCTTAGTCCGCCCTCTTCTGGAATACTGCGTTCAATGCTGGTGCCCTTATTACCAAAAAGACATAAACAAGCTAGAACGAGTTCAACGTAGAGTTACCAAAATGATACCTAGCCTAAAGAACAAACCATACGAAGAGCGTCTTAGAGAATTAAATCTATTTCCTTTAACCCAGCGCAGATTAAGAGGTGACTTAATTCAAGTGTTCAAAATCATCAAAGGCATCGACAATATGAACTGTAGTAAGTACTTCACTATCGACCAATCTAATTACACGCGGGGAAACGGTTGCAAAATTATTGGTAAATCTTTTAACTCACACGAATCTAAGAATTTCTTCTTCAATCGAGTTGTCAACTTGCGGAATGGGCTTCCCCGAGACGTTATAGACTGCAGCACCGTTGATTCATTTAAATTCCGCCTAGACAAATACCTCGCATCAAACCCGCGACTAACTGCGTTTGTAAATGAATAATTTTATTTTATCCTCCCCTCAGTTACTAACCCATCTGTCCCCTACTAACTTCCTAGTCCTGCCACGTTAGTGGCAGGGCAGTAGTTCCCTTTCCAATGTTCCCTTACCCACTCTAAACCGCTGTTTGGACATTTGATCCTCAGTGTTTTGGAGGACAAGCAGCCTAGAAGGGTCACTAGAACTGTTGTTGCTTGATTTCCTTTGTACTCCTTTGTACTCTCTCTCTCTCTCTCTCTCTCTCTCATACAGATACACACATTTCACACACATTATAATAACTATTGGTGATGAATGAATGACACCGGGTGCGTATATTTGTTTTTTATTTAATCTGTTTCTTCTTCATGATTATACGATAAACATTTCGAGTATACTTGCAATGGTGTCCAATAATTTAAATTGTCTACATCAGTTTAATATTTGTTTTTCTACGTCATTTTTCAAGGTTGTGTAATTCCAATAAATCATGAGAAATTATAAACCCGCGAAATAAGTTAATTATCGGCACCGATAGGATCAATACTAACGTTATCTGAACCAACCGGTGGGAAGCTGAGAGAGAGAGAGAGAGAGAGAGAGAGAGAGAGAGAGAGAGAGAGAGAGAGAAAAACATGGCTGTAAGACAAGACACATATTAATTAAGGGGGGATTTCCACTTGAGGGATTTTTTTCTTGACCCCTTTCTCCCTCATGTTTAGCCCCATTGTTTTTATATTATGAAACGTTCGCCCCTTTAGTTTAGCGATTTTAAGAACTTTCACCCCATATTAAGACCTTTAGTGCAATTCAGGTGTCGATTTTATCCTGGCGAGCGATAGCGAGCCTGTAATTTAAGAGGAACTGGCCTTCGGCCGGGACATTTTTCTACCGAAAAATGTACAAATTTATCTTGAAAGGGACTCAAGGGGATGTAATTTTAAGCTTGATGGAGGTCTAGGGAACAAACTAAATACCTCCCCTTAAGGGGGACACCAAACCATAGCAGACATATCCTCTACAGTTTGCTTTCGGCCAACTCTCCAAGGAATTAATACATATGTTAATGTTTAAATTGTTTTTTGATAGCTATAATAATGCTTAAAGAGTCATTGTAATGAAAGATACAGTACTTCATTCCAGCCGAGTTTTTAAGACACCATATCCAATTACGCCCGTGGAAATCAAAACCCCAATCCAAACTGTCGGTACCAATATGGTCAATACTAACGTTACAACAACCTAACGGTGGAAAGACTTTGTGGTGGTATTGTTGGGAGGGTGGGGGGGGGGGGGTGTTAGTGGATGGATGAAAGGGGGTGGTTTGGGGTGGAGGGGTTCCGACACAAATATATATACTACAATGGAGTTGATGCGGCAATAGTAATAGTAATAGTATATTTAACCCTGGAGAGGAAATGCTCAAAACCATAATTTTCAAGGTTTGGTCGTTGGAAATATGCAACGTCAACTTTGACCTCAAATATCTCCCAAACCAAATAACTTAGAGATTTTTTGAACATTGCTAAAATTAATATAAGGATCTCTTAATATTATATTAGTAAATGGTGGATATTGAAAGTTAATTAGTATTTTTGAAGAATTTAATTCAAAAATAAGTAGAGGTTTTGACTAGGTTGTACTTAAAAATATAAAAAAAATACTCATGTCGTCTTGAGGGGACTGGCACTCTGGTGGCGTGGACGGCAATGGTGAGGCAGCTTGTAGTGGGAGTGGCAGCCCTGCAGACCCCATAGGCTGAGAGACCTGTGAAGTTGAAAAAAGGGTTAACAAAAATTCCACCCAAAAATACGGTCATTTTGAAATATTCTGGAGGGTACCTAAATATTCTTGGATTCATACCAAATTCAACACGATGCTTGCCACATAATCCTAGTATGACCCCAAAGTGTAATAGTCCAAATCGGAGTAATATAAATACTACCAAAACATTCTTATATGGAGGCAACTGAAAAAGGGGCACA
Organism: Paralithodes platypus; assembly: GCA_032716605.1. Classification (NCBI taxonomy): domain Eukaryota; kingdom Metazoa; phylum Arthropoda; class Malacostraca; order Decapoda; family Lithodidae; genus Paralithodes; species Paralithodes platypus. The sequence continues at coordinate 15,742,140 of CM064512.1, forward strand.
AATTTTAACCCTAGAGAGAAACGCTGTTGCATATGCGCACGCGAGGCCCGCATATGGCAACATGAGACAGGCTAGCTTATGTGAGCATGATGGTCCGTTATCTGGCTAAGTTGCCTATTAGTCTTAGATCGATATCTCAAACACATTCTTGACAAAGGCACAATATACACATGATCCACAATCAATAAAGTTACTTACCAGGTTTGGTTGGTGCCTGTGGGCAACGTTGGGTCCTTGTTTGAGCCTGTTCTCTTAGAGCGTGAGCACAGCATCTCCGCTCCCCACTGGAGCTACCCGTATACTGCCTCCCTGCAGGCCGATATCCTGGGAAATGGCCATGTGGGCTGCGCGCCGACCAAATAACGCGTTTTGCGCAACCCTCGCGTGCGCATATGCAACAGCGTTTCCTCTCCAGGGTTTAAGAGGTAAGAGAGGGTAGTTTGGGTGTGTGTGTGTGTGTGTGTGTGTGGACAAGCGGTGGTGAGCTTAAAAGTACAAACATTACTAAATATGTAGGTTTGCAGGTACACCCATTCATAAAAGAAAGGCACCCCCCTGATCGAGAGATCTGAAGCCTCATGCTATTTAGTTGTGGTAACACTGGCACTGAACCATCGACGGCACGTAAGTGGGTGGTGACTGGATTGTGGGAGGGAGTAGGGAGCTGATCTAAACGAAGCAATGTTTCACTTTGCATTGAAAATCGTTTTGTCAATTCTCTCTCTCTCTCATATCCACATATATATCTATATATTTACATCTATCTCTTTGTCTGTCTATCTTTCTAGAAACTAATTACATTCAGTTTTCTAATAGACATATCCCACCTGAATCCTACATAATTTTCAATAATACAAATTTGGCAATTTTTTCGAATAGTGATATCCTTGGAGTATGCCAATTTCAGATGGACGTCTTATGTCAGATCTATTTAAAACAAAAAATCAAAGACTCGAGGAAGGACGTCCTTTCCGAGAGAGAGAGAGAGAGAGAGAGAGAAGTAGCAACACGATTTTCCAATGCGAAGTGAAGCATTGCTTGTTCAGATCAGGTCCCTACTCCCTCCCAGAATCCAGTCACCACCCACTTTTGTGACGTCGATGGTTCAGGACCAGTGTTACCACAATTAAATAGAATGAGGCTTCAGATCTCTCGATCAGGGGGGTACCTCTCTTTTATGAATGGGTGTACATGAGCTTGGGGCGACAGTTTAAGTGTACACACCTCTTTAAAATGCGTTGAAATGGAGTGTTTTCGGTTAGGTTAGTTAAATTAGGTTAGGTTAGGTTAAGTTTTATCTAGATAGTTATATTTAGGTTTAAAAATCGAAAAATGTACACATAAGCATGCATAATTAACGTGTGTACCGATAAACACACCACCGTGTGTGTGTGTTTAGAAAGGGAGAGAGGTGATCTTCTCTAGTACTGTGTGTCTATGTTAAAACGTCGACTAAACTAATTGCTAGCCAAAAGTTATGAAGGCAATATAGTCTTATGAACCCAGTTTCCCAAACAATTCCCTTTAACGTTCCATTCACTGCCTCATCTCACATGCTATTTCTTGGACTATTCCCCTGATGACTCTTGTATGGCTGACCTTCTTCTGAGGTTCACTATAACCAAATTATATTATTGTTCTCTATTTGCTTATCCCGTATTTGTATCATCATCTTTGTCGTCGTCAATAGCATCATCATCATCATCTTATCATATCTTAAGTCATTAGTATTCAGACTGTAGGAATCATATTATTATTTAAGATATATTTTTGCCTTTCTGTTTGCTATTGGTCCTTCCCAAGATGCATACATTTATCCAATCTATCTATCTATCTATATGCTCAGGCCCAATCCCCATTTTGGGGGTAGCCGACTCAAGACAGAGCAAGAACAGGGAAAACACAAAAACAACATAAAACAAAAAATAAACACAGATAAAAAACACAAACTCTCACACATCCAGGTCACCCAGCTATCATTTATCCAATGATAGCCAGAAACAAATAGAATAACATATATATATATATATATATATATATATATATATATATATATATATATATATATAAAGCGGTATCTTATACCACGAATAGGCTTGGTGATCGAAGAAAAATTTCCAAAATGTGTCCTAGATTTTGTTCATGCAATATTCTATCTAAAATTGATTTCTGGCAATGTTTCAAGGATCCTTTTCCATCAGCATCCACAACTAAACTGAACATAGATTATTTTGTTGCGTCCAAAATCTACTACGTATCGGTTCAGAAGTTGCCAAACACAGTTACCGAGAACATTAACGCCGGAAAACGCCGTCGTGCGAAGCTGTCTTCAAAACATTACATCAGATAATACACATGAAAACAATAACGTTTTTATATATTGATTAACACACACTTCCAAGATTTAAATGAGCTCTCAAAGATTAGTATTGATATGAATAAATATGTTATTAACTAGAGGGGCACTTGGTAGAGCGCATACCTCCGCCAACGGTGGTCTTTTGGATCTGGTTCCAGGATATGAGGCGGATCACCTCATAACTGGGATTATTTCTGCCTTGACTCATATCCTATCTGCCAACCAATATCTTGTTAAACTAAACCAACTTGGCCACGTGGTACAGTGTTCTTAATTTACCGTAATATTGGTTGGTGTGGCTCTGACAGGTTAAACGGTTTGGTGTTCACTTTATTGTTTGGTGTGGCCCTGACAGGTTAAACGGTTTGGTGTTCACTTTATTGTTTGGTGTGGCCCTGACAGGTTAACATTCTCTTTTTGTCACTGGTTAGTTTACTTCAGCTGGGTTGAGAGTTCGGCTGGCACATGCAACAATGTGTTCTCTTCCTTCTCTAGTTTGACCCTGAACTGCTCCAATGCCTTACTGTGACACATCGGTGTAGAGACGGAATGGTTTGGTATAATCTGGAAAAGAAACAACTGGAGAGGCCACTAATAATTAATTTAAAGAATTAATTCCTTGAAGTCTTGGGTTTGTCCATATAAATAGTTCTTCCTTCTTGGTTAAATCATGAAGAGGCTTGGCAATGGTGGCAAAGTTTTTCACAAAACGACGATAGTATGACGCTAATCCAAGAAATGCTCGGACTCCTTTTACATTGGTAGGAGGGGTGATGGCACTTATTGCTTGTAATTTTTCCGGATCTGGTGCAATTCCTTCTTCTGAGACTATGTGGCCTAAAATGTTTACTTCTTTTTGAGCTAGAGTGCATTTGGAAGGTTTGACCTTTAATTTAGCATATCGAATCCGTTGGAATACTTGTCGGAGTCTTTGTATGTCTTCCGCCCAGGTTTTGACAAAAACAATGATGTCATCTAAATAGGCTAAACAAATTTTCCAAGTTAATCCTTGTAGTACCTAATGTAATAATCCCATCAACCAATCAACGCACTAAGATTTTCCGGACGTCAAGACCAACTGAGATTGACAGATTGCTCACGTGTGCACACACTGACACACCCAGCGAACCGACCAATCACAAAGCCGGGTTTTCGGAGCACGTCACGGCTTCTCCAGCGGCTAGAAGAGAGAGATTTAATTCACTCACTTCACCTTTAAACTTGATCCCTTCGAGTTCCCAACGGTGTGTTGCTTCAGTGCCAACCTCATACTCCCGTAAGCTGCTGGAAGACCGTACAAATCAACTCCCAGGGACCTATTATCAAGATGTGAAAACCGGAGAAGGCAGCGCGAGAAAGTCGAGCAATGCGGCAAACGTGAGTGCCACCCAGGCGGCCGGCTCAGCCAATCAGCGCGGGGGGCGGGCCTATATAGGAGGGGGGATGAGGGGACGGAGGGGCAGTACATCTGGGGCAGCCACAGGGTCAACGTCCTCTCTCACCTCGCTCTCACCATCCCTTATATGCTAATGGGAATTTAAAGGCACCAGACCTAGCCTTCCCGCCGAACTACTAGCCACCACCACACACCTTATCCACCTTTACCATACCAGTTCCAGTGCCCCGGATATACCACAAGTATCCTGGGGCTTGCCGATACATTGCGGGCTTACACACCACTAGCCAAGCATTGCAAGAAGAACGGCAGGTGGTAGACGGGGAAGAAGACTTCGGCGAGTGCTCTTGGCCAGCCTTGATGTGGTGAACAGAGAAGACACCCATCCAGTTTTAACAGGACCCTTGTGGGCCCGCAAATGGTCGAAGAGAGAGAGAAAGAAACGTGGACACCACCTGTGGCTGCAGAATAGATAAATATATGTGTTCTAATAGAACAAACCAGATCAAAGAAATACACTATTGACATAAATAAAAATTATGCTTTGTTGTTGAGTCCAGAGAATATTATTTATAGGAAAGGGCTCAAGCCCATTAGAAAAAAATAGTCTAGGTTCTTATAGAATAGTTAATAACTAAAGAGGGAGAGATTCAGGGAACTTCAGAGGGTTCAAAATAAGATTGTTTGATTTGAAGTAGGAACTTTGTTAATGACAGTTTAGCTTTATATCAATAACTAGATAGGAAAGACACCAGTCTAAAATGATTTATCTTTTTGTTATAAAGGAAACTGTGAGAGTATAACTTTGACCGTAGAGGAATAAGCGGCCGTTCAAATTGTCATATTAGAGGCTACCGAGTTGACAGAGATATTGTACGTAATTATAAGAAACTTATTTCGTGATCATGAGATATCAATTGTAGAATGAAATGCGAATAGATGATCATATGTTGTATGTACCACAAGGGTCTTATACTGCAATCTTGAAATATTAAATGTAACGTGAAATACGAATAGAGAGTCATTTGCTAAGTGTACCACGAGACTGTTATTCTCTGATGTTGATATAGTAACCAGTCGGGACGACTGAGGGTGATGTATATTGTAACTCAACGTGGGAAGTAACGACGTCACAGAGTAGGGCCCAGGGTATAAACTGTAGGTGTAACGAAGACAAGGTCTTCCTGAAGGAAATTATTATTCAAGTATTCACTATGCGTGTCATGAAATATTAAATAGGGACTGTAGCCTAATGCATTATTAGTTTAAGTTGTATTTCCAAGGAAAGAGCGGAGTAAAGAAACTTCGGGTTCAACTAAGTTAGGACAATTATATCAGTAAGTATTTGTATTAGAGATAGGGAGAGAGAGAGAGAGCAAAGTCATTACAGCCAAGGTCTTTAGATAGGACATATCACGGCCGGACTAACTCTCTCGACGTTGTAAATATTGCTGGCGGTGGGACTTGGGATCGAAGACGAAGTAAGTCAATGCCTGAATAACGCAAGTTCAAATAGGTTGTAACGGGAGTCCAAGGACTCCAAGGTGCAAGTTATATTGGATCAACGAATTATTCAATTAGTGGATTGAACTTATCTGGTCCAGAACCGAGAATCATTCGCTAGGTATTAAATATAAGGTGAGAGGTTGATTAAATAAATATATGAACTTCTCAACAACTGTCGAATTATTCCTACTGTAGTAGATACTTAAACTAGAGGAAAATAAGTACAACAGTACCGATTCCATTGTCTAGAAAAGGTGGCTGGGCCGTTACATAAGCCAAGAGGCAGTACTATGAATTCATACAATCTTCCTTGGCTGGTGGCAAAAGCCATTTTCTGTTGATGTTCCGGAAGTACAGGTACTTGCCAATATCCGGCCTGCAAGTCTAGAGTGGTAAACCACTTGGCGCCTAGTAAGGAGTCTAAAAAGTCGTCAATGCGAGGTAATCAAGTGGCGTCTTTGATGATTACATCATTAAGCTGTCTGTAATCTATACAGAACCTGGTAGATCCATCTTTTTTCTGACATGTACTACTGGGGATGACCATGGACTAGTGGAGGGTTCTACAACTCCTGTTTCTAGCATGTCTTTCACTTGTAATTCTTCCTCATGGCGATGGATTGGGTTTTTTCTTCGGATTGGCTGTTTTATTGGCTGTCCTACTGTATGGATTGGATGATGAAGTACGTCAGTTTTCCCTACGTCTCGACAGGAGATGGCAAAGATGTCTTGAAATGAAGTCATCAAGTCACGTAAGCCAATTTGTTGTTGAGGGGTTAAATGAGAGGGAATATCAGGTAGAGAGGAAACAGTGAGAATTATTATCTGGGTGTAATGGTAGTTCTTATGCATGTGTTTCATGTTCTCCGATCGCTAAACCTTTAGGTAAGGTGATATGTTGATCTGATATATTTGCAATTTTGATACAATTCAATTGACTAGAAATAAGGGCTGGAGCGGCCAGGCAATCTCTGTCGAAAGGACTTTGGAGGTTCGGAGTCATTATCACATTACCAGGTAATTTAGGGAGGATAGGTATCCATTGCTCATTATGAGGAGGAAGTGTCACTATTTTTGCAGTGACAGCTTGAGTCGTCTGTATGAGGCAGAGGGTTGGTTTATCTGATCTCACTTGACTGATCTTAGATTTAAAATCAGAAGCTACGTTAGGCATTGTTTTGACAGTGGGAGTGTTCTTGAGCTCTGTGAGATTCTTGATCTTTGTTGACAATCAATGGAGGCTTGCAGGGAGGTTAGTAAATCGAGACCCAAATATCCATAGTATTGGGTCTCTTGGGGGGTATATATCATGAAAGTATGACTTGTCCCGTGATCGGGATAGGAGTATTAACATAAAGTGGGGCAGTTTCTCTACAATTAGGAATGATGCCATCATTAGCGTCTATCAAAACTATGGTGGAGGGTTTAAGTGGGCCAACAGATTTGTGATGTTGGCGGAAGAAAGAAGAGAAGAGACATGAACGGGAAGTCCCCGTGTCAATTAGAAGTTGGACTTTAACCCCATTTAAAGTTAGGTGCTTGTAGATGAGAAGTTTCACAGTGTCTGTCTCATCGTCAGCCCCCGCCAGTTTGACAATTTGTGGACGGGGGCGGATTAAAAATCCAGGGTGTCCTGACTATCCGTAGTCTCGTGTACTACTTCAGGCTCTTCAACCTCCCCTTCTTTGTCATTTTCCTGAATCCCTGCGGTCCCGTCTTCGTTTATAGTGGCCACGTGTCGGGGCTTAATCCATGGAATCTGAACCAATAGAGTAGGTAACCTGAACCTCCGCTTGGTCAATTCTATAAACGACTTCTTCAGTGAAGTCAAGGGACATTGGGAAGTGCATGGCTTCCATTCAGAGGAACGAATTCGTGCCCAGTCCTCAACTTTTTCACTTGGACGAGGCACGGCAGGGCTAGATGAGGACGATGTAGACGGGTGAGTGGTAGCTCGACTGATGACGTCGATCTTGTCATGTTACTTTGTAGGTTCCTTTGACTTTCTTAAAGCCAAAATCCGCCGAATTAATGGCATGTACTCCACGTAACCCTTGGGCTCTGCTATAGCAAAATGATATGCTACTGCAATAGTTAATATCCTCAACAGTACTTTGAATACTATTTTCTTTCTTTGAGCTGTAGTATCGTCAGGAAATGCTGTCACGGCCAATTGATTCAACTGTCTAATCGTGTCATCCAAATTTCCTGCATACTTTTCTTCGTGAAAGTGACGGTCTGCTATCGTTGAACCTAATGATGAGTTGATAGCTAGCTTGGTGTACTCTTCAAACTGTGTCCAGGTTAATTGAAGAGTTTCACGCGCATACCCTGATACTCGAGCCACATGTTTCCCTAATTTCATCACTACTGTATGAATTTTGGCACTTTCATCCTCCCTGAATAAAATGTCTAGGACAGGTTTGATAATTTCTAAATATGTATTGTTGTCATGGTCTTCCTGTTTGAAAGAAATAATGTCTAGTGCCTTACTAGCCATGATGAAGCTTGTATTTGAGGTGATTGAGTAATAATTTTAGAAAGCAAAGCTGTTATGCCGTATCGAGACACCGCTACCGCCAGTGTTATGCCACGTTGTAAACCAACTTGCAATAATATTTGATTTCATAAGCTCCTTGTTTAGGATAACATAGAACATAATCCTGCTCGACAGGAGCACAACTAGCATCATTAATAAGGTTTCTAATTAATCAATCGAGCCCCAAACACAATAAACACACGGAATAAGTACTAATAATTGTTTATCTTTTAGACATTAAATACATAAAATAGGGTGCATCCGGATCTTAAACTATGTAGTATAAGTCAAATGGAAATTTTAATGGTGACGGGGAAAGAGTTGAATAAGTTTTACTCCTTCATGAAAATATAGTGTCACTTACAAAGCATCAAACATGAGACATATATAATATACAAAACAAAACATAAAATATGAGTGTTAGTGTACGCAGAGAGGAATTGGGGGAAGCAAATATATACTTCCGAGGTAGTCTACTCGGGTGTATAGGGGTGAGCATGGCTTGGGAAAGAAAATTTCACCTGACCAGGTCAGCTGTCAAAGGATGCCACGCCTCCCGGGAGGTAAGGTCAAAGTTACTGCGGTCACCTTAAATAAATATATGATTTAGTGCAACGTTAAATCAGGCGAACAAGATAGAAAGTTATAATTAGCACTGGCGAAAGGATACTTAATTTTGTAATTTAACTATAATAACAAAATGGGGAATAATCACTCGCACAATCTATGAAAAATAAATATAGTCATAAATGAGCTATAATCCCAGTTAAAGAGGAATTCAGATTCGCAAAACGTGTAGCGAATAAATATAGCTGAAAATTAGCTAGATATACAGTGTGTTTATATATACATTAATAAACCCCTGAAGATAAAATAATTGCACAGAACGAAGTAGTGACGACTATAGCCAAAAATAGCAGATGAATTCTAACTTGAAAATGAACCACTCAGAAAAACAGTGAATATAATAACCCCAATAGAGAAAGATGACATATAATTTAACTCAAAGACACAGAACGACGTAGTGACTTATAACAGCCGGAATTAAATGCTGATGATACACGGAGAGGTACGATATGAATTCCTCAACTGATAATAAAATAGGACCTTGATCATATACCGTAGTGGATCAAATTATTCACAAGAACTATTATAGATAAGAAAGTAACAAATTCAACTTTAATATAACTCGACGGAATGGGTTTTGTACTTTTAACACAGAACAAATTATGCTGGGAATGAATTACTCTGAAAATTAGATAGAACACTGTGTATGTATTAAATTTACTTTAAAAGAATATATTATTCTCTCTTCGTACACTTCACTATAACTTGAACACTCAAATAAATAATGATACAAATTAATAAGATTTGCTAGAGGTCACAAATAATTACTTTTAGTGTAGGGTATATATCTTAGTTTAAAAATATATATAACGTTTAATATGGAGTTTAAATCAGTTAAACCCAGGACATTATATATATAATCAACTGGCACAAGTGTCTTTTGTTCTCGCTATGCGAGAGAGAAATTGGGGCGAGGTGAGTCCAGAATAAGTCTGTAAGGTAACGTTATATTGAACACAAACACATCTTATATACCTTCATAATAATTCCCAACACTCAATGAATGCAGAGACACTTATGTTAGGAGGTGATGAGGAGAAGTTAGGTCCATGAGAGGGAATCTGGTCGACGTTATACTCTTAGTTCCTCCTTCTGTTTGGCACCAGAGGGAAGTGCCTCACTCGTACCAACTAGAGAATGTCACTTCTAGTTCCTCTAGCACACTGCCCTGGTCCCCGTAAACAAAGGTGTATATTCATCCGATCGCATTAAAGCTAGTAGATTATATTGCCCTTGTTTAGCTACCGATCATATATTTCGGTCAGGTAATATTCAGGGGGTAATTTACTTCTTTACTGATGGACTAGATAATAGTCCATCAGGCGCCTGGCCCGGGGAGACAATTAATATGAAGGGTGCGCCTGGAAGTGTGGTGGGCGGGCTTGTGGCTTTGTGGCTGCATGTCTGCCTGCCGAGATCGGAACCTCTCCGGGTGGTCGGGGGCCGGGGGAGTGCTGGAGCGACCTTGGTGACCCTGGTCTCTGGCTCTTCTCCTGGGTAACCTGGATGTGTGTGAGCTTGTGTTTTTTATCTGTGTTTATTTGTTGTTTTATATTGTTTTTGTGTTTTCCCTGTTCTTGCTCTGTCTTGAGTCGGCTACCCCCAAAATGGGGATTGGGCCTGAGCATATAGATAAATAGATAGATAGATAGAATTTACTTCTTGATTTATCAATTTTGGAATAGTAGGGACATGGGTATTTTGATTTTTGAATTATTGGGAAGCTAATAGTTGCCTTAAAAATACAATTGACATAGGAATATATGGATATGGTTATTCTTTATTTCTTAATATTAAACTCATCATTTAAGAAGCTTGCATGGTTGTAGGATAATTGATTTTCATTAATTACTCTTTTCCTCTATTCTGCAGGTGGTATGCAAGGATTCCCCTATTTTCTTTTGATATGTCATGATTTATATATACCATTTTCTGCACTGTATATTGGGTATTCTGATCACAACTGTTAAACTAGAAGATTGGTGAGGAATTAACATAAAGTCTTCTTCGTTGTAGTTCAAATCGGGTTTTTTCGTTGTATATTTCTTTATCTCCTCTCTCGGGCCTTGCGATTGGCCTGGACGAGAACTCTTTGATTGGTCCTGGAGGAGTCCTGCAGTTCCTGTAGGACCCGGTAGATGTCGTTGCTGTTCTGTTCCTTTACACCATAGAGAATGTTGGCTTTCGATGACAGACTGTGTTGCTTCCTTTTCTGCTTTCGTCTGTGTCTTTCGTTTCGCTCTTTTCTTTTCCTTGATGGGCAAGCCTGGCTTTGATTGGTGACGTCTCTCCATAGTTTGTGAGAACATCTGATGGGGTTGTTAATTTGTTGCTTTGCAACCCCGTCATCTCAGTTTTATTCAGATTGTAGCTATACAGTGGCGTAGCCAAGGGGGGGGGGGGGGGGGGGGGTCAGGGGGGGGCACGTGCCCCCCCATGAGAAACCGGTGCCCCCCCCACCAGACACCACAACCCTACATGTATACCTATAATATAATTTGTTATTGTTAATTTGTATTCAATAGGAAGTTAGGAACTCTTGGATAGAAGGCACCACCACCTAAAACAACAATTAAAAAGATTAAAGATCATAAGTATCTCCATTTGAAATCATCACTTCACCAACAGCAGTAACAGTGAACATATATCGCTCAGCTGAATGGCTGATTGCTGCGCGAAGAGAGGGACGAGGGAGCACACTTTAGGTAAGACATGTTTCTTGTTTGTGGCATTTCTTGTACGATTATCTATGTCTTATTATGTCTTATTATCTATTCAACTCTAAAATAATTTGCAGGCATTGTGTAAACACAGTCATGTCACTAAACCTTAATTATAGAGATTATACAGTACATTATATCAATACAATATACTATATAGGCCTAGCCTAATCCTGCAAGGACTGTAGACTACATTACTATTTTCATAACTTAAGTGAATCAATAAAGCTCTCCCTTGCCCGTCAACCCTCCCTTAGATTATGCAGTAGTATTTTGTGTATGTAAAGGATATTCCTCTGATTATGTCTCACAAGATTTCTTTGGTTCAGGTTCAATTATGCGAATTAGCTTCTAATTTCCAATTCTGTCCACAGTTCAAAATTAATGTTTAACAAAGCTCTGAGAGGATTGTGTGTTTACAGTATTTATATACCAAATTGGTCATGTACATTGAGTTAGTGTTAGTTGAGTTTAATACAATATAGGCTAATGATTAACCATATAGACAAAGCTAAGGATAAAATCAAAGAGGAGTTCCTTAGAATCATTAGTTTGATAATGTGCTATTTATAAACAAAATATGGCTTCAGATTGAGTCTATTAAGTAGTGAAATTAAACAAAAAAAATCGGGGGTGGGGGGGTGGGGGGGGGAATGAAGTCTCTACCTGGCCCTGAGTATCATGATAATGGTGCCCCCCCCAAGGTGCCCCCCTACTGAGAAAACCCTGGCTACGCCACTGTAGCTATAGTCTATTGGTTTATCCTGATGCGCTTTCACTTATTGCTTTGATCTAGATAAATCTACTTTGAGGTAATTAGCTGGTGGTACTCTGTACGAATGACATATTTCAGGTGCAGAAATACAAGCGATATTCTACAGTACACAGTACGTTCAACCAATCAGCTCAAAGTAGAGTTTTACCTGTATATCTCAAAGGGACTAAGTCTTAACAAATTCGCTAGGTAAAAAAAAAAAATAAAAAAAATATAATAAAAAAAAAAAAAAAAAAAAAAATAGAACAATGGGCTACACTATAGGTAGATAAATATAAGTTAACTGCTCCTTGACAGAAATATTGGTAAATTAATCGTAATATGTTCACTGCCTTATTTCAAATACACTGCTGTAGTTGAAGCGAAGTTAACGAAATTTAGTAAACACCTATGTCTAACAATGTATGCAACTTTTTTGCTAGCTTGAATAATTAGTTGTTATACAAATATATAAACATTTAGGGTGCGTGTGTGTGTGTGTAAACAATAGACAAATAGCAGCCGCCCCCAGATATCTCAGAAGCTAAAGTTATAAGCTCCAGCAAGAATGCCAGGTGAAGTTATTAAGCCTCAGATATGTTGGTTTGTACTGTACCTGCGATTTAGCTATGAACTTGAATTTCATTATATTTAGAGGATAAGCTCTTTTATATCGTTTTGCTTCAGTTTCTTATAATTAAATCCACCTTTTTTCATCTAAATACTTTGTAATTGTTAATTTGTTTTATTAAGTTGAGGTTATTAACATATTAGTATAATTCTGCAAATCAACATGTCAAGCTCATAAGGCTAATGTCAAAATATAATACCTTAGGTTATAGTAGTAAACCATACATACGATGATGTTATTCACACTAGTTTATGTATGGTAATAGGGTAATTACTGAATAATGATATAGCTAATATATACATTAATTATCTGTTTAGGTCATATTCAATTCCATATTAGCCTTTCTTCTGAGAATTATGTACCGGTATTAACCTCTCCGCTACGCAGCCCCTATAGTATACAGGCATCGCTGTGCGGAGGTATGACGATTTGGGCGACCCTTGAAAATATCGATGAAAAGTACATCAACGTGTAGGGAAGGGAATGTTCGCGCGCATCGAGCCATATATATTTGACCCAACAAAAACATTCTGGAGGGGGGGGGGTTCCGTAGTTGAAAAAAGTGAAGCGAATGGCATCGCGCGGCCAGATTGTCATCGCGCGGCCAGATTTCCCGGGTGAATATCCGCACGCCCAGGGGGTGGAAGGAGAGGGAGGGGAGGTCGGGTTAGGGCGTAATATCGCGTATGTATCCTATTTTGAGCACTGTTATGCTATTTAGAGTGTGTCTACATATGTGTACGTATGTGTACGTATGTAGGCCACCCATGTACCAAATAATATGCCGCATATAGACCAAATATGCAACATATAAGCGAATTTTGAATGAGTTTACAGGCGGGAACACGGGTAGAAATTTAGGCGGGAAGGCATGAAGAGTACAGGGTGTGCTGGCTGAAATATCACGTATATATATCGTATTTTCAGCACTCTCATGCTATAAAAAGTATGTGTAGGTATGTAGGCCACCCATATACCAAGGAATATGCCGCATATAGACCAAATATGCGACATATAAGCGAATTATGAGAGAGTTTGCAGGCGGGAACGGAGGTTATGGGAGAGGTGTGGTTGGTGGGTGGGTGGATGGACCGTGGGAGGGAGGGAGGGAAGTTGTGTCTGTGAGTCGCTGGCAAGCCAAGGTCAGCCAGCTGTATGTGCAATTATTGTTGTCCCTGTCGCCGTTGTCTCCTTGCCCTTCGTTCCTTTCTTCCCTTTGGCAGGGCCAGGGGCAGGGGCAGTGGCAGGGGCAGAAGGGCCGGCAGGGTCAGCAGAGGTCCTGGATGGCAATATTATGGTAGTCCCTGTCGCCTTGCCCTTTGTCCCTTTCTTCCCTTTGGCAGGGGCAGGGGCACGGCCAGGGGCAGGAGCACTGGCAGGGACAGAAGGGCCAGCAGGGGCGGCAAGGGCAGGGGCGGCTGGCGGTGGTGGTGGCACGGTGGTAGTGGCAGAGGTAAAGTTTTTTTTACCCATGCCCTTCCCTGTCTTCCCAGTGGCCCCCGCAGATCCTGCAGACCAAGGGCGGCCTCCTGCGTCGGTGGTAGTGGTGGCAGTGGTGATGGTAGTGGTGATGGTAGTGGTGGTAGCAGTTGCCTGGGTGGTGTTGGCAGTGTCCCAGAAAGACAATGACTCTGTGCACTGCCCTTGCTTGCACGTGTTTTATGTGCTTTATGTGCAGGTTCCTCTTCCTCGGACCTACTCGTGCCGTAGTAATGGTAGCTAGGGTCTTTGGCAGCCACTCTCTGCCTTCCACGGCCGCTGACACCACCAGAAGGAGGGCTGGTTGTGTAATTAGGGCGAGAGTGTGAGGGTGGTGTAGGCTCCAATGCGTGTGTACGTGTGTGCGTGTGTACCGCTTGCCTGTGTGGGGTGGTGGTATCGAGAGGTGCCAAGTCGTACTACACTCATACCAATTTGTAGCCGCCTGGCTGTAAACCTGCGGTTTTGGTACGCGTTCAAAAACCGGGATTATATAAGGGGTTCCGCAGCGCAGCGGTAAAACTCTTATTAGTGTTTAAGCACTTGCCGGGTTAAAGAAAACTAACTATGCATATGTATTGAGTTGTGAGTGAAATATATAAATTAAATTATATGAACCTAATAATAAACAATATGTTGTCAATAAACTATAGCTTTATGATATCATAGATAAAAACATAATCCAATGACATTTTCCAAGACTTTAGGTTTGTTATGTTTTATACCATGTGACTTTATTCAGTTGAGGCAACTTCTGTAAATCAAATAAGAAAACGAAAACGATATAAACTACTTGTTGACTCCCACTGATCCTTCTTAACCTGCATAAACTCACGCAATAATAACATAATATAATGAATAATAGTGCCATCTTACTCAAAGTATAAACACAAGTTATAACCAACCTGCTACATATATTTAACAGTAAAGTTACCTCCAGTGTGAACCATTCGCAAGTGTGAGTCAACACTTGTTAATGTTATATTATTAAACTTTACCGAGAACTGTCATTACATTATCAGAGTACCCTTCTCGCGAACAATTGTTAGGGATTTCTATTTCATTCAAGTGTCACTGGTTGTAATTGAGGTATTTTGCTTGTTATGGTGGGTACGATCTTTAATTATTTATGATTGAACATCGTATGCAATGTTATGAGCCCGGTATAATTTATTCGACCTGTAGACAGCTTAGTTTCATATATAGGAAGATATTTTTGTTCATGAGTGTACGATTCAGAGTGTAGTGAGTCTTCTTGCAGCCTACCCCCCTTTTCTCTACATTCCATTCTCCCCCCTATCCCCCTACACCTGTACCCTACTCAATCTCCCCCCCCTTTCCTCCAACTCCCTTTCTCTCCTTCGTTGCCTGACGTACGAATTATATTGATTATAACTAGGTAAAAATGTATTTGGCTTTTCTAATCATAAGTAATGTTTACAAGATATATCATAGAGTTTTTGTTAAAAGTAATACTTTAATTCAGCAAGTATATAATGAGTTGAGATTAATGCAGTTCGAGAGGTTGGTATTAGAGCCATGTGAGTGAAGGGTATATAAGCCGCTCGTAATGTAACGGCAGGTAGTGTATTCTCCACCACCATCTTAAGCTGACCTGCCCTGTGTTTGTTTGTAAAATAATCACCATGAGTTGAATAAGTATCGTCTAGGATTTTTTCTATGTTTAGTGATTGCTTTCACTTTGGCAAACATTTTCCGTCTGTGTACTCATACCTCATGCTTCCCAGTATTCTGGAAAGAAGCAAACATCCATCCAGTTCCTAAAAAAGGTGCCTCTTCAGATCCATCAAACTACAGACCAATAGCTATAACTTCCACTCTTGGTAAAGTCTTTGAAATTATATTAAATAATCACATAATTAAGCATCTTGAGAATAATAAATTAATCAGTGATAGGCAATATGGTTTTAGACGATGTCGATCAACTGCAGACATTCTTTGCCTTCTTACGCATCAAATCAACCAAGCTACAGACCAACATGGTGAAACACATACAATAGCACTGGATATATCAAAGGCATTTGATAGAGTCTGGCATCAATCCTTATTGTCGAAGATGTCACACTACGGCCTTGCATCATTAGTTCCACTAATTTCTTCTTATCTTCATAACAGAAAAATATGTGTAATGGTAGATGGCCTTTATTCTCAATTTCACTCAATAAATGCTGGTGTTCCCCAGGGATCAGTTTTGGCCCCAACTCTGTTCCTCATTCATATCAATGATCTCATATCTACCACTCATAATGTGTTTTTCCTTCCTCCGTTCATTGTCTCTTTAAAAAAAAAAAAAAAAAAAAAATTACTCTCTTGGAGGGTATTCATATAACTATATATTATTTTTCTTAAGAGTGTCTTTATTATTTCACTTCAATGTTTCTCACTTTGATATTTTCACTAGAACTAACTTTTGTGTATAATTAATCATGTAAATAATTTAAAATGTTATTTTACATAATCTTTACATTTGACCTTTATGCTAATATATTATTCTTTTGATTGTTGGGATAAATCTAACTCAAAGTAACTAAAGATAACTAATTCTGAACGAGTGATAAGCAAGGAATAACTTTGGGTTTTTTAAGGCTAAAACAGCCATTTGATATCAACTGATATTTTATGAACTTGCCATATCTTTTCACCTACCAAGGTTTTAGTGACTACAAAGAGAGTTGCTAGTTTTTGTGGAAGTTTAACATGCCACTTCTTCCTGACTGAAACTAATAGTCATATTTTCCGCATTTTGTGAGGCTAAATAATAAGTCCTCGTCTTGTGGTTTTTAGTGGAATGTTTCTTTATGTTTTGGGTTCGAACCCCGCTCGTAACGTAACACAATTATTATAGCTGATGTTTGGCTCAGCCTAAAGTCTGTATCAACACTGTTAATGACACTGTATTTATCTTTCTCGAAAACTACCATTGACCAATATCATTAGTAATTCGCTCAAGTACTAACTCCTGAACTATATCAAAATAATAAATGCATTATAACGTTTCTCGATAACTGTCATTAGCCAGTTGTTGGTATATACACAAAGTAGACTCTGGTAAATATGTCTTTGTTTATGTTTG
Source organism: Paralithodes platypus (assembly GCA_032716605.1). Classification (NCBI taxonomy): domain Eukaryota; kingdom Metazoa; phylum Arthropoda; class Malacostraca; order Decapoda; family Lithodidae; genus Paralithodes; species Paralithodes platypus. Next base: position 15,759,245 of record CM064512.1, read on the forward strand.
TGACCAGCCACGGTCGTACTACTGTATGTAACCATAGATAACATAATCTACAATTATTAATCAACATCAGTAATGCCACATTATTTATGTTTCTCTAAAGTTATCATTGACCAATAACGCTCGTAATACTCCTACGTGTTATATTTAATGCATTCCAATATCATAAAGAAACACCAACAAAACCACCTTAAGTACCTTGCCTGAGAACTATTCTGGACCACTAGTCTTGTATTGACAGTTTACCCATATTGTAGCATACCCTTGCCATCATAATGTCAACCCCCCCCCTCTCTCTCTCTGTATATATATTTATATATATATACATATACAGTATATACTGTATATATATATATATATATATATATATATATATATATATATATATATATATATATATATATATATATATAGAGAGAGAGAGAGAGAGAGAGAGAGAGGAGTGTAAAAAGTACTTAATAATTTTACTCAAGTTCAAGTAAAAGTATGTACTATAACATTATCTACTGAATAAATTACTTAAGTACCAAATGTAAAAAAGTATTATCCCAAGTATTTAAAGATAGCCTATATAATATTTATGAGATACCGGTACCTGGTTATATATATATATAAAACACCATTAATCGTTAGTCGTTACAGTATTAACCCTCTTGTTCTCTTACAATCACTCACTTCGTATTAAGATATAAAGACGGGTTGTTACAATCAGTGATATTTATAGCATTCCGCCGAAAAAATAGGACTAATCACAGAAGAAAAAATCCAGAGTTTCATTATGCGTGTGTAATTGAATAGATTTTGGTGATATGGAAATGAGAACGTACAGTCATGTGATTCGGAGTAATTTCTTGATCCCTACAATATAATCAACCTATTAAAAGCTGCAACTAGGGTTAGGTTCAGTTAGTTAACGACAATCACAGGGTAGATTATATTATACAATGTTACGTTACTTCAGATTATGCTAGATTAAGGGGGGATGGTTCACATTTTGGGCGATTTGTGCATGTATTCATTATTGTTCTAGTTTCCTCCATAGACCTCCATCAAATTAACAAAAAACATCCATTAGATCCCCCTTATAGATTAGTTTGTACATTTTTCGGTATACAAAATTTCCGGCCATAGGCCGGTTCTTCCAACATTACAGGCTTACTATCGTTCGCCAGGGAAAAAAATCGACACCTAAATAGCACGAAAGGTCTAAATATTGACGAAGAAATGGGGCGAAAGGTTTTAAAATCTACTAACTAATGGGGCAAACATCTTAACATCTGAAAACTAATGGGGCTAAACATAAGGAGAAAGTGGTCCAGAAAACCGGCCCATCCCCCCTTAAACCATTCAGCTTAGACATTATGTTTGGCAAATGAAAATACGATTCTGGCAAGTCCGATTAAATTAGGTTAGAATATATTGTTAGTTAGTAAATAACATATTAAATAATATTATGAAACTATTAGTTGTGTACAAGGGATTTTGTTCAAGTCCTTGGGGATTTCCCTAGAATCCTAGATCATACAATCGATGGAGAGCTAATATTTATCGTTATATCATTTCAACTCTCCTTTTCTTCAGATAGGGGGTTATTGAGCAATTTTTGTTTCAAAGCCATATTTTGCAAGTGTTATGGAAGGAATAACATAACTTGTATTTTCTTATATAATTATCTTCTTTGTATCAAGAATGCGCAATACTGTTATATTTTTCTGCATGATATATGTTATATATTTAAGGTTTTCTTCGTTCCATGAAATTTGGGGGAAAAAAATTACTCAGAATAGATGAGCGTCTAATGAAATAGCAATGCTGAATCATTCACGGGTGGAACCTTTGTGAGTTGTTAAACCTGTGGCATCAGGTGGGACAATGGGTGAGTCATTAGGGCGCCTGAGGAATTCTGAAATGTAGTTCTGGCCGACCGTTGCAATTGCCGACCGTTGGAATTACCGACCGTTGCAATTGCAAAACGTTGCAATTGCCGACCTTTGCAATTGACGACTTGACTCGTTCAGCCAGTGGTATTGACACATTCGGCCAGTGGTATTGCCACGTTCAGCCAGTGTTATTGATGCGTTCAGCCAGTGGTATTGCCGCGTTCAGCCAGTGGTATTGCCGCGTTCAGCCAGTGTTATTGCCGCGTTCAGCTTGTGGTATTGACGCGTTCAGCCATTGGTAATGCCGCGTTCAGCGAGTGGTATTGCCGCGTTCAGCCAGTGGTATTGACGCGTTCAGCCTGTGGTATTGCCGCGTTCAGCCAGTGGTATTGCCACGTTTAGCCAGTGGTATTGCCGCGTTCAGCCAGTGGTATTGCCGACTTCAGCCAGTGGTATTGCCGCCTTCAGCCAGTGGTATTGCCGCATTCAGCCAGTGGTATTGCCGCGTTTAGCCAGTGGTATTGCCGCGTTCTGCCAGTGATATTGACGCGTTTAGCCAGTGGTATTGACGCGTTCAGCCAGTGGTATTGCCATTTTCAGCCAGTGGTATGGCCGCATTCAGCAAGTGGTTTTACAGCGTTCAGCCAGTGTTATTGACCCGTTCAGCCAGTGGTATTGCCGCGTTCAGCCAGTGGTATTGCCGCATTCAGCCAGTGGTATTGACGTGTTCAGCCAGCGGTATTGCCGCGCTCAGCCAATGGTTTTGCCGCATTCAGCCAGTGGTATTTACGAGCTCACCCAGTGATATTCCCATGTTCAGCCAGTAATATTGCCGCGTTCAGCCAGTGGTATTGCCGTGTTCAGCCAGTGGTATTTCCGCGTTCAGCCAGTGGTATTGCCGTGTTCAGCCAGTGTTATTGCCGCGTTCAGCCAGTGGTATTGACGCGTTCGGCTATTGGTATTGCTGCGTTCGCCCAGTGGTTTTGCCGCGTTCGGCCAGTGGTATTGCCGCGTTCGGCCAGTGGTATTGCCACGTTCAGCCTGTAGTATTGACGCGTTCAGCCAATGGTATTGCTGTGCTCAGGCAGTGGTATTGCCGCGTTTGGCCAGAGGTATTGCCGCGCTCGGCCAGTGGTATTGCCGCGTTCGGCCAGTGGTATTGCCTAATTTCGGCCAGTGATATTGCCGCGTTCAGCCAGTGGTATTGACGCATTCCGCCAGTGGTATTGTCGCGTTCAGCCAGTGGTATTGACGCGTTCGTAAAATGGTGGTATTGCCGCGTTCCACCAGTGGTATTGCCGCGTTCAGCCAGTGGTGTTGACGCTTTCAGCCAGTGGTATTGTCGCGTTCTGCCAATGGTATTGCCGCGTTCAGCCAGTGGTATTGCTGCATTCAGCCAGTGGTATTGACGCGTTCGGCTATTGGTATTGCCGCGTTCGGCCAGTGGTATTGCTGCGTTTGGACAGTGGTATTGCCGCGTTCAGACTACAGGGTCGTCCTTCATACACCAATCTGCCCCACCATTGCCATCCATAACCTCAGAGTCCCAGAACCCTCAGAACGAATTTAGTATTGTTTTCATTTTTTAACTTAAAACCTCTACTTATTTGTTTATTAAATTATTTAAAAATACTAATTACCTTTTAATATATATCATTTACTTACACAATGGGCTCTGAAGAAAAAGGAGAAAAGAGGGCTGGATGTGATGGAGATGAGCTGCTTGAGGAGTATGTGTGGAGTTACTCGTAGAGACAGATTGAGGAATGAAGAGATACGTAGGGGAGTGGGGCAGCAGGAACATTTGTCAGCCAGAGTGGACAGAAGGGTGCTGCGCTGGTATGGTCATGTTGAACGAATTGGAGATGAAAGGCTTACAAAGAGAATATGTGAGTCAGGTACAAGGGGAAATAAAAGGGCAGGAAGACCCCCATTGAGATGGAGAGACTGTGTAAGAAAAGCTTTGGATAATAGAGGAATGACAATAGATCAGTCAGGGGAAGTGGTGGTGGACAGGAGTGAATGGAGAATGTTTGTGAATAGTTGAGTGAACACGTGGTCATTTGGAGTAAGGGGTCGGGCACAAGTTGGACTAGATAATAGTCCATCAGGCGCCTGGCCCGGGGAGACGATTAATATGAAGGGTGCGCCTGGAAGTGTGGTGGGAAGGCTTGTTGCTTTGGCTCCGCTGCATGTCTGCCTGCCGAGATCGGAACCTCTCCGGCTGGTCGGGGGCCGGAGGAGTGCTGGAGCGACCTTGGTGACCCTGGTCTCTGGGTCTTCTCCTGGGTGACCTGGATGTGTGTGAGTTTGTGCTTTTTATCTGTGTTTATTCGTTGTTTTATGTTGTTTTTGTGTTTTCCCTGTTCTTGCTCTTGGCAAGTGGTATTGCCGCGTTCGGCCAACGGTATTGCCGTGTTCGGCCAGTGGCATTGACGCGTTCGGCCAGTGGTATTGCCGCGTTCGGCCAGTGGTATTGCCGCGTTCGGCCAGTGGTATTTCGGTGTTCATCCAGTGGTATTTCGGTGTTCATCCAGTGGTATTGACGCGTTCGGCCAGGGGTATTGCCGTGTTCGGCCAGTGGTATTGCCACGTCCAGCCAGTGGTATTGTCGCATTCTGCCAGTGGTATTGCCGCGTTCAGCCAGTGGTATTGCCGCATTCAGCCAGTGGTATTGCCGCATTCAGCCAGTGGTATTGACGCGTTCGGCTATTGGTATTGCCGCGTTCGGCCAGTGGTATTGCCGCGTTCTGCCAGTGGTATTGCCGCGTTCAGACTACAGGGTCGTCCTTCATACACCAATCTGCCCCACCATTGCCATCCATAACCTCAGAGTCCCAGAACCCTCAGAACGAATATAGTATTTTTTTCATTTTTTAAGTAAGACTAACTTAAAACCTCTACTTATTTGTTTATTAAATTATTTAAAAATACTAATTCCCTTTTAATATATATCATTTACTTACACAATATTAGGGGAACCTTATATTATTTTTATGAATTTTCATTAAGTTTCTAAGTCTTTTGGTTTCGGAAATATTTGAGGTCAAAGTCAATGTGAATATTCACAACGACCATACCATGACAATTTCCCTTTGACCGTTACCTGTCCAGGGCTAAAGTCGAGAGAGAACATCCTCTCACTCCGAAAGCTGGTCGAGTACTGAGCCAGCTCGCACATGGGACCTTAGATACACTCTGAGAAGTGTTGCCAAGTGGTATTGCCGCGTTCAGCCAGTGGTGTTGCCGCGTTCAGCCAGTGGTATTGACGCGTTCTGCTAGTGGTATTGCCGCTTTCGGCCAGTAGCATAGCCGCTTTCGGCCACGGGTATTGCCGCATTCAGCCAGTGGAATTGACACGTTCGGCCATTGCTATTGACGCGTTCGGCCAGTGGTATTGCCGAGTTTGGCCATTGGTATTGTCGCGTTCAGCCAATGGTATTGACGCGTTCAGCCAGTGGTAATACCGCGTTCAGCCAGTGATATTGCCGCGTTCAGCAAGTGGTATTGCCGCGTTCAGCCAGTTGTATTGCCGCGTTCGTTTAGTAGTATTGCCGCTTTCGGCCAGTGGTATTGCCGCGTTCGGCCAGTGGTATTGCCACGTCCAGCCAGTGGTATTGTTGCGTTCCGCAGGTGGTATTGACGCGTTCAGCCAGTGTTATTGACGCGTGCGGCCAGTGGTATTGACGCGTTCAGCCATAGGTATTGATGCGTTCGGCCAGTGGTATTGCCACATCCAGCCAGTGGTATTGCCGCGCTCAGCCAATGGTTTTGCCGCATTCAGCCAGTGGTATTTACGAGCTTACCCAGTGATATTCCCATGTTCGGCCAGTGGTATTGACGCGTTCAGCCAGTGATATTGACGCGTTCGGCCAGTGGTATTGCCACGTCCAGCCAGTAGTATTGTCGCGTTCAGCCAGTGGTATTGCCGCGTTCAGCCAGTGGTATTGCCGCATTCAGCCAGTGGTATTGACGCGTTCAGCTATTGGTATTGCCGCGTTTGGCCAGTGGTATTGCCGCGTTCGGACAGTGGTATTGACTGGTTCGGCCAGTGGTATTGACGCATTTGGCCAGTGGTATTGCCGCGTTCGGCTACTGGTATTACCGTGTTCAGCCAGTGGTATTGCCGCGTTCGGCCTGTGGAATTACCGCGTTCGGCCAGTGGTATTGCCGCATTTCGCCAGTGATATTGCCGAATTCAGCCAGTGGTATTGCCGTGTTCGGCCAGTGGTATTGACGTGTTTGGCCAGTGGTATTGACGCGTTCAGCCAGTGGTATTGCTGCGTTCAGCCAGTGGTATTGACGTGTTCGGCCAGTGGTATTGACGCGTTCAGTCAGTGGTATTGACGCATTCAGCCAGTGGTATTACCGCGTTCTGCCAGTGGTATTGCCGATTTCAGTCCGTGGTATTGACGCATTCAGCTAGTGGTATTGCCACGTTCGGCCAGTGGTATTGTTGCATTCAGCCAGTGATATTCCTGCATTTGGCCAGTGGTATTGCAGCATTCAGCCAGTGGTATTGCCGTGTTCAGCCAGTGGTATTGCCACGTTCAGCCAGTGGTATTGCCGCGTTCGGCCAGTGGTATTGTCGCGTTCAGCCAGTGGTATTGACGCGTTCAGCCAGTGGTATTGCTGCGTTCAGATTTTGGTATTGCCGCGTTCGGCCAGTGGTATTGACGCATTCAGTAAATGGTATTGACGCGTTCAGCCAATGGTATTGACGCAATTAGCTAGTGGTATTGCCGCGTTCGGCCAGTGGTATTGCCACGTTCAGCCAGTGGTATTGATGCGTTCAGCCAGTGGTATTGCCCCATTCGGCCAGTGGTATTGCCGCGTTCCGCCAGTGGTATTGCCGCGTTCAGCCAGTGGTATTGATTCAATTAGCTAGTGGTATTGCCGCGTTCGGCCAGGGGTATTACCGCGTTCCGCCACTGGTATTGCCGCGTTTAGCCAGTGATATTGACGCGTTCAGCCAGTGTTATTAACGGGTTCAGCCAGTGGTATTGCCGCGTTCAGCCGGTGGTATTGCCGCGTTCAGCCAGTGTTATTGCCGCATTCAGCCAGTGGTATTGCCGCATTCAGCCAGTGGTATTGATGCGTTCAGCCATAGGTATTGATGAGTTCGGCCAGTGGTATTGCCACGTCCAGCCAGTGGTATTGTCGCGTTCTGCCAGTGGTATTGACGCATTCAGCCAGTGGTATTGCCGCATTCAGCCTGTGGTATTGACGCGTTCAGCTATTGGTATTGCCGCGTTCGGCCAGTGGTATTGCCACGTTCGGCCAGTGGTATTTCGGCTTTCAGCCAGTGGTATTGACGCGTTCGTCCAGTAGTATTGACGCGTTCAGCCAGTGGTATTGACGCGTTTGGCCAGTGGTATTGCCACGTCCAGCCAGTTGTATTGTCGCGTTCAGCCAGTGGTATTGCCGCGTTCAGCCAGTGGTATTGCTGCGTTCAGCCAGTGGTATTTACAAAGTTCAGCCAGTGATATTGCCACATTCAGCCAGTGGTATTGACGCGTTCGGCCAGTGGTATTGACGCGTTCAGCCAGTGGTATTGACACATTCAGCCAGTGGTATTGCCGCGTACAGCCAGTGGTATTGCCATGTTCAGCCAGTGGTATTGCCACGTTCGGCCAGTGGTACTGTTGCATTCAGCCAGTGGTATTCCTGCGTTTGGCCAGTGGTATTGCAGCATTCAGCCAGTGGTATTGCCGTGTTCAGCCAGTGGTATTGCCGCGTTCAGCCAGTGGTATTGCCGCGTTCGGTCAGTGGTATTGTCGCGTTCAGGCAGTGGTATTGACGTGTTCAGCCAGTGTTATTGCTGCGTTCAGCCAGTGGTATTTACAAAGTTCAGCCAGTGATATTGCCACATTCAGCCAGTGGTATTGACGCGTTCGGCCAGTGGTATTGACGCGTTCAGCCAGTGGTATTGACACATTCAGCCAGTGGTATTGCCGCGTACAGCCAGTGGTATTGACGCATTCGGCCAGTGGTATTGCCGCGTTCGGCTACTGGTATTACCGTGTTCAGCCAGTGGTATTGCCGCGTTCGGCCTGTGGAATTACCGCGTTCGGCCAGTGGTATTGCCGCATTTCGCCAGTGGTATTGCCGAATTCAGCCAGTGGTATTGCCGTGTTCGGCCAGTGGTATTGACGCGTTTGGCCAGTGGTATTGACGCGTTCAGCCAGTGGTATTGCTGCGTTCAGCCAGTGGTATTTACAAAGTTCAGCCAGTGATATTGCCACATTCAGCCAGTGGTATTGACGCGTTCGGCCAGTGGTATTTGAGCTTTGCGCAGTGGCAGTATCATAACCAATGAGGTTTAGTTTTCCGAGTGACGTATCTGCTACTGCTGAAGGCCCAAAACACGGTTAAAGTTTTCACATTTCATCTTTGCCTAGTACTTGCGACACCTCGGTTGGGTTACCTTCTTTGGAAGGTAATCAAGTCGTACCCCACCTGCTCGTGGTGACCTCGCAAACACCCATTTCTATTTATTTTTTCCATTTATTCTTTTTTCAAGATAGGGTGACACAAACGGGGGCGGCGCTACCTGGGTTTATCCCAGGTAGTAGTTTAATTTTAATCAAAATTTTATTAAGTGTTTTGTATATTTTTAATTGTAGGCTACATAAATATAAACAATGGCCGGCCAAGGCAAACGGAGGCAGAGTTTATTGGGAGATGAAGAGAGCTATGAGTTTGAGGGATTTCTGGCAGAGGGTGGTGAAGTGGAGGATCAATTGACTGTAGTGAAGAGACAGATGATGGGTCTGTTAAGATGGAAGGGAGTTATGGAGAATTGGAGGAGAGATATAGGTGTGAAGGTGGAGTCACTGACAGAAATATGGGGAGCCAGTTCAGTAGCAACTGCAGATGGGCCATTAATTGCTAACCTAGATGCAGTGATAAGGAAAGTAGATGAGCTGGAGGCAGAGAACATGGCACTCAAGGAGCAGCTAAAGGAGTATGAGGGCCATTTAAGTGAGAAAGTAAAGGGAGTAATAAGTGAGGAGAAAGATGAGTGGACAAAGGTGGGGAATGCTAAGGTGGATGTATTGGAAGAAATCATGAAGGAGCAGGTGGAAGAGAGAGAAAAAGAGAAAAGAGAGTTTGAGAAGAATGTAGTGCAGGTTTTGAAGAGCAAGGAAAAGGTAGTGAGGGAAACAGCGGAGACCAAAAAGGAGCCGACCAAACGCACCACTGAGGTGGTAGATGGTGGAAAGAAAAAAACTGTCTGGGACCATCAGGTCCTGGTAGTGAAGCCAAAAGACCGATCCTCCGAGCCAGTAAGCCCACCAGATACAAAGGCAATCGAGACTGCTTTGGCTTCGGTTCCGGTTAACAAGTTAACTAGAACTGAGTCAGGTGTACTGGTGGTACGACTTCCATCCAAGAAAGCCAAAGAAGATGCAGGAAGGGCCATCAATCAGTATTTGGGGGTGGACAGTGCCTTCAGTGTCTCCGAACCAAAGAAGATGATGCCAAAAATGACTCTGGTAGGCATTGCTAATGACGCTGAGGATAATGAGATCATTCCCAGCATCCTCAACAAGAACCCAAGAATAAAGTCCCTGGTCGACGATGGCTTAGCTATGAATTTGCTATTCACTAAGCAAAAGAGTGATGCACACACTAAGATTGCGGTAGTAAAAATGTCACCTGAAATACGCTCTTCCATTGTGGATGATGGCAATTCTGTGTATGTTGGACTTGTGAGATGTCGTGCATACGATCGCTTCTGGGTAACACAATGTTACCATTGCCAGGGCTTTGGTCATATCAGTGACAGGTGTTATCGGAAAAATGAGGATCCAAAATGCAACTTCTGTGCTGGTACTCATAACTCAAAAGACTGCACCAACAAGACTTCCCCCAAATGTATAAATTGTATGAGCTCCACATCAGTTACGGAGCCGCCAAATCATTTCGCCTCAAGTAGAAATTGTCCTTTAATGACAGCTCAGAGAAATAAAGTTATTGAGAACACCGATTTTGTAGGTTCAAAAAACTGAAAAATGCACATGGGAGCCGGTTGAAACTGGGTCTGTTGAATGTTCGTTCCTTGCGTAACAAAATGGATCATATTTGCGAGATCTTGGATGAACGTAACCTTGATGTATTATGTCTCACTGAGACCTGGTTGTTCGAGTCAGATCTGAATATTATCCAGGCGGCATTGCCTAAAACCCATTCCATAATAAATGTTCCTAGGCCTAGGGGATATCATCCGGGTGGTGGAGTGGCAGTTGTCTACTCCACATCTCTGGTGAATATCTTGCAAATAAGCCATAACCCAGCCCCTCTTTATTATGAACTGTTGGAAGTGGAAATAAAACTCCATCAACAAATTCTAAGAATGGCAGTTGTCTATAAGCCTGGCCATCGTGGCACAGATAGGGGTTTTATGGAAGAGTTTGGGCAGTTTCTCGAGGAATTTTCTGCTAAAACTGGAAGACTTTTGATGTGTGGAGATTTTAATTACTGGGTTGACAGCCCTCATCTGAAGCCATTCTCTCCTGAGTTCCTTGAGTTGACTGATCAGAACAATTTTGTAAACCATGTGTCCCACCCAACTCATATCTTAGGACACACCCTTGACTTGGTTTTCTCTCCTGTGGGTTGTGGTGGTGTTCTGGATGTTGATGTTGAGAATGCTGACCCTAATACCTCTGATCATCGTTTGATTACTTTCAGCTTTGATTTCCCTAAGCCACTCACACATGAAAAAGTAATCAGATTTAGAAATTATAAAAATGCAGACCTAAATTTGGCTAGCAGTGAAGTAAAACAGTACTTGGGAAGTATTGATACTTCCAACCTTACTTCAGATGAGCTGGTGGAGGTACATGGAAATGCACTTAAATTAGTGTTCGATCATCACTGTCCAGAAGTAGAGAAGAAAATCATAGTACGAGATGATTCGCCCTGGTATAGCACTCGAGTTAAATTTCTTAGAAGAGCGCGTAGAAGAGCTGAACGTGAATGGCGGAAAAATAAAACAGACTCTACATGGTTGCAATACCTGTCAGCCAGAAGAGCTGTGGTCTACAAAATCAAAGATGAAAAGAAAGTGTATTATCAGGGAAAAGTTGACTCGTGTGGTAACGACCAGAGGAGGTTGGCTTCAATTGTAAACAGTTTACTTGGAAAAACAGAGTCAGCTTAAGACCTTCTGTACCTGATGCCGAGTTGGCTGCCAACTTTGTGGCATTTTTTGCTGGCAAGATAACTCGCATAAGACAGGAATTGGATGATGCTTCTGTTGGTGAAGAACTTTCAGTTGTACTCCAACTCCCCGACACATTCCTAATAATGTCCTCTCATCCTTTCACTCAGTAGAGGTGGACATGATCTCGTCCTACATAAGAAACCTCAATAAAACATTTTGCCCGTTGGATCCCATAAATGTTTCCAAGCTACCAAGAGTCTATGATCACACAGTTGAGTTTATTTCCAAAATAATTAATAAGTGCTTCTCTGAAGGTAGCTTCCCACATTCTGAAAAGCATGCACTACTCCGACCTACTCTAAAGAAACCTGGACTTGATGTTGAGAACATGTTGAACTATCGTCCTGTCTCCAACCTGTCCTTCATATCAAAGATATTAGAGCGTGCAATACTTGACCAATTACAACCACTACTTCAGCAGAATGAAACTATCCCAATTTTTCAGTCTGCTTACCAACAGCATCATTCAACTGAAACAGCATTGATTAGAGTACATAATGATCTAGTTGAGAACATTTGCAATGGTGTGGCCTCACTATTGGTCTTGCTTGATCTCTCTGCGGCTTTTGACACAGTGGATCACGAGTTGTTATTGAGTGATCTTTATGATTGTGGTGTGCGTGACTCCGCTCTCTTGCTTCTTGGGTCGTACTTGTCAGGTAGATCCCAGAGTGTGATGGTAAATCAAGTGGTCTCGGACTCGACACCCCTGCAGTATGGTGTTCCGCAGGGATCAGTTTTGGGTCCTATCCTATTTATAATTTATATTAGCAGTTTGTCTCTTCTGCTTCGTGCACATAATGTCACCTTTCACTTTTATGCAGATGACATCCAGATTTATGTGAGAATCACAAATATAGTTGATATACGGAGTAAGATGGAATTGTTGATGTCTGATATCAAGAAGTGGATGAGAGCGAGAAAACTTAAACTAAATGATGATAAAACTGATATTCTCATCATCCGAGGAAATAGAAGAGCTGATGATATGGTAGGTGCCCTCTCCATCAATGTGGGTGGATCTCAGCTGCGACCGGCCAACTCTGTTCGAAATCTGGGTGTATATGTGAACTCCCGATTAGATTTCAAAGAGCATGTAAACCAGATAGTTAAAAGTTGTTACTTGCACATCAGAAATCTCTATTTGGTGAAGCCGTTTATAACCAGACGTTGCCTCCTGACGTTGGTTCACTCATTGGTCTTCTCTCGTGTTGATTATTGCAATGCCCTGTTGGTGGGTCTTCCAAATTATATTTTGAAGAAAGTTCAGTCTGTTCTTAACAGGGCTGCAAGACTAATTTTTGGTGTTCCACCTAGAACTCCTACTACATCTCTTCACATAGAACTGCACTGGCTGCCAGTAAGAGCAAGAATAGAATTTAAGTTGTGTTTGGTGACTTTTAAGGTTCTCAAATTTGGTGAGCCTAGGTACCTTGCGGAGCTGCTCAGGCGCCCACCGGCACACCATGGTGTAGTTGTGCGTCATGACAATGACCCTTTTCGTCTTGATGAACCAAGGGCTTTCCAGCAGTCTTCTTTCTTTGAGAGGTCATTCTCCTACATGGCTCCGAGGTTGTATAACAGGTTGCCGCTGTCCATGAGACAACTGAGTTCTGTTGAATGCTTCAAGAGACAACTTAAGACTTTTCTCTTTGAGAGAAGCTATGATCTTGAGAGAGGTGTCATGACAGATGGCTATAGAGTTTAGGCTATTTTGCCACTGCTAGTGATTGTTAAATGTGTGTTGTATATGAGCCTTCTTTTGATGCATTGATTTTTGTTCTTTTTTCTTTCTCTTTTCGAGCGCTAGTGAATCCTTCGGAAAAATTGGCGCTTATGAGAAATAAGTAACATGCTTATTATTATTATTATTATTGACGCGTTCAGTCAGTGGTATGGACGCATTCAGCCAGTGGTATTACCGCGTTCTGCCAGTGGTATTGCCGATTTCAGTCAGTGGTATTGACGCATTCAGCTAGTGGTATTGCCACGTTCGGCCAGTGGTATTGTTGCATTCAGCCAGTGGTATTCCTGCATTTGGCCAGTGGTATTGCAGCATTCAGCCAGTGGTATTGCCGTGTTCAGCCAGTGGTATTGAATGCGTTCGGCCAGTGGTATTGCCTCGTTCAGCCAGTGGTATTGATGCGTTCAGCCAGTGGTAATGCCCCGTTCAGCCAGTGGTATTGCCGCGTTCCGCCAGTAGTATTGCCGCATTCAGCCAGTGGTATTGACGCAATTAGTTAGTGGTATTGCCGCGTTCGGCCAGGGGTATTACCGCGTTCCGCCACTGGTATTGCCGCGTTTAGCCAGTGATATTGACGCATTCAGCTAGTGGTATTAACGCTTTCAGCCAGTGGTATTGCCGCGTTCAGCCTGTGGTATTGCCGCGTTCAGCCAGTGTTATTGCCGCGTTCGGCCAGTTGTATTGACGCGTTCGGCTAGTGGTATTGCCGCGTCCAGCCAGTGGTATCACCGCGTTCAACCAGTGGCGTTGCCGCGTTCAGCCAGCGGTATTGACGCGTTCGGCTAGTGGTATTGCAACTTTCGGCCAGTAGTATAGCTGCTTTCGGCCAGTGGTATTGCCGCATTCAGCCAGTGGAATTGCCGCGTTAGGCCAGTGCTATTGACGCGTTCGGCCAGTGGTATTGCCGAGTTCGGCCAGTGGTATTGTCGCGTTCAGCCAATGGTATTGATGCGTTCAGCCAGTGGAATTGCCGCGTTCAGCAAGTGGTATTGCCGCGTTCAGCCAGTGGTATTGACGCATTCAGCCAGTGGAATTGCCACGTTCGGCCAGTAGTATTGACGCGTTCAGCCAATGGTATTGCCGCGTTCAGCCACTGGTATTAACGCGCTCAGGCAGTGGTATTGAATGCGTTCGGCCAGTGGTATTGCCTCGTTCAGCCAGTGGTATTGATGCGTTCAGCCAGTGGTAATGCCCCGTTCGGCCAGTGGTATTGCCGCGTTCCGCCAGTAGTATTGCCGCATTCAGCCAGTGGTATTGACGCAATTAGTTAGTGGTATTGCCGCGTTCGGCCAGGGGTATTACCGCGTTCCGCCACTGGTATTGCCGCGTTTAGCCAGTGATATTGACGCATTCAGCTAGTGGTATTAACGCTTTCAGCCAGTGGTATTGCCGCGTTCAGCCTGTGGTATTGCCGCGTTCAGCCAGTGTTATTGCCGCGTTCGGCCAGTGGTATTGCCTGCTTTCGGCCAGTGATATTGCCGCGTTCAGCCAGTGGTATTGACCAATTCCGCCAGTGGTATTGTCGCGTTCAGCCAGTGGTATTGAGGCGTTCGTAATATGGTGGTATTGCCGCGTTCCACCAGTGGTATTGCCGCGTTCAGCCAGTGGTGTTGACGTGTTCGGCCAGTGGTATTGACGCTTTCAACCAGTGGTATTGACGCGTTCGGCCAGTAGTAATGACGCGTTCAGCCAGTGGTATTGACGCGTTCGGCCAGTGGTATTGCCACGTCCAGCCAGTAGTATTGTCGTGTTCAGCCAGTGGTATTGCCACGTTCAGCCACTGGTATTGCTGCGTTCAGCCAGTGGTATTTACAAAGTTCAGCCAGTGATATTGCCACATTCAGCCAGTGGTATTGAGGCGTTCGGCCAGTGGTATTGACGCGTTCAGCCAGTGGTATTGATGCATTCAGCCAGTGGTATTGCCGCGTTCAGCCACTGGTATTGCAGTGTTCGGCCAGTTTTATTGACGTGTTCAGCTAGTGGTATTGCAACGTTCGGCCAGTGGTACTGTTGCATTCAGCCAGTGGTATTCCTGCGTTTGGCCAGTGGTATTGCAGCATTCAGCCAGTGGTATTACCGTGTTCAGCCAGTGGTATTGCCGCGTTCAGCCAGTGGTATTGCCGCGCTCGGCCAGTGGTATAGTCGCGATCAGGCAGTAGTATTGACGCGTTCAGCCAGTGGTATTGCTGCGTTCAGCTTTTGGTATTGCCGCGTTTGGCCAGTGGTATTGCCGCATTCAGTAAGTGGTACTGACGCGTTCAGCCACTGGTATTGACTCAATTAGCTAGTGGTATTGCCGCGTTCGGCCAGTGGTATTGCCACGTTCAGCCAGTGGTATTGATGCGTTCAGCCAGTGGTATTGCCCCGTCCAGCCAGTGGTATAGCCGCGTTCCGCCAGTGGTATTGCCGCATTCAGCCAGTGGTATTGACGCAATTAGCTAGTGGTATTGCCGCGTTCGGCCAGGGGTATTACCGCGTTCCGCCACTGGTATTGCCGCGTTTAGCCAGTGATATAGACGCGTTCAGCTAGTGGTATTAACGCGTTCAGCCAGTGGTGTTGCCGCGTTCAGCCGGTGGTATTGCCGCATTCTGCCAGTGTTATTGCCGCGTTCGGCCAGTGGTATTGACGCGTTCGGCTAGTGGTATTGCCGCGTCCAGCCAGTGGTATCGCAGCGTTCAACCAGTGGCGTTGCCGCGTTCAGCCAGCGGTATTGACGCGTTCGGCTAGTGGTATTGCCGCTTTCGGCCAGTAGTATAGCCGCTTTCGGCCAGTAGTATTGCCGCATTCAGCCAGTGGAATTGACGCGTTCGGCCAGTGCTATTGACGCGTTCGGCCAGTGGTATTGCCGCGTTCACCCAGTGGTATTGCCACGTTCCGCCAGTGGTATTGCTGCATTCAGCCAGTGGTATTGCCGCGTTCAGCCTGTGGTATTGCCGCGTTCGGCCAGTGGTATTGCCGCGTTCGGCCTGTGGAATTGCCGAGTTCAGCCAGTGGTATTGACGCGTTCGGCCAGTGGTATTGCCGAGTTCGGCCAGTGGTATTGTCGCGTTCAGCCAATGGTATTGACGCGTTCAGCCAGTGGTATTGCCGCGTTCAGCAAGTGGTATTGCTGCGTTCAGCCAGTGGTATTACCGCGTTCCGCCAGTGGTACCTGTCCAGGGTTAAAGTCGAGAGAGCATCCTCTCACTCCGAAAGCTGGACGAGTACTGAGCCAGCTCGTCCAAGGGACCTTAGATACACTCTGAACACGTATTGACGTGTTCGGCTAGTGGTATTGCCGCATCCAGCCAGTGGTATCACCGCGTTCAGCCATGGGTGTTGCCGCGTTCAGCCAGTGGTATTGACGCGTTCAGCTAGTGGTATTGCCGCTTTCGGCCAGTAGTATAGCCGCTTTCGGCCAGTGGTATTGCCGCATTCAGCCAGTGGAATTGACGCGTTCGGCCAGTCCTATTGAGGCGTTTGACCGGAGGTATTGCTGAGTTCGGCCAGTGGTATTGTCGCGTTCAGCCAATGGTATTGACGCGTTCAACCAGTGGTATTGCCGCGTTCAGCCAGTGGTATTGCCGCGTTCGGCCAGTAGTATTGCTGCTTTCGGCCAGTGGTATTGCCGCGTTCGGCCATTGGTATTGCCGCTTTCGGCCAGTGGTATTGCCGCATTCAGCAAGTGATGTTGACGCATTCGGCCATTGCAATTGATACGTTCGACCAGTGGTATTGCCACGTTCGGCCAGTGGTATTGTCGCGTTCCGCTAGTGGTATTGACGTGCTCAGCCAATGGTATTGCCGCGTTCGGCCAGTGGTATTGCCGCATTCGGCAGTGGTACTGCCACGTCCAGCCAGTGGTATTGTCGCGTTCTGCCAGTGGTATTGCCGCGTTCATCCAGTGTTATTGCCGCATTCAGCCAGTGGTATTGACGCGTTCGGCTATTGGTATTGACGCGTTTGCCCAGTGGGTTTGCCACGTTCGGCAAGTGGTATTGCCGCATTCGGCCAGTGGTATTGCCTTGTTCGGCCAGTGGTATTGCCGCGTTCAGACTACAAGGTCGTCCTTCATACACCAATCTGCCCCACCATTGCCATCCATAACCTCAGAGTCGCTGAATCCTCAGAACGAATTTAGTATTTTTATTTTTTTTAAAGTAAGACTAACTTAAAACCTCTACTTATTTTTGTATTAAATTATTTAAAAATGCTAATTACCTCTTAATATCTATCATTTACTTACACAATATTAAGGGAACCTTATATTATTTTTAGCAATTTTCATTAAGTTTCTAAGTCTTTTGGTTTCGGAAATATTTGAGGTCAAAGTCAATGTGAATATTTACAACGACCATACCATGATAATTTCAATTTTGAGCGTTACCTGTCCAGGGTTAAAGTCGAGAGAGCATCCTCTCACTCCAAAAGCTGGACGAGTACTGAGCCAGCTCGTCCGTGGGACCTTAGATACACTCTGAGAAGTGTTGCCAAGTGGTATTGTCACGTTCAGCCAGTGGTATTGCCGCGTTCGGCCAGTGGTATTGACGCGTTCGGCTAGTGGTATTGCCGCGTCCAGCCAGTGGTATCACCGCGTTCAGCCATTGGTGTTGTCGCGTTCAGCCAGTGGTATTGACGCATTCGGCTAGTGGTATTGCCGCTTTCGGCCAGTAGTATACCCGCTTTCGGCCAGTGGTATTGCCGCATTCAGCCAGTGGAATTGACGCGTTCGGCCAGTCCTATTGACGCGTTTGACCGGAGGTATTGCTGAGTTCGGCCAGTGGTATTGTCGCGTTCAGCCAATGGTATTGACGCGTTCAGCCAGTGGTATTGCCGCGTTCAGCCAGTGGTATTGCCGCGTTCGGCCAGTGGTATTGCCGCGTTCGGCCATTGGTATTGCCGCTTTCGTCGGCCAGTGGTATTGCCGCATTCAGCCAGTGATATTGACGTATTCGGCCATTGCAATTGACGCGTTCGACCAGTGGTATTGCCACGTTCAGCCAGTGGTATTGTCGCATTCCACTAGTGGTATTTTTTTTTTTTTTTTTTTTCTATGTGATTGAGGGAGGCAAAAGGCATAACTGCCTATAGCGAGTGCCTCCCCCATAGTTGAAAGAGTGACAGGGCCAAAATCAAGGGACGTTCGAGCCAAAATGCCTGGACACACGGAGTTTGAAGCAATTTAAGTCATAGGAAGAGGGAAAGACTGATTCTGGGAGAGAGTTCCAGAGCTCAGCTGTTGAGTAGAAGAAAGTTTGAGAGTAACGTTTCACTCTTGGGTTCGAGAGTTGCACAGAGTAGGGGTGGGATTGAGTTGCAAGACGGGTACCACGTGCCCTACGTAAAGGAGGTGGTATGCACTGGGATAGCTCTGAGGAACACTGATTATTATAGTAGCGATAGAATAGCGAGAGAGATGCAACATTGCGGTGGAGAGAGAGAGATTGCAGAGAGTTGGTGAGTGGACGGGAGTTAATGATACGAAAGGCCTTCCTTTCAACTTTGTCTAGGAGAGCAGTGTGAGAGGAACCTCCCCACACATGTGAACAATACTCAATACAAGGGCGCACTATGCCCCTGTACAGAGCAAGAAGCTGTGCAGGGGAAAAGAACCCCCTAAGGCGGTTGAGCACACCCAGCTTCTGGGAGGCTGCCTTAGCAAGACTGGTAATATGGTCCTTCCAAATGAGAGCAGAAGAAAAAGAGACACCAAGAATATTGAGAGAAGATGAAAGGTTGATTTTTGTATTGTTGAAGAATAAGGGATAGTCCGCAGGGAGATCCTGACGGGTAGATAGATGGAGAAATTGGGTTTTGGAAGCATTAAAGTTAACAAGGTTTTCTCTGCCCCAATTGGAAATAGTATTTAGATCAGAATTTAAGAGTTCTATGGCTTCATTACGTTTGTCGTTGAGGGATTGCTGGCTGGGGCGTTCTGAAAAACTAATGGAGTAGTGCAAGGTTGAGTCGTCTGCGTATGAATGGATGGGAATTAAGGTACAGTTAATGAGATCATTTATAAAAATTAGAAAGAGAATAGGAGATAGGACAGAGCCCTGAGGAACACCGGAGTTTATAGAGTGAGGAAGTGAACAATGGCCGTCCACAACCGCGGCTATGGAACGGCCGGAAAGGAAATTAGAGACAAAGGCACAGATGGAGGGATAGAAACCGAAGGAGGGTAGTTTAGAAATTAAAGATTTATGCCAGACTCTATCGAAGGCTTTCGATATGTCTAGTGCAATAGAAAAAGTCTCACCGAAGTCCCGAAAGGAGGATGACCAAGAGTTAGTAAGATATGAAAGAAGATCACCAGTAGAGCGACCCTTAAGGAAGCCATACTGGCGATCTGAGAGCAGATTATGAGAAGAGAAATGCTTAAGAAATTTGGAAGCAAGAATAGTTTCAAAAACTTTAGAAAGACAAGAGATAAGAGCAATTGGACGATAGTTGGAGGGTTGAGAGCAGTCACCCTTCTTTGGGACAGGTTGAATGTGAGCAAACTTCCAGCATGAAGGGAAGACGTTAGAGGATAGACAGAGACGAAAGAGTTTGCCTAGGCAGGGAGTCAGCACGGAAGCACAGTTTTTGAGAACAACAGGAGGAACACCGTCCGGACCGTACGCCTTATTAGTGTTAAGCACAGAGAGGGTAGAAAGTACATCTTTAGAAGAGATTAGGATATTAGGCATAAGTAAGAGAGAGGAGGGCGGAGAGGGAGGAATAGCACCGGAATCATCCAAAGGTGGAGTTTCTAGCAAAAGTTTGAGCGAAGAGTTTAGCTTTGTCAGAGGAAGAAGTGATGGTTGTGCCATCAGAGTGATAAAGGGGAGGGAAAGACGAGGAAGAGAAATTGTTGGAGAGGTTTTTGGCTAGATGCCAGAAAGCTTGGGAAGAGCTAGAGTTGGATAGTTCAGTGCATTTATTATTGATGAAAGAGTGTTTGGCAAGTCGAAGAACAGATTTGGCTTGATTCCGGGCAGAAACATAGGAAGAATGAGAGTCTTGAGTTTTTAAGGCGTCGGTACCGTTTGAATGCTTCCTCCTTATTGCGGACAGCAGTAGAACAGGCGTGAGTAAACCAAGATTTTTTAGCATTAGTCTGAGAGAAAGCGAATGGAATGTATGCTTCCATGCCCGATAGGATTACCTCGGTAATGCGTTCAGCACCCTCCGAGGGTCCTCGGCCATGGAAGCAGAAATCATTCCATGGGAAATCAAAGAAGTACTGCCGAAGAGCCTCCCAGTCGGCAGCGCCAAAGTGCCACAAGCGCCGCCGGCTAGGAGGATCGGGTGGCTGTACTGGAGAGATAGGACAGGTGACAGAGATAAGTTTATGGTCGGAGGAGCCCAAAGGAGAGAAAAGATCGACAGTATAAGAAGAAGGGTTAGAAGTTAGAAACAGGTCAAGAATGTTGGGCCGATCTCCGATGCGATCCGGGATACGGGTGGGTTGCTGAACTAACTGCTCTAGGTCATTTAGGATAGAAAAGACGTAGGCTTGTTCACCAGGTGGATCAGTAGTGTGAGAGGAGAGCCAATGGCGGTGGTGAACGTTGAAATCTCCTAAGATGGAGATTTCTGAGAAAGGAGAAATGGATAGAATGTGTTCCACTGTAGAGTTTAGATAGTCAAAGAATTTGGGAAAGTTGGTAGAGTTAGGGGAAAGATAGACAGCACAGAAATATTTAGTAAGAAAATGACAGGAAAGTTTGAGCCATAAAGTTGAGAATTCAGAGGAGTCGAAATCGGGAACACGAGAGCAAGTGAGTTTGTTGTGCACATATGCACAACATCCGCCTTTGGCTTTGAAACTAGGATAGAGAAAGTAGGAGGATACAGAGAAGGGGTTGCTGGATGTTGCTACAGACACCTGAGTTTCGGTGAGGAAGAGAAGATCAGGTTTGTAGGAGGAGAGATGGTGTTCAACAGAGTGAAAGTTAGAGGAAAGTCCGCGAATGTTGCAGAAATTAATAGAAAGAGTAACAGGCCGAGGTCCAGGTAATTGTGTGGGGTCGTCAGGGGATGGTCGGTCGGGTGAGGGGGCATTTATGGTCCCCCCCCCCTGGGGACTCCGAGGCTGGGCTACAATTCATCATTTTTTTTTTTTTTTAATTTTGGTGTGGAAGAATGAAGTGTGGAGTGCATGTTTAGTGTAGTGAAGTGGATAGGAGGAGGAGGTGTTTGTGAGAGCTAGCTGGATTGCTCTCAGTGTAAATGAGGCACAAAGAAAATCAGTAAGAGAGGCCAAGCAAGTGAAACAGGAGTTCCAGCGACTCTTTATCACATGCCTATAACCTCACCTGGGTCTAGCCCTGATCGATTGGTGCCTACAATCTCCCCACACAATATTGACGTCCTCAGCCAGTGGTATTGCCGCGTTCGGCCAGTGGTATTGCCGCGTTCGGCCAGTGGTATTGCGACGTTCGGCCAGTGGTTTAGCTGCGTTCGGCCAGTGGTATTGCCGCATTCAGCCAGTGGTATTGACGTGTTCGGCTATTGGTATTGCCGCGTTTGCCCAGTGGTTTTGCCACGTTCGGCCAGTGGTATTGCCGCGTTCGGCCAGTGGTATTGCCGCGCTAGGCCAGTGGTATTGACGTGTTCAGCCAATGGTATTGCCGCATTCAGCCACTGGTATTAATGTGCTCAGCAAGTGGTATTGCCGCGTTTGGCCAGAGGTATTGCCGCGTTCGGCCAGTGGCATTGCAGTGTTCGGCCAGTGGTATTGCCTGCTTTCGGCCAGTGATATTGCCGCGTTCAGCCAGTGGTATTGACCTGTTCCGCCAGTGGCATTGTCGCGTTCAGCCAGTGGTATTGACACGTTCGTCCAGTGGTATTGCCGCATTCCGTCAGTGGTATTGCCGCATTCAGCCAGTGGTATTGCCGCGTTCAGCCTGAGGTATTGTCGCGTTCAGCCAGTAGTATTGTCGCGTTCGTCCATTGGTATTGCCGCGTTCCACCAGTGGTATTGCCGCGTTCAGACAGTGGTGTTGACGCGTTCGGCCGTGGTATTGACGCTTTCGGCCAGTGGTATTGACGCGTTTAGCCAGTGGTATTGCCGCGTTCGGCCAGTGGTATTGACGCGTTCGGCCAGTGGTATTGACGCGTTCAGCCATAGGTATTGATGCGTTCGGCCAGTGGTATTGCCACATCCAGCCAGATGTATTGTCGCGTTCTGCCAGTGGTATTGCCGCGTTCAGCCAGTGGTATTGCCGCATTTATCCAGTGGTATTGACGCGTTCAGCTATTGGTATTGCCGCGTTCGGCCAGTGGTATTGCCACGTCCAGCCAGTAGTATTGTCGCGTTCAGCCAGTGGTATTGCCGCATTCAGCCAGTGGTATTGCCGCATTCAGCCAGTGGTATTGACGCATTTGGCTATTGGTATTGCCGCGTTTGGCCAGTGCTATTCCCGCGTTCGGCCAGTGGTATTGAGGCGTTCGGCCAGTGGTATTGACGCATTCGGCCAGTGGTATTGCCGCGTTCGGCCACTGGTATTGCCGCGTTCAGCCAGTGGTATTGCCGCGTTCGGCCTGTGGAATTGCCGCGTTCGGCAGGTGGTGTTGCCGCAATTGGCCAGTGGTATTGCCGCGTTCGGCAAGTGGTATTGCCGTGTTCAGACTACAGGGTCGTCATTCATACACCAATCTGCCCCACCATTGCCATCCATAACCTCAGAGTCCCTGAACCCTCAGAACGAATTTAGTATTTTTTTAATTTTCTAAGTAAGACTAACTTAAAACCTCTACTTACTTTTTTTATTAAATTATTTAAAAATGCTAATTACCTCTTAATATCTATCATTTACTTACACAATATTAATTGAACCTTATATTATTTTTAGCAATTTTCATTAAGTTTCTAAGTCTTTTGGTTTCGGAAATATTTGAGGTCAAAGTCAATGTGAATATTTACAACGACCATACCATGATAATTTCACTTTTGAGCGTTACCTGTCCAGGGTTAAAGTCGAGAGAGCATCCTCTCACTCCGAAAGCTGGACGAGTACTGAGCCAGCTCGTCCGTGGGACCTTAGATACACTCTGAGAAGTGTTGCCAAGTGGTATTGCCACGTTCAGCCAGTGGTATTGCCGCGTTCAGCCAATGGTATTGACGCGTTCAGCCAGTGGTATTGCCGCGTTCAGCCAGTGGTATTGCCGCGTTCGGCCAGTGGTATTGCCGCGTTCGGCCATTGGTATTGCCGCTTTCGTCGGCCAGTGGTATTGCCGCATTCAGCCAGTGATATTGACGTATTCGGCCATTGCAATTGACGCGTTCGACCAGTGGTATTGCCACGTTCAGCCAGTGGTATTGTCGCATTCCACTAGTGGTAATTTTTTTTTTTTTTTTTTCTATGTGATTGAGGGAGGCAAAAGGCATAACTGCCTATAGCGAGTGCCTCCCCCATAGTTGAAAGAGTGACAGGGCCAAAATCAAGGGACGTTCGAGCCAAAATGCCTGGACACACGGAGTTTGAAGCAATTTAAGTCATAGGAAGAGGGAAAGACTGATTCTGGGAGAGAGTTCCAGAGCTCAGCTGTTGAGTAGAAGAAAGTTTGAGAGTAACGTTTCACTCTTGGGTTCGAGAGTTGCACAGAGTAGGGGTGGGATTGAGTTGCAAGACGGGTACCACGTGCCCTACGTAAAGGAGGTGGTATGCACTGGGATAGCTCTGAGGAACACTGATTATTATAGTAGCGATAGAATAGCGAGAGAGATGCAACATTGCGGTGGAGAGAGAGAGATTGCAGAGAGTTGGTGAGTGGACGGGAGTTAATGATACGAAAGGCCTTCCTTTCAACTTTGTCTAGGAGAGCAGTGTGAGAGGAACCTCCCCAACACATGTGAACAATACTCAATACAAGGGCGCACTATGCCCCTGTACAGAGCAAGAAGCTGTGCAGGGGAAAAGAACCCCCTAAGGCGGTTGAGCACACCCAGCTTCTGGGAGGCTGCCTTAGCAAGACTGGTAATATGGTCCTTCCAAATGAGAGCAGAAGAAAAAGAGACACCAAGAATATTGAGAGAAGATGAAAGGTTGATTTTTGTATTGTTGAAGAATAAGGGATAGTCCGCAGGGAGATCCTGACGGGTAGATAGATGGAGAAATTGGGTTTTGGAAGCATTAAAGTTAACAAGGTTTTCTCTGCCCCAATTGGAAATAGTATTTAGATCAGAATTTAAGAGTTCTATGGCTTCATTACGTTTGTCGTTGAGGGATTGCTGGCTGGGGCGTTCTGAAAAACTAATGGAGTAGTGCAAGGTTGAGTCGTCTGCGTATGAATGGATGGGAATTAAGGTACAGTTAATGAGATCATTTATAAAAATTAGAAAGAGAATAGGAGATAGGACAGAGCCCTGAGGAACACCGGAGTTTATAGAGTGAGGAAGTGAACAATGGCCGTCCACAACCGCGGCTATGGAACGGCCGGAAAGGAAATTAGAGACAAAGGCACAGATGGAGGGATAGAAACCGAAGGAGGGTAGTTTAGAAATTAAAGATTTATGCCAGACTCTATCGAAGGCTTTCGATATGTCTAGTGCAATAGAAAAAGTCTCACCGAAGTCCCGAAAGGAGGATGACCAAGAGTTAGTAAGATATGAAAGAAGATCACCAGTAGAGCGACCCTTAAGGAAGCCATACTGGCGATCTGAGAGCAGATTATGAGAAGAGAAATGCTTAAGAAATTTGGAAGCAAGAATAGTTTCAAAAACTTTAGAAAGACAAGAGATAAGAGCAATTGGACGATAGTTGGAGGGTTGAGAGCAGTCACCCTTCTTTGGGACAGGTTGAATGTGAGCAAACTTCCAGCATGAAGGGAAGACGTTAGAGGATAGACAGAGACGAAAGAGTTTGCCTAGGCAGGGAGTCAGCACGGAAGCACAGTTTTTGAGAACAACAGGAGGAACACCGTCCGGACCGTACGCCTTATTAGTGTTAAGCACAGAGAGGGTAGAAAGTACATCTTTAGAAGAGATTAGGATATTAGGCATAAGTAAGAGAGAGGAGGGCGGAGAGGGAGGAATAGCACCGGAATCATCCAAAGGTGGAGTTTCTAGCAAAAGTTTGAGCGAAGAGTTTAGCTTTGTCAGAGGAAGAAGTGATGGTTGTGCCATCAGAGTGATAAAGGGGAGGGAAAGACGAGGAAGAGAAATTGTTGGAGAGGTTTTTGGCTAGATGCCAGAAAGCTTGGGAAGAGCTAGAGTTGGATAGTTCAGTGCATTTATTATTGATGAAAGAGTGTTTGGCAAGTCGAAGAACAGATTTGGCTTGATTCCGGGCAGAAACATAGGAAGAATGAGAGTCTTGAGTTTTAAGGCGTCGGTACCGTTTGAATGCTTCCTCCTTATTGCGGACAGCAGTAGAACAGGCGTGAGTAAACCAAGATTTTTTAGCATTAGTCTGAGAGAAAGCGAATGGAATGTATGCTTCCATGCCCGATAGGATTACCTCGGTAATGCGTTCAGCACCCTCCGAGGGTCCTCGGCCATGGAAGCAGAAATCATTCCATGGGAAATCAAAGAAGTACTGCCGAAGAGCCTCCCAGTCGGCAGCGCCAAAGTGCCACAAGCGCCGCCGGCTAGGAGGATCGGGTGGCTGTACTGGAGAGATAGGACAGGTGACAGAGATAAGTTTATGGTCGGAGGAGCCCAAAGGAGAGAAAAGATCGACAGTATAAGAAGAAGGGTTAGAAGTTAGAAACAGGTCAAGAATGTTGGGCCGATCTCCGATGCGATCCGGGATACGGGTGGGTTGCTGAACTAACTGCTCTAGGTCATTTAGGATAGAAAAGACGTAGGCTTGTTCACCAGGTGGATCAGTAGTGTGAGAGGAGAGCCAATGGCGGTGGTGAACGTTGAAATCTCCTAAGATGGAGATTTCTGAGAAAGGAGAAATGGATAGAATGTGTTCCACTGTAGAGTTTAGATAGTCAAAGAATTTGGGAAAGTTGGTAGAGTTAGGGGAAAGATAGACAGCACAGAAATATTTAGTAAGAGAATGACAGGAAAGTTTGAGCCATAAAGTTGAGAATTCAGAGGAGTCGAAATCGGGAACACGAGAGTAAGTGAGTTTGTTGTGCACATATGCACAACATCCGCCTTTGGCTTTGAACTAGGATAGAGAAAGTAGGAGGATACAGAGAAGGGGTTGCTGGATGTTGCTACAGACACCTGAGTTTCGGTGAGGAAGAGAAGATCAGGTTTGTAGGAGGAGAGATGGTGTTCAACAGAGTGAAAGTTAGAGGAAAGTCCGCGAATGTTGCAGAAATTAATAGAAAGAGTAACAGGCCGAGGTCCAGGTAATTGTGTGGGGTCGTCAGGGGATGGTCGGTCGGGTGAGGGGGCATTTATGGTCCCCCCCCCCTGGGGACTCCGAGGCTGGGCTACAATTCATCATTTTTTTTTTTTTTAATTTTGGTGTGGAAGAATGAAGTGTGGAGTGCATGTTTAGTGTAGTGAAGTGGATAGGAGGAGGAGGTGTTTGTGAGAGCTAGCTGGATTGCTCTCAGTGTAAATGAGGCACAAAGAAAATCAGTAAGAGAGGCCAAGCAAGTGAAACAGGAGTTCCAGCGACTCTTTATCACATGCCTATAACCTCACCTGGGTCTAGCCCTGATCGATTGGTGCCTACAATCTCGCACACAATATTGACGTCCTCAGCCAGTGGTATTGCCGCGTTCGGCCAGTGGTATTGCCGCGTTCGGCCAGTGGTATTGCGACGTTCGGCCAGTGGTTTAGCTGCGTTCGGCCAGTGGTATTGCCGCATTCAGCCAGTGGTATTGACGTGTTCGGCTATTGGTATTGCCGCGTTTGCCCAGTGGTTTTGCCACGTTCGGCCAGTGGTATTGCCGCGTTCGGCCAGTGGTATTGCCGCGCTAGGCCAGTGGTATTGACGTGTTCAGCCAATGGTATTGCCGCATTCAGCCACTGGTATTAATGTGCTCAGCAAGTGGTATTGCCGCGTTTGGCCAGAGGTATTGCCGCGTTCGGCCAGTGGCATTGCAGTGTTCGGCCAGTGGTATTGCCTGCTTTCGGCCAGTGATATTGCCGCGTTCAGCCAGTGGTATTGACCTGTTCCGCCAGTGGCATTGTCGCGTTCAGCCAGTGGTATTGACACGTTCGTCCAGTGGTATTGCCGCATTCCGTCAGTGGTATTGCCGCATTCAGCCAGTGGTATTGCCGCGTTCAGCCTGAGGTATTGTCGCGTTCAGCCAGTAGTATTGTCGCGTTCGTCCATTGGTATTGCCGCGTTCCACCAGTGGTATTGCCGCGTTCAGACAGTGGTGTTGACGCGTTCGGCCCGTGGTATTGACGCTTTCGGCCAGTGGTATTGACGCGTTTAGCCAGTGGTATTGCCGCGTTCGGCCAGTGGTATTGACGCGTTCGGCCAGTGGTATTGACGCGTTCAGCCATAGGTATTGATGCGTTCGGCCAGTGGTATTGCCACATCCAGCCAGATGTATTGTCGCGTTCTGCCAGTGGTATTGCCGCGTTCAGCCAGTGGTATTGCCGCATTTATCCAGTGGTATTGACGCGTTCAGCTATTGGTATTGCCGCGTTCGGCCAGTGGTATTGCCACGTCCAGCCAGTAGTATTGTCGCGTTCAGCCAGTGGTATTGCCGCATTCAGCCATTGGTATTGCCGCATTCAGCCAGTGGTATTGACGCATTTGGCTATTGGTATTGCCGCGTTTGGCCAGTGCTATTCCCGCGTTCGGCCAGTGGTATTGACGCGTTCGGCCAGTGGTATTGACGCATTCGGCCAGTGGTATTGCCGCGTTCGGCCACCGGTATTGCCGCGTTCAGCCAGTGGTATTGCCGCGTTCGGCCTGTGGAATTGCCGCGTTCGGCCATTGGTATTGCCGCATTTCGCCAGTGGTATTGCCTTGTTCGGCCAGTGGTATTGCCGCGTTCAGACTACAGGGTCGTCCTTCATACACCAATCTGCCCCACCATTGCCATCCATAACCTCAGAGTCGCTGAATCCTCAGAACGAATTTAGTATTTTTTTTTTTTTTAAGTAAGACTAACTTAAAACCTCTACTTAATTTTTTTATTAAATTATTTAAAAATGCTAATTACCTCTTAATATCTATCATTTACTTACACAATATTAAGGGAACCTTATATTATTTTTAGCAATTTTCATTAAGTTTCTAAGTCTTTTGGTTTCGGAAATATTTGAGGTCAAAGTCAATGTGAATATTTACAACGACCATACCATGATAATTTCAATTTTGAGCGTTACCTGTCCAGGGTTAAAGTCGAGAGAGCATCCTCTCACTCCGAAAGCTGGACGAGTACTGAGCCAGCTCGTCCGTGGGACCTTAGATACACTCTGAGAAGTGTTGCCAAGTGGTATTGCCACGTTCAGCCAGTGGTATTGCCGCGTTCGGCCAGTGGTATTGACGCGTTCGGCTAGTGGTATTGCCGCGTCCAGCCAGTGGTATCACCGCGTTCAGCCATTGGTGTTGTCGCGTTCAGCCAGTGGTATTGACGCATTCGGCTAGTAGTATACCCGCTTTCGGCCAGAGGTATTGCCGCATTCAGCCAGTGGAATTGACGCGTTCGGCCAGTCCTATTGACGCGTTTGACCGGTGGTATTGCTGAGTTCGGCCAGTGGTATTGTCGCGTTCAGCCAATGGTATTGACGCGTTCAGCCAGTGGTATTGCCGCGTTCAGCCAGTGGTATTGCCGTGTTCGGCCAGTGGTATTGCCGCGTTCGGCCATTGGTATTGCCGCTTTCGTCGGCCAGTGGTATTGCCGCATTCAGCCAGTGATATTGACGCATTCGGCCAGTGCAATTGACGCGTTCGACCAGTGGTATTGCCACGTTCAGCCAGTGGTATTGTCGCGTTCCACTAGTGGTATTGACGTCCTCAGCCAGTGGTATTGCCGCGTTCGGCCAGTGGTATTGCCGCGTTCGGCCAGTGGTATTGCCGCATTCAGCCAGTGGTATTGCCGCGTTCAGCCAGTGGTATTGACGCGTTCGGCTAGTGGTATTGCCGCCTTCGGCCAGTAGTATTGCCGCTTTCGGCCAGTGGTATTGCCGCATTCAGCCAGTGGAATTGATGCGTTCGGCCAGTGGTATTGCCGCGTTCGGCCAGTGGTATTGCCGCATTCAGCCAGTGGAATTGCCACGTCCAGCCAGTGGTATTCTCGCGTTCCGCCAGTGGTATTGCCGCGTTCAGCCAGTATTATTGCCGCTTTCAGCCAGTGGTATTGACGTGTTCGGCTACTTGTATTGCCGCGTTTGCCCAGTGGTTTTACCACGTTCGGCCAGTGCTATTGCTGCCTTCGGCCAGTGGTATTGCCGCGTCCAGCCAGTGGTATCGCCGCGTTCAGCCAGTGGTGTTGCCGCGTTCAGCCAGTGGTATTGACGTGTTCGGCTATTGGTATTGCCGCGTTTGCCCAGTGGTTTTGCCACGTTCGGCCAGTGGTATTGCCGCGTTCGGCCAGTGGTATTGCCGCGTTAGGCCAGTGGTATTGACGCGTTCAGCCAATGGTATTGCCGCATTCAGCCACTGGTATTAATGTGATCAGCAAGTGGTATTGCCGCGTTTGGCCAGAGGTATTGCCGCGTTCGGCCAGTGGTATTGCAGTGTTCGGCCAGTGGTATTGCCTGCTTTCGGCCAGTGATATTGCCGCGTTCAGCCAGTGGTATTGACCTGTTCCGCCAGTGGTATTGTCGCGTTCAGCCAGTGGTATTGACACGTTCGTCCAGTGGTATTGCCGCATTCCGTCAGTGGTATTGCCGCATTCAGCCAGTGGTATTGCCGCGTTCAGCCTGTGGTATTGTCGCGTTCAGCCAGTAGTATTGCCGCGTTCGTCCATTGGTATTGCCGCGTTCCACCAGTGGTATTGCCGCGTTCAGACAGTGGTGTTGACGCGTTCGGCCTGTGGTATTGACGCGTTCGGCCAGTGGTATTGACGCGTTCAGCCAGTGGTATTGCCGCGTTCGGCCAGTGGTATTGACGCGTTCGGCCAGTGGTATTGATGCGTTCAGCCATAGGTATTGATGCGTTCGGCCAGTGGTATTGCCACATCCAGCCAGATGTATTGTCGCGTTCTGCCAGTGGTATTGCCGCGTTCAGCCAGTGGTATTGCCGCATTTAGCCAGTGGTATTGACGCGTTCAGCTATTGGTATTGCCGCGTTCAGCCAGTGGTATTGCCACATTCGGCCAGTGGTATTTCGGCTTTCAGCCAGTGGTATTGACGCGTTTGGCCAGTGGTATTGACGCGTTCAGCCAGTGGTATTAACGCGTTCGGCCAGTGGTATTGCCACGTCCAGCCAGTAGTATTGTCGCGTTCAGCCAGTGGTATTGCCGCATTCAGCCAGTGGTATTGACGCATTTGGCTATTGGTATTGCCGCGTTTGGCCAGTGCTATTCCCGCGTTCGGCCAGTGGTATTGAGGCGTTCGGCCAGTGGTATTGACGCATTCGGCCAGTGGTATTGCCGCGTTCGGCCACTGGTATTGCCGCGTTCAGCCAGTGGTATTGCCGCGTTCGGCCTGTGGAATTGCCGCGTTCGGCCATTGGTATTGCCGCATTTCGCCAGTGGTATTGCCGAGTTCAGCCAGTGGTATTGCCGTGTTCGGCCAGTGGTATTGCCGCGTTCGGCCAGTGGTATTGACGCATTCAGCCAGTGGTATTGACGCGTTCGGCCGGTGGTATTGCCACGTTCAGCCAGTAGTATTATCGCGTTCAGCCAGTGGTATTGCCACGTTCAGAAGGTGGTATTGCCGCATTCAGCCAGTGGTATTGACGCGTTCGGATATTGGTATTGCCGCGTTTGGCCAGTGGTATTGCCGCGTTCGGCCAGTGGTATTGACACGTTCGGCCAGTGGCATTGACGCATTCGGCCAGTGGTATTGCCGCATTCGGCCACTGCTATTGCCGCGTTCGGCCAGTGGTATTGCCGCGTTCGGCCTGTGGAATTGCCGCGTTCGGCCAGTGGTATTGCCGCATTTCGCCAGTGGTATTGCCGAGTTCGGCCAGTGGTATTTCCGTGTTCGGCCAGTGGTATTGACGCTTTCGGCCAGTGGTATTGCCGCATTCGGCCAGTGGTATTGCCGCGTTCGGCCAGTGGTATTGCCACGTCCAGCCAGTGGTATTGTCGCGTTCTGCCAGTGGTATTGCCGCGTTCAGCCAGTGGTATTGCCGCATACAGCCAGTGGTATTGACGCGTTCGGCTATTGGTATTGCCACGTTCGGCCAGTGGTAATGCCGCGTTCAGACTACAGGGTCGTCCTTCATACACCAATCTGCCCCACCATTGCCATCCATAACCTCAGAGTCCCAGAACCCTCATAACGAATTAAGTATTGTTTTCATTTTTTAAGTAAGACTAACTTAAAACCTCTACTTATTTTGTTATTGAATTATTTAAAATACTAATTACCTTTTAATATTTATAATTTACTTACACAATGGGCTCTGAAGAAAAAGGAGAAAAGAGGGCTGGATGTGATGGAGATGAGCTGCTTGAGGAGTATGTGTGGAGTTACTCATAGAGACAGATTGAGGAATGAAGAGATACGTAGGAGAGTGGGGCAGCAGGAACATTTGTCAGCCAGAGTGGACAGAAGGGTGCTGCGCTGGTATGGTCATGTTTAACGAATGGGAGATGAAAGGCTTACAAAGAGAATATGTGAGTCAGGTACAAGGGGAGATAGAAGGGCAGGAAGACTCCCATTGAGATGGAGAGACTGTGTAAGAAAAGCTTTGGATGATAGAGGAATTACTATAGATCAGGCAGGGGAAGTGGTGGTGGACAGGAGTGAATGGAGAATGCTTGTGCATAGTTGAGTGAACACGTGGTCATTTGGAGTAAGGGGTCGGGCGCAAGTTGGACTAGATAATAGTCCATCAGGCGCCTGGCCCGGGGAGACGATTAATATGAAGGGTGCGCCTGGAAGTGTGGTGGGAGGGCTTGTGGCTTTGGCTCCGCTACATGTCCGCCTGCCGAGATCGGAACCTCTCCGGGTGGTCGGGGGCCGGGGGAGTGCTAGAGCGACCTAGGTGACCCTGGTCTCTGGGTCTTCTCCTGGGTGACCTGGATGTGTGTGAGTTTGTGCTTTTTATCTGTGTTTATTCGTTGTTTTATGTTGTTTTTGTGTTTTCCCTGTTCTTGCTCTGTCTTGAGTCGGCTACCCCCAAAATGGGGATTGGGCCTGAGCATATAGATAGATAGATAGATAGACTTACACAATATTAAGGGAACCTTATATTATTTTTAGCAATTTTCATTAAGTTTCTAAGTCTTGGTTTCGGAAATATTTGAGGTCAAAGTCAATGTGAATATTCACAACGACCATACCATGACAATTTCACTTTTGAGCGTTACCTGTCCAGGGTTAAAGTCGAGAGAGAGCATTCTCTCACTCCGAAAGCTGGACTAGTACTGAGCCAGCTCGCCGGTGGGACCTTAAATACACTCTGAGAAGTGTTGCCAAGTGGTATTGCCGCGTTCAGCCAGTGATATTGCCGCTTTCGGCCAGTGGTATTGACGCGTTCGGCTAGTGATATTGCCGCGTCCAGCCAGTGGTATCGCCGCGTTCATCCAGTGGTGTTGCCACGTTCAGCCAGTGGTATTGACGTGTTCGGCAAGTGGTATTGCCGCTTTCGGCCAGTAGTATTGCCGCTTTCGGCCAGTGGTATTGCCGCATTCAGCCAGTGGAATTGACGCATTCGGCCAGTGCTATTGACGCGTTCGGCCAGTGGTATTGCCGCGTTCGGCAAGTGGTATTGACGAGTTCGGCCAGTGGTATTGCCGAGTTCAGCAAGTGGTATTGCCGCGTTCAGCCAGTGGTATTGCCGCGTTCAGCCTGTGGTTTTGCCGCGTGCGGCCAGTGGTATTGCCGCATTCGGCCTGTGGAATTGCCGCGTTCGGCCAGTGGTATTGCCGCATTTGGCCAGTAGTATTGCCGCGTTCAGCCAGTGGTATTGCTGCATTCAGCCAGTGGTATTGACGCGTTCTGCAATTGATATTGCCGCGTTCGGCCAGTGGTATTGCCACGTTCTGCCAGTGGTATTGCCGCGTTCAGACTACAGGGTCGTCCTTCATACACCAATCTGCCCCACCATTGCCATCCATAACCTCAGAGTCCCAGAACCCTCAGATC
Source organism: Paralithodes platypus (assembly GCA_032716605.1). Lineage (NCBI taxonomy): Eukaryota > Metazoa > Arthropoda > Malacostraca > Decapoda > Lithodidae > Paralithodes > Paralithodes platypus. Next base: position 15,792,203 of record CM064512.1, read on the forward strand.
GAATTTAGTATTTTTTTCATTTTTTAAGTAAGACTAACTTAAAACCTCTACTTATTTGATTATTAAATTATTTGAAAATAATAATTACCTTTTAATATATATCATTTACTTACACAATATTAGGGGTACCTTATATTATTTTTAGCAATTTTCATTAAGTTTCTAAGTCTTTTGGTTTCGGAAAAATTTGAGGTCAAAGTCAATGTGAATATTCACAACGACCATACCATGACAATTTCACTTTTGAGCGTTACCTGTCCAGGGTTAAAGTCGAGAGAGAGCATCCTCTCACTCCGAAAGCTGGACGAGTACTGAGCCAGCTCGCCCGTGGGACCTTAGATACACTCTGAGAAGTGTTGCCAAGTGGTATTGCCGCGTTCAGCCAGTGGTGTTGCCGCGTTCAGCCAGTGGTATTGACGCGTTCGGCTAGTGGTATTGCCGCTTTCGGCCAGTAGTATAGCCGCTTTCGGCCTCGGGTATTGCCGCATTCAGCCAGTGGAATTGACGCGTTCGGCCAGTGCTATTGACGCGTTCGGCCAGTGGTATTGCCGAGTTCGGCCATTGGTATTGTCGCGTTCAGCCAATGGTATTGACGCGTTCAGCCAGTGGCATTACCGCGTTCAGCCAGTGGAATTGCCGTGTTCAGCAAGTGGTATTGCCGCGTTCAGCTAGTGGTATTGCCGCGTTCAGCCAGTAGTATTGCCGCTTTCGGCCAGTGGTATTGCCGCGTTCGGCCAGTGGTATTGCCACGTCCAGCCAGTGGTTTTGTCGCGTTCCGCCAGTGGTATTGCCGCATTCAGCCAGTGTTATTGACGCGTTCGGCCAGTGGTATTGACGCGTTCAGCCATAGGTATTGATGCATTCGGCCAGTGGTATTGCCACATCCAGCCAGTGGTATTGTCGCGTTCTGCCAGTGGTATTGCCGCGTTCAGCAAGTGGTATTGCCGTATTTAGCCAGTGGTATTGACGCGTTCAGCTATTGGTCTTGCCGCGTTCGGCCAGTGGTATTGCCACGTCCAGCCAGTGGTTTTGTCGCGTTCCGCCAGTGGTATTGCCGCATTCAGCCAGTGTTATTGACGCGTTCGGCCAGTGGTATTGACGCGTTCAGCCATAGGTATTGATGCATTCGGCCAGTGGTATTGCCACATCCAGCCAGTGGTATTGTCGCGTTCTGCCAGTGGTATTGCCGCGTTCAGCAAGTGGTATTGCCGTATTTAGCCAGTGGTATTGACGCGTTCAGCTATTGGTATTGCCGCGTTCGGCCAGTGGTATTGCCACGTTCGGCCAGTGGTATTTCGTCTTTCAGGCAGTGGTATTGACACGTTCGGCCAGTGGTATTGACGCGTTCAGCCAGTAGTATTGTCGCGTTCAGCCAGTGGTATTGCCGCGTTCAGCCAGTGGTATTGCCGCATTCAGCCAGTGGTATTGACGCGTTCGGCCAGTGGTATTGACGCATTCGGCCAGTGGTATTGCCGCGTTCGGCCACTGGTATTGCCGCTTTCAGCCAGTGGTATTGCCGCGTTCGGCAAGTGGAATTACCGCGTTCGGCCAGTGGTATTGCCGCATTTCGCCATTGGTATTGCCGAGTACAGCCAGTGGTATTGCCGTGTTCGGCCAGTGGTATTGCCGCGTTCGGCCAGTGGTATTGCCGCGATCGGCCAGTGGTATTTCGGCGTTCATCCAGTGGTATTGACGCGTTCGGCCAGTGGTGTTGACGCGTTCGGCCAGTGGTATTGCCACGTCCAGCCAGTGGTATTGTCGCGTTCTGCCAGTGGTATTGCCGCGTTCAGCCAGTGATACCACTGGCTGAACGCGGCAATACCACTGGCAGAACGCGACAATACCACTGGCTGGACATGGCAATACCACTGGCCGAACGTGTCAATACCACTGGCCGAAAGCGTTCAGCCAGTGGTATTGACGCGTTCGGCCAATGGTATTGTCGCATTCAGCCTGTGGTATTGACGCGTTCGGCTATTGGTATTGCCGCGTTCTGCCAGTGGAATTGCCGTGTTCGGCCCGTGGTATTGACGCGTTCAGCCAGACGTATTGACGCGTTCGGCCGGTGGTATTGCCACGTCCAGCCAGTAGTATTGTCGCGTTCAGCCAGTGGTATTGCCGCATTCAGCCAGTGGTATTGCCGCATTCGGCCAGTGGTATTGCCGCATTCGGCCACTGGTATTGCCGTGTTCGGCCAGTGGTATTGCCGCGTTCGGCCTGTGGAATTGCCGCGTTCGGCCAGTGGTATTGCCGCATTTCGCCAGTGGTATTGCCGAGTTCGGCCAGTGGGATTGCCGTGTTCGGCCAGTGGTATTGACGCGTTCGGCCAGTAGTATTGCCGCTTTCGGCCAGTGGTATTGCCACGTCCAGCGAGTGGTATTGTCGCGTTCTGCCAGTGGTATTGCCACGTTCAGCCAGTGGTATTGCCGCATTCAGCCAGTGGTATTGACGCGTTCCGCTATTGGTATTGCCGCGTTCGGCCAGTGGTATTGCCGCGTTCGGCCAGTGGTAATGCCGCGTTCAGACTACAGGGTCGTCCTTCATACACCAATCTGCCCCACCATTGCCATCCATAACCTCAGAGTCCCAGAACCCTCAGAACGAATTTAGTATTGTTTTCATTTTTTAAGTAAGACTAACTTAAAACCTCTACTATTTGTTTATTAAATTATTTAAAAATACTAATTACCTTTTAATAAATATCATTTACTTACACAATAGGGAACCTTATATTATTTTTAGCAATTTTCATTAAGTTTCTAAGTCTTTTGGTTTCAGAAGTATTTGAGGTCAAAGTCAATGTGAATATTCACAACGACCATACCATGACAATTTCACTTTTGAGCGTTACCTGTCCAGGGTTAAAGTCGAGAGAGAGCATTCTCTCACTCCGAAAGCTGGACTAGTACTGAGCCAGCTCGCCCGTGGGACCTTAGATACACTCTGAGAAGTGTTGCCAAGTGGTATTGCCGCGTTCAGCCAGTGATATTGCCGCGTTCGGCCAGTGGTATTGACGCGTTCGGCTAGTGATATTGCCGCGTCCAGCCAGTGGTATCGCCGCGTTCATCCAGTGGTGTTGCCACGTTCAGCCAGTGGTATTGACGTGTTCGGCTAGTGGTATTGCCGCTTTCGGCCAGTAGTATAGCCGCTTTCGGCCAGTGGTATTGCCGCATTCAGCCAGTGGAATTGACGCGTTCGGCCAGTGCTATTGACGCGTTCGGCGAGTGGTATTGCCGAGTTCGGCAAGTGGTATTGACGCGTTCGGCCAGTGGTATTGCCGAGTTCAATAAGTGGTATTGCCGCGTTCAGCCAGTGGTATTGCCGCGTTCCGCCAGTGGTATTGCCGCATTCAACCAGTGGTATTGCCCCGTTCAGCCTGTGGTATTGCCGCGTGCGGCCAGTGGTATTACCGCGTTCGGCCTGTGGAATTGCCGCGTTCGGCCAGTGCTATTGCCGCATTTGGCCAGTGGTATTGCCGCGTTCAGCCAGTGGTATTGCCGTATTCAACCAGTGGTATTGACGCGTTCGGCTATTGGTATTGCCGCGTTCGGCCAGCGGTATTTCCACGTTCTGCCAGTGGTATTGCCGCGTTCAGACTACAGGGTCGTCCTTCATACACCAATCTGCCCCACCATTGCCATCCATAACTTCAGAGTCCCAGAACCCTCAGAACGAATTTAGTATTTTTTCATTTTTAACACCTTATTGGCGGGCTAGGCGGTCTATTTATATGTACCGCCCAGCGGGGTGTTTTTAGCCAAAATAGGGCTGTTTACGTGATAATTTTCATGCCTAAATAAGACCCAGAGCGTAAAACAAGTATCTATCCCTGAAAGGGCATAAACAGAGCTTTCCAATGACACCACAACGATCCTTTTATGACCGCTAGGTTTCTTGCAACAACCGCGCAACACGAGTGCAAAAAGCATGTAATTCGGTACTTTCCCCATACAATTCAGTATGTAGCGAGTGAGAGAGGGAGGGAGGAGGTGGGATTCGTGTCAGTAGGTTCGCCGCGGTGGTCTGGAGCAGTCATACGCTCGCTACTCTCCTGCCACCACTTGTCTCTCTCTCTCAGCAACATTACGTGCTGAAAATGCCACACGACCTATGTCGCGCGCCGCCAGATAGTCCAAATTTATTATACTTGACTTATGTTGTGGGCCGCTAGTTAGGGGTTAAAGTAAGACTAACTTAAAACCTCTACTTATTTGTTTATTAAATTATTTAAAAATACTAATTATCTTTTAATATAATTTATATTATTTACTTACACAATATTAGGGGTACCTTATATTATTTTTAGTAATTTCCATTAAGTTTCTAAGTCTTTTGGTTTCGGAAATATTTGAGGTCAAAGTCAATGTGAATATTCACAACGACCATACCATGACAATTTCAATTTTGAGCGTTACCTGTCCAGGGTTAAAGTCGAGAGAGAGCATCCTCTCACTCCGAAAGCTGGACGAGTACTGAGCCAGCTCGCCCGTGGGACCTTAGATACACTCTGAGAAGTGTTGCCAAGTGGTGTTGCCGCGTTCAGCCAGTGGTGTTGCCGCGTTCAGCCAGTGGTATTGACTCGTTCGGCTACTGGTAATGCCGCTTTCGGCCAGTAGTATAGCCGCTTTCGGCCACGGGTATTGCCGCATTCAGCCAGTGGAATTGACGCGTTCGTCCAGTGCTATTGACGCGTTCGGCCAGTGGTATTGCCGAGTTCGGCCATTGGTATTGCCGTGTTCAGCAAGTGGTATTGCAGCGTTCAGCCAGTGGTATTGCCGCGTTCGGCCAGTAGTATTGCCGCTTTCGGCCAGTGGTATTGCCGCGTTCGGCCAGTGGTATTGCCACGTCCAGCCAGTGGTATTGTCGCATTCAGCCAGTGTTATTGATGCGTTCGGCCAGTGGTTTTGACGCTTTCAGCCATAGGTATTGATGTGTTCGGCCAGTGGTATTGCCACATCCAGCCAGTGGTATTGTCGCGTTCTGGCAGTGGTATTGCCGCGTTCAGCCAGTGGTATTGCCGCATTTAGCCAGTGGTATTGACGCGTTCAGCTATTGGTATTGCCGCATTCGACCAGTGGTATTGCCACGTTCGGCCAGTGGTATTTCGTCTTTCAGCCAGTGGTATTGACGCGTTCGGCCAGTGGTATTGACGCATTCAGCCAGTGGTATTGATGCGTTCGGCCAGTGGTATTGCCACGTCCAGCCAGTAGTATTGTCGCGTTCAGCCAGTGGTATTGCCGCGTTCAGCCAGTGGTATTGCCGCATTCAGCCAGTGGTATTGACGCGTTCGGCTATTGGTATTGCCGCATTTGGCCAGTGGTATTGCCGCGTTCGGCCAGTGGTATTGACGCGTTCGGCCAGTGGTATTGACGCATTCGGCCAGTGGTATTGCCGCGTTCAGCCAGTGGTATTGCCGCGTTCGGCCTGTGGAATTACCGCGTTCGGCCAGTGGTATTGCCACATTTCGCCAATGGTATTGCTGAGTTCAGTCAGTGGTATTGCCGTGTTCGGCCAGTGGTATTGACGCGTTCGGCCAGTGGTATTGCCGCGTTCGGCCAGTGGTATTGCCGCGTTCGGCCAGTGGTATTTCGGCGTTCATCCAGTGGTATTGACGCGTTCGGCCAGTGGTATTGACGCGTTCGGCCAGTGGTATTGCCACGTCCAGCCAGTGGTATTGTCGCGTTCTGCCAGTGGTATTGCCGCGTTCAGCCAGTGATACCACTGGCTGAACGCGGCAATACCACTGGCAGAACGGGACAATACCACTGGCTGGACGTGGCAATACCACTGGCCGAACGCGTCAATTCCACTGGCCAAACGCGTTCAGCCAGTGGTATTGACACGTTCGGTCAGTGGTATTGCCGCATTCAGCCAGTGGTATTAACGCGTTCGGCTATTGGTATTGCCGCGTTCGGCCAGTGGAATAGCCGCGTTCGGCCAGTGGTATAGACGCGTTCAGCCAGTGGTATTGACGCGTTCGGCCGGTGGTATTGCCACGTCCAGCCAGTGGTATTGCCGTGTTCAGCCAGTGGTATTGCCGCGTTCAGCCAGTATTATTGCCGTGTTCAGCCAGTGGTATTGACGCGTTCGGCTATTGGTATTGCCGCGTTTGCCCAGTGGTTTTGCCATGTTCGGCCAGTGGTATTGCCGCGTTCGGCCAGTGGTATTGCCGTGTCCAGCCAGTGGTATCGCCGCGTTCAGCCAGTGGTGTTGCCGCGTTCGGCCAGTGGTATTGACGCGTTCGGCTAGTGGTATTGCCGCTTTCGGCCTGTAGCATAGCCGCTTTCGGCTAGTGGTATTGCCGCATTCAGCCAGTGGAATTGACGCGTTCGGCCAGTGCTATTGACGCGTTCGGCCAGTGGTATTACCGAGTTCGGCCAGTGGTATTGTCGCGTTCAGCCAATGGTATTGCAGCGTTCAGCAAGTGGTATTGCCGCGTTCGGCCAGTAGTATTGCCGCTTTCGGCCAGTGGTATTGCCGCATTCGGCCAGTGGTATTGCCACGTCCAGCCAGTGGTATTGTTGCGTTCCGCCAGCGGTATTGCCGCGTTCATCCAGTGTTATTGCCGCGTTCAGCCAGTGGTATTGACGCGTTCGGCTATTGGTATTGCCGCGTTTGCCCAGTGGTTTTGCCACGTTCGGCTAGTGGTATGCCGCATTCGGTCAGTGGTATTGCCCCGTTCGGCCAGTGGTATTAACGCGTTCAGCCAATGGTATTGCCGCATTCAGTCACTGGTATTAACGCGCTCAGTCAGTGGTATTGCCGCGTTTGGCCAGAGATATTGCCGCGTTCGGCCAGTGGTATTGCCGCGTTCGGCCAGTGGTATTGCCTGCTTTCGGCCAGTGATATTGCCGCTTTCAGCCAGTGGTATTGACGTGTTCTGCCAGTGGTATTGTCGCGTTCAGCCAGTGGTATTGACACATTCGTCCAGTGGTATTGCCGCACTCCGTCAGTGGTATTGCCGCATTCAGCCAGTGGTATTGCCGCGTTCAGCCTGTGGTATTTTCGCGTTCAGCCAGTAATATTGCCGCCTTCGTCCATTGGTATTGCCGCGTTCCACCAGTGGTATTGCCACGTTTAGCCAGTGGTGTTGACGCGTTCGGCCCGTGGTATTGACGCTTTCGGCCAGTGGTATTGACGCATTCAGCCATTGGTATTGCCGCGTTCGGCCAGTGGCATTGACGCGTTCGGCCAGTGGTATTGACGCATTCAGCCATAGGTATTGATGCGTTCGGCCAGTGGTATTGCCACATCCAGCTAGAGGTATTGTCGCATTCTGCCAGTGGTATTGCCGCATTTAGCCAGTGATATTGACGTGTTCAGCTATTGGTATTGCCGAGTTCGGCCAGTGGCATTGTCACGTTCGGCCAGTGGTATTTCGACTTTCAGCCAGTGGTATTGACGCGTTCGGCCAGTGGTATTGACGCGTTCAGCCAGTGGTATTGCCGCATTTGACCAGTGGTATTGCCGCGTTCGGGTAGTGGTATTGCCATGTTCGGCCAGTGGTATTGACGCGTTCGGCCAGTGGTATTGCCGCGTTTGGCCAGTGGTATTGCCGCGTTCGGCCAGTGGTATTTCGGCGTTCATCCAGTCGTATTGACGCGTTCGGCCAGTGGTATTGCCACGTCCAGCCAGTGTTACTGTCACGTTCTACCAGTGGTATTGGCGCATTCAGCCAGTGGTATTGCCGCGTTTGGCCAGTGGTATTGCCGCGTTCGGCCAGTGGTATTGACGCGTTCGGCCAATGGCATTGACGCATTCGGCCAGTGGTATTGCCGTGTTCAGCCAGTGGTATTGATGTGTTCAGCCAGTGGTATTACCGTGTTCGGCCAGTGGTATTGACGCGTTCGGCCAGTGGTAGTGCTGCGTTCGGCCAGTGGTATTGCAGCGTTCGGCCAGTGGTATTTCGGCGTTCATCCAGTGGTATTGACGCGTTCGGCCAGTGGTATTGACGCGTTTGTCCAGTGGTATTGCCACGTCCAGCAAGTGGTATTGTCGCATTCTGCCAGTGGTATTGCCGCATTCAGCCAGTGGTATGGCCGCATTCAGCCAGTGGTATTAACGCGTTCGGCTATTGGTATTGCCGCGTTCAGCCAGTGGTATTGACGCGTTCGGCCGGTGGTATTGCCACGTCCAGCCAGTAGTATTGTCGCGTTCAGCCAGTAGTATTGCCGCATTCAGCCAGTGGTATTGATGCGTTCGGCCAGTGGTATTGCCACATCCAGCCAGTGGTATTGTCGCGTTCTGCCATGGTATTGCCGTGTTCAGCCAGTGGTATTGCCGCATTTAGCCAGTGGTATTGACGCGTTCAGCTATTGGTATTGCCGCGCTCGGCCAGTGGTATTGCCACGTTCGGCCAGTGGTATTTCGGCTTTCACCCAGTGGTATTGACGCGTTCGGCCAGTGGTATTGACGCGTTCAGCCAGTGGTATTGACGCCTTCGGCCAGTGGTATTGCCACGTCCAGCCAGTAGTATTGTCGCGTTCAGCCAGTGGTATTGCCGCGTTCAGCCAGTGATATTGCCGCATTCAGACAGTGGTATTGACGCAATCGGCTATTGGTATTGCCGTGTTTGGCCAGTGGTATTGCCGCGTTCGGCCAGTGGTATTGACGCTTTCGGCCAGTGGTATTGACGCATTCGACAAGTGGTATTGCCGCGTTCGGCCACTGGTATTGCCGCATTCCGCCAGTGGTATTGCCGCGTTCGGCCTGTGGAATTACCGCGTTCGGCCAGTGGTATTGCCGCATTTCGCCAGTGGTATTGCCGAGTTCAGCCAGTGGTATTGCCGTGTTCGGCCAATGGTATTGACGCGTTCGGCCAGTGGTATTGCCGCGTTCGGCCAGTGGTATTGCCGCGTTCGGCCAGTGGTATTGACGCGTTCATCCAGTGGTATTGACGCGTTCGGCCAGTGGTATTGACACGTTCGGCCAGTGGTATTGCCACGTCCAGCCAGTGATATTGTCGCGTTCTGCCAGTGGTATTGCTGCGTTCAGCCAGTGGTATTGCCGCATTCAGCTTGTGGTATTGCCGCATTCAGCCAGTGGTATTGACGCGTTCGGCAATTGGTATTGCCGCGTTCAGCCAGTAGTATTGCCGCTTTCGGCCAGTGGTATTGCCGCGTTCGGCCAGCGGTATTGCCACGTCCAGCCAGTCGTTTTGCCACGTTCGGCCAGTGGTATTGACGCGTTCGGCTAGTGGTATTTCCGCTTTCGGCCAGTAGTATAGGCGCTTTCGGCCTGTGGTATTGCCGCGTTCGGCCAGTGATATTGCCACGTCCAGCCAGTGGTATTGTCGCGTTCCGCCAGTGGTATTGCAGCGTTCAGCCAGTATTATTGCCGCGTTCAGCCAGTGGTATTGACGCGTTCGGCTATTGGTATTGCCGCGTTTGCCCAGTGGTTTTGCCACGTTCGGCCAGTGGTATTGCCGCGTTCGGCCAGTGGTATTGCCGTGTCCAGCCAGTGGTATCGCCGTGTTCAGCCAGTGGTGTTGCCGCGTTCGGCCAGTGGTATTGACACGTTCGGCTAGTGGTATTGCCGCTTTCAGCCAGTGGTATTGCCGCATTCAGCCAGTGGAATTGACGCGTTCGACCAGTGCTATTGACGCGTTCGGCCAGTGGTATTGCCGAGTTCGGCCAGTGGTATTGTCCCATTCAGCCAATGGTATTAACGCGTTCAGCCAGTGGTATTGCAGCGTTCAGCAAGTGGTATTGCCGCGTTCAGCCAGTGGTATTGCCGCATTCGGCCAGTAGTATTGCCGCTTTCGGCCAGTGGTGTTGCCGCGTTCGGCCAGTGGTATTGCCACGCCCAGCCAGTGGTATTGTAGCGTTCCGCCAGTGGTATTGCCGCGTTCATCCAGTGTTATTGCCGCGTTCAGCCAGTGGTATTGACGCGTTCGGCTATTGGTATTGCCGCGTTTGCCCAGTAATTTTGCCACGTTCGGCCAGTGGTATTGCCGCATTCGGCCAGTGGTATTGCCGCGTTCGGCCAGTGGAATTAACGCGTTCAGCCAATGGTATTGCCGCATTCATCCACTGGTATTAACACGCTCAGCCAGTGGTATTGCCGCGTTTGGCCAGAGGTATTGCCGCGTTCGGCCAGTGGTATTGCCGCATTCGGCCAGTGGTATTGCCTGCTTTCGGCCAGTGATATTGCCGTGTTCTACCAGTGGTATTGCCGCATTCAGCCAGTGGTATTGCCGCATTCAGCCAGTGGTATTGACGCGTTAGGCAATTAGTATTGCCGCGTTCGGCCAGTAGTATTGCCGCATTCAGCCAGTGGTATTGACGCGTTCGGCCAGTGGTATTGACGCGTTCAGCCAGTGGTATTGACGCGTTCGGCCAGTGGTATTGCCGCGTTAGGCCAGTGGTATTGCCACGTCCAGCCAGTGGTATTGCCGTGTTCAGCCAGTGGTATTGCCGCGTTCAGCCAGTATTATTGCCGTGTTCAGCCAGTGGTATTGACGCGTTCGGCTATTGGTATTGCCGCGTTTGCCCAGTGGTTTTGCCATGTTCGGCCAGTGGTATTGCCGCGTTCGGCCAGTGGTATTGCCGTGTCCAGCCAGTGGTATCGCCGCGTTCAGCCAGTGGTGTTGCCGCGTTCGGCCAGTGGTATTGATGCGTTCGGCTAGTGGTATTGCCGCTTTCGGCCTGTAGCATAGCCGCTTTCGGCTAGTGGTATTGCTGCATTCAGCCAGTGGAATTGACGCGTTCGGCCAGTGCTATTGACGCGTTCAGCCAGTGGTATTACCGAGTTCGGCCAGTGGTATTGTCGCGTTCAGCCAATAGTATTGCAGCGTTCAGCAAGTGGTATTGCCGCGTTCGGCCAGTAGTATTGCCGCTTTCGGCCAGTGGTATTGCCGCATTCGGCCAGTGGTATTGCCACGTCCAGCCAGTGGTATTGTTGCGTTCCGCCAGCGGTATTGCCGCGTTCATCCAGTGTTATTGCCGCGTTCAGCCAGTGGTATTGACGCGTTCGGCTATTGGTATTGCCGCGTTTGCCCAGTGGTTTTGCCACGTTCGGCTAGTGGTATTGCCGCATTCGGCCAGTGGTATTGCCGCGTTCGGCCAGTGGTATTGACGCGTTCAGCCAATGGTATTGCCGCATTCAGTCACTGGTATTAACGCGCTCAGTCAGTGGTATTGCCGCGTTTGGCCAGAGGTATTGCCGCGTTCGGCCAGTGGTATTGCCGCGTTCGGCCAGTGGTATTGCCTGCTTTCGGCCAGTGATATTGCCGCTTTCAGCCAGTGGTATTGACGTGTTCTGCCAGTGGTATTGTCGCGTTCAGCCAGTGGTATTGACACGTTCGTCCAGTGGTATTGCCGCACTCCGTCAGTGGTATTGCCGCATTCAGCCAGTGGTATTGCCGCGTTCAGCCTGTGGTATTTTCGCGTTCAGCCAGTAATATTGCCGTCTTCGTCCATTGGTATTGCCGCGTTCCACCAGTGGTATTGCCACGTTTAGCCAGTGGTGTTGACGCGTTCGGCCCGTGGTATTGACGCTTTCGGCCAGTGGTATTGACGCATTCAGCCATTGGTATTGCCGTGTTCGGCCAGTGGCATTGACGCGTTCGGCCAGTGGTATTGACGCATTCAGACCTAGGTATTGATGCGTTCGGCCAGTGGTATTGCCACATCCAGCTAGAGGTATTGTCGCATTCTGCCAGTGGTATTGCCGCATTTAGCCAGTGATATTGACGTGTTCAGCTATTGGTATTGCCGAGTTCGGCCAGTGGCATTGTCACGTTCGGCCAGTGGTATTTCGACTTTCAGCCAGTGGTATTGACGCGTTCGGCCAGTGGTATTGACGCGTTCAGCCAGTGGTATTGCCGCATTTGACCAGTGGTATTGCCGCGTTCGGGTAGTGGTATTGCCATGTTCGGCCAGTGGTATTGACGCGTTCGGCCAGTGGTATTGCCGCGTTTGGCCAGTGGTATTGCCGCGTTCGGCCAGTGGTATTTCGGCGTTCATCCAGTCGTATTGACGCGTTCGGCCAGTGGTATTGACGCGTTCAGCCATAGGTATTGACGCGTTCGGCCAGTGGTATTGCCACGTCCAGCCAGTGTTACTGTCGCGTTCTACCAGTGGTATTGGCGCATTCAGCCAGTGGTATTGCCGCTTTCGGCCAGTGGTATTGCCGCGTTTGGCCACTGGTATTGCCACGTTCGGCCAGTGGTATTGACACGTTCGGCCAGTGGTATTGACGCGTTATGCCATAGGTATTGACGCGTTCGGCCAGTGGTGTTGCCACGTCCAGCCATTGGTATTGACGCATTCTATCAGTGGTATTGCCGCGTTCAGCCAGTGGTATTGCCGCATTCAGTCAGTGGTATTGCCGCGTTCGGCCTGTGGAATTGCCGCGTTCGGCCAGTGGTATTACCGCCTTTGGCCAGTGGTATTGACGCGTTCGGCCAGTGGTATTGCCGTGTTCGGCCAGTGGTATTGACGCCTTCGGCCAGTGGTATTGCCACGTTCATCCAGTGGTATTGACGCGTTCGGCCAGTGGTATTGACGCGTTATGCCATAGGTATTGACGCGTTCGGCCAGTGGTGTTGCCACGTCCAGCCATTGGTATTGACGCGTTCTATCAGTGGTAATGCCGCGTTCAGCCAGTGGTATTGCCGCATTCAGCCAGTGGTATTGACGCGTTCGGCCAGTATTATTGCCACGTCCAGCCAGTGGTATAGTCGCGTTCCGTCAGTGGTATTGCCGCGTTCAGCCAGTATTATTGCCACGTTCGGCCAGTGGCATTGCCGCGTTCGGCCAGTGGTATTGCCGCGTCCAGCCAACGGTATCGCCGCGTTTAGCCAGTGGTGTTGCCGCGTTCATTCAGTGGTATTGACGCGTTCGGCTAGTGGTATTGCCGCTTTCGGCCAGTAGTATAGCCGCTTTCGGCCAGTGGTATTGCCGCATTCAGCCAGTGGAATTGACGCGTTCGGCCAGTGCTATTGACGCGTTCGGCCAGTGGTGTTGCCGAGTTCGGCCAGTGGTATTGTCGCGTTCAGCCAATGGTATTGACGCGTTCAGCAAGTGGAATTGCCACATCCAGCCAGTGGTATTGTCGCGTTCCGCCAGTGGTATTGCCGCGTTCATCCAGTGTTATTGCCGCGTTCAGCCTGTGGTATTGACGCATTCGGCTATTGGTATTGCCACGTCTGCCCTGTGGTTTTGTCGCATCAATACCACAGGCCGAACGCGGCAATACCACTGGCCGAACGCGTCATACACAATACCACTGGCCGAACGTGTCAATACCACTGTCCGAACGCGGCAATACGCTGGCCGAACGCGGCAATACCACTGGCCGAACGCAGCAATACCACTGGCCGAACGCAGCAATACCACTGGCCGAATGCGTCATTACCAATGGCCGAACGCGGCAACACCACTGGCCGAACGAGGCAACACCACTGGACGAACGCTGCAATACCACTGGCCGAACGCGGCAATACCACTGACCGAACGAGGCAATACCATTGGTGAACACGACAATACCTCTGGCCGAACGCGGAAATACCACTGGCTGAACGCGGGAATTGCAGCAGTTGGCCAGGCGTACATTTTGGAATGGCAACGGTCAGCAATTGCGATGGTCGGCAATTGCAATGGTAAGCAATTGCAACGGTCGGTTATTGCAACGGTCGGTAATTGCAATGGTCGGTAATTGCAATGGTCGATAAATGCAACGGTCGGCAATTGCAATGGTCGGTAAATGCAACAGTCGGCAATTGCAACGGTCGGTAATTGCAACGGTAGGCAATTGCAAAGGTCGGTAATTGCAACGGTCGGCAATTGCAATAGTCGGTAATTGCAACGGTCGGCCATTGCGACGGTCAGCAATTGCAACAGTCGGCTGATCCAACGGTCGGTAATTTCAAGTCGGTAATTGCAACGGTCGGTAATTGCAACGATTGGCAATTGCAACGGTCGGTAATTGCAACGGTAGGTAATTGCAATGGTCGGTAATTATAATTGTCGGCAATTACAACAGTCGGTAATTGCAACGGTCAGTAATTGCAACGGTCAGCAATTGCACCTGTCTGCAATTGCAACGGTCGGTATTTGCAACGGTCGGTAATTGCAATGGTCGGTAATTGCAACGGTCGATATTTACAACGGTCGGCAATTGCAACGGTCGGTAATAGCAACGGTCGGTAATTAAAACGGTCGGTTATTGCAACGGTCGGTAATTGCAACGGTCGGTAATTACAATGGTCGGCAATTGCAACAGTATGCAATTGCAACTAGCCTTCAACTTGTTAAAAATATATTCCGCGACAACCGGTCGAATGCTAATCTTATAAAGTTCAAAGTAAGATGCACAGGTTCTAAGACAGTAGTCGCATCGTGGTTGAGTGCAACGGTAGGTTGGCAGCTCAGTTTTGGAAACTGAATGCAAATCTAAAATGTACCACTGGCCGAACGCAGCAATACCACTGGCCGAACGTGGCAATACCACTGGCCGAACCCGGCAATACCACTGGCCGAACGCCTCAATACCACTGGCCGAATGCGGCAATACCACTGGCCGAACGCGGCAATAACATTGGCTGAACGCGTCAATACCACTGGCCTACCACGGCAATTGCCGACCGTTGCATTTGGTGACCGTTGTCATTCCAAAATGTACGCCTGGCCAACTGCTGCAATTGCCGCGTTCAGCCAGTGGTATTGCCGCGTTCGGCCAGTGGTATTGCCGCGTTCGGCCATTGGTTTTGCCGTGTTCGGCCAGTGGTATTGACGCGTTCGGCCAGTGCTATTGCCGCGTTCGGCCAGTGGTATTGCCGCGTTCAGCCAGTGGTATTGACGCGTTCAGCTAGTAGTATTGCCGCGTTCAGCCAGTGGTATTGCCGCGTTTAGCCAGTGGTATTGACGCGTTCAGCCAGTGGTATTGACGCGTTTGGCTAGTGGTACATTTTAGAATTGTATTCAATTTCCAAAACTTTGCTGCCAACCATTGCAATTACCGACCGTTGCAATAACTGACCGTTGCAATTGCCTACCATTGCAATTGCCGACCGTCGCAATTGCTGACCGTTGCCATTCCAAAATGTAAGCCTGGCCATCTGCTGCACTTGGCGTGTTCGGCGGTATTGCGGCGTTCGGCCTGTGGTATTGCGGCGTTCGGCCAGTGGTATTGAAGCGTTCGGCCAGTTGTATTACCGCGTTCGGCAAAAAAAATAACTTCAAGCAAAGCCTCAGCTTCTTAAATCAAACTTGAAAAAACAGCCAAGTTCCCAGAGTCCAAATAAAAAAAAAATAAAAAATACCCCTACCAACCTACCAAGGCCGGTATTTATAAAGCACTTTTAGGCCTAAAAGTATCTTTTAAAGATGGCGCCAACATTTAAAACCTAATAGTTGGGCAAAAAAACATTTAGCGGCTAAAAGTAGCTTTTAAACCCAGCGGAAACTAAAAGCTCCCCTTGGGACTGTTAGTGCTTTAAAGTTAATTTTAGAGGACGATGAAGATGGTTGAATAATAAATCCGCCACACCCTGCCAAGGAATGTTCATATTAGAAAGACTAATTGGATTAATAGGCCTATAGCGACTCTGAGTTAACCGAAATATACCGTTTAAACCAAGGAGAGGAACAAAGCTCTTAACCCCGAGATGAAAGTGTGTAGGCCTATTACCCTACGTTATATGGCAATGGTCAAAATGTAACTGAATGAGTAACTCATGGTGGTATGATTGTAGGTTAGATATATTATCAAGTGTAGTATGTTAGGTAACTCTTGATTTTATCCATATACCACCCCGCACATCATACTACTCAAAGGTGATCCACTGTGTGTTCTCCAACGAGCTATATTAGAAATTAACCTACCACCATATATATCAACCTACTTTAAACATTTCGATTCATACTGTATATATGTCCGATTAAATTTTTTACCACGGTCGGTCTCTCTATTTTTAGATAGGTAAATCCTTCTTAATCGCCCTCCTCCTCCGCCCACAACCTCGACATTTCCAGCGTCCTCGTTGACAAAAGCCTATACTTGTTGGAAGAACACTAACAAATAGACCAAATTAACACCTTACGAGCGGCCTATGCGGTTTATTTATGTGTACCGCACAGCGGGGTGTTTTTAGCCAAAATAGGGCTGTTTACGTGATCATTTTCATGCCTAAATAAGACCCAGAACGTAAAACAAGTACCTATCCCTGAAAGGGCATAAACAGAGCTTTCGAATGACACCATAACGATCCTTGTATGATGGATAGTTTTCTTGCAATAACCGTGCAACGCGAGTGCAAAAAGCAGGTAATTCGGTACTTTCAGTACATAATTGAGTATGTAGCGAGTGAGAGAGGGAGGAGGGAGCTGAGATTTGTGTCAGTAGGTTCGCCGCGGTGGTCTGGAGCAGTCATACGCTCGCTAGTCTCCTGCCACCACTTGTCTCTCTCTCTCAGCCACATTACGTGCTGAAATTGCCACTCGAGTTATGTCGAGCGCCGCCACATAGTCCAGCTTTTTTTAACTCGACTTATGTTGCTCGCCGCTAATTAAGGGTTAAAGGAGTGAAAAAGGACTAAGATATAATATTCGTTTGTCACAAGATAGTCCTATTTCATAACGTCCGAGAAGAAGTTGCCTAGCTATTTGCACCCTAATTTTTTCGCAAATTACCGTAAACTGGGGTGATTTCGGACTGCGGTCATAACTTCGGACTTTGGCGATAATAAGTAATTAGACATTGTCATTATATAATGGAAACGCTTTTCCCATACAAGTCCGAAGTTTTCTACTTTTCAAGAATACTTCGGACATCATTTAGGATAAGGATAAGGATATTATGGGGGATAATTTTAGGAGGCTTCCTGGATTACGGCGCACTATCACTACACATCACTTGACCTAGTTAAATCTCTACAATGTGCTTACAGTCAGGAGAAATTGTTAAAAACAAAAATCAAAAAATGTCCGAAATTACCCCACTTTACAATAGCTTGAAGTCACCCAAACCCAATTGTGAAAACTCGCGAATTTGGCAACTATCTCAGATGCTGCCACACCGGAGTACACAATTGTTTTGGTATGGTAAATATATTACCCTTTCAATTTAGCAATATATAATAGATTTCACAATAACAAAATATTGCATAGCCTAATTACCCTAATGTTTTATAGTAATTAGTATATGCAATTAGAAGCCTATACTTACCTATTAAACGTTATTCATCAATTGTAATCTTGCTAGATGTAGCGAAATAGCGGTTTTGGCAGCTTTCTTAACGCTTTCACTAAAAGCTACTTTTAAATGTTTTTATGAATAACTTTTAAGGACTTTCTTTTAGTTAAAATTACTTTAGGGAAATTTTGTAATTATTTTATAAATACCGGCCCAGGCTTCCAAGCCAACATTCGTCAACCCCAATTGTCCCCAACACAGTCGTAAAGAGCCCCTCACCACCAACGACCGCCCAAGTGTTAACCTTGCCCATCCACTCAATGAGACTCCCACAAAAGGTTCTGAACGTGCACCCAATGGTGGACACTGTTGCAACATTGCTACTGAAGCTCTAGTTTTTCGTTTCCTGACCCAGAGAGCACTCCCACTGGAGTGAACATTGCTACTGCAGCCAAACATGATCTTGGTGACCTTTTCCCTAACTCTTCCATTGCTACTGAAGCCCATAAGTACCATAATAATAATAATAATAATCTTCTGGTTACTTATATAGCGTCCGTATCTCCTCCTTCGAGGATTCACAAGCGCTTGGCTTTCTTTAGTCTACCAGAGACCATTACCCATCCCCCTTGCTCATGGGGAGATGGTAACCGCCGGCTGTATCCCAGAAAAACTTTTCAATCTGAGCGGGGATTGACCGCGAGACCTTCAAGATGGGAATCAGGCACGCTATCAACTGAGCCAGCCGGACGGCTGGCCCAACAGGCAGGACACCAATCAAAAGTGAACCCGCCCAGTGTAATACCCTGCCAGACCAAATGTTTTCAGTCTGGGCAAACCCCCACCATGATTAGTCCTGCCATCACAAACGAGAAAACCGAGATTCCCCCCCAACATGAAAAATGGGTACGAATCCGACCCATGCCACAGCCCGTCATGATCTTGACCCCCACCGGTAATTCCGAAGAACCCGACCGGTCTAGGATCCAGCCCGCTATCCTCTCTTCCCGACACAATGCCATCCTCATTGCCAACATCTCGGATGAGAAACTGACATTACATCGAGGCCTCATAATAGGCGACTTAGAGACCTTCGATGAGGTCGCCCCAATTCCAGAGAAAACTCAACAGTCACCCATATTGCCCCATGTTCCCGGAGAATTGACCCAACACCAACAACAACAGATGAAACAACTCCTGGATTTTCATGATGATTTCGCCTAAACTTCAACCGTAATCGACAAGACCACCGTAGAGGAACACTCCATACACACCACAGGACCTCCTCTGCGGCAGCCTTCCCATCGGAAAAATCCGGTACAACGAAAGGAGGAAGAGCAGCAACTCCAAGAAATGTTAGATGCCGGGATCGCCACTCCCTCCGTCAGCCCCTGGTCATCCCCAGTCGTCCTGGTGAAAAAGAAAGACGGCTCTACCCGGTTTTGCGAAGACTATCGCCGCCTCAACGACGCCACAATTAAGGATGCCACACCATTGCCTAGAATCGATAGATTCCCTCGACTCTCTACATGGCTCCAGATGGTTTACCACGCTAGACTTGCATGCCGGATATTGGCAAGTTCCCATCAGCCACGAGCACCAGCAGAAGACAGCATTTTCGTCCAGTGGGGGGCATCTCTACGAATTCAACGTGCTGCCTTTTGGATTATGCAACGGTACCGCCACTTTTTCCCGATTAATGGGGTCCGTACTCAAAGGACTTACGTGGGAAACCTGTCTAGCTTACCTCGACGACGTCATCGTTTACTCTAAAACCTGGTCAGAACATCTCCAAAGGCTTCGTCAAGTATTGCAACGCATCCGAGACGCTGGGCTAAAATTAAAACCCTCCAAGTGCGAACTTGCGAAGACCATTGTAGGATTCTTAGGACATGTCATTTCTGCACAAGGCAGTTCTCCTGACCCTATGAAACTCTCAGCTATCGCTAATCAACAGCCACCCACCACAGTGAAAGGGATGAGGTATTTTCTAGGATTAGCCACCTACTACAGAAGATTTGTTCTGAAATTCGCCGAAATTGCTCGGCCCCTCCATCAATTCACCCATATAGACACCCCTTTTGAATGGACCTCGGAACGCAACTAAGCATTCAAAACATTGAAGGAGAAATTAGTGCAAGCCCCGACTGTCGCTTTTCCAGACTACCGGCAACTATTCCGCTTGTATACCGATGTTTCTTTGTACGCCATTGGCGCAGTGCTAGCTCAGGTACACGACGGCAAAGAGCATGTCATAGCATATGCCAGCTCGACCTTGAATGCTGCGCAGCAAAACTACGCAGCCACCAAGCGCGAGTGCTTGGGCGTCATCTGGGTCCTGAATCACTTTCAATCATTTGTATTAGGAGCCAAATTAAACGTCATCACGGACCATCAGTCCCTACAATGGCTTAGACGTTGCGAAACCAACTCTGCCCTCTTGGTACGATGGAGAGAAACCCTAGAGGAGTACGATTTCGTAATTCATTATAGGCCCGGGAATCTGCATACCAACGCAAATGCTTTGTCGCGTTTACCTGTCCCAGCCTCATCGCCCACCCCTCTAGCCGCACTACAGCCCACTGACCAAGACTCACCTACACCGACAGACGCACCTTCACCACCAGAGCCCACCACATTGCAACTCTGGGAGAAGAAAATCAAGCCTAAGTGGATCCCTTGTCACATTTGTTCACATATCTGTCGATGGGGTGACCAATTGACCAACGAGTCCGGACACATTATTGTCGAGCCTATCCTGGCCCAGGAATACATGATCTCTATTCATGAGGGAAACGGTATTCATTTGGGACAAAAGAAGATGCTACAGGTGTTCCAAAGTCAATACTGGACGGTTAATCCTTCAGGGATTGCGAAACGAGTAACCGAGGCCTGCAAATCCTGTGCCATGGGAAAAGATAGGTGCAAAACCCCAGGACCAGCCGGCACCATCTCTGCACATAAGCCATGGCAAGTACTTTCCCTGGATGTCATGGGACCTTTTCCACCAAGTCACGGAAAACGGTTCACCATTAAGTTCGTGGACGTGTACTCCAAGTTCGTAATCGCGCCTGCCCCAGCAAAGATCATTAAGCAATAACTGTGGCAATAACTCGCCACTGAAATTTTTCCTGTGTTCGGACTACCCCTGGCCCTGCTGACCGACAACGCCCCAGAATTCACAGGGCAAATATGGGAAGCTTTCACCTCCAAATGTGGAATAAAAGTTAAACACTCTTCCCTGTATTGGCCACAAGGGAACGCCATATGTGAACGGAGCCACCAATCCATTAACAATCAACTAAGATCAAAACTGATCGAATCACAATCCACTGACTGGCCCAGCCAGATAAAAACGATTCAATGGGGCCTAAAATCGTGCCCCCGAGCTGATGGAATATCTCCCCACGAACGTGTCTACGGGGTAGCACCATTGCTGCTGCCATTCCGACATCTGACCACTCCCCTGTCCACCCAGTATATTGTAGACCCCCTCCAACAATTGAAAAATACCCTCCACACGGCACAGGCCTGTCAAGTTGTCACCACAGATATCCCCGACCCTCAAAACCCTTTTGCGATTGGTGACACCGTCATGGTCGCCATATTACCTGTAGTTAATATACTTGGCCCACGATATGTGGGCCCCCACACAATTGTGAAGATACCCAACCCTTTCCAAGTCATCATCAATTACCACAGGGAGTTCAGAACTTACCGAACCAGGTTCGTGAGAAAATATTCACCCATTCCACACGATAACATACCGCCCTCACCAGCAGCACAAAACCAAAAACGAGAACCACCAACAACAATCATCACACCCCCGGCTAAAGAAAGCCAGGGGTCTCCGAACATTCCGCTAATCAATATGCTCCCCTTACTTCCCACCATCCCAAAACTTAACCCACAAACCACACAACAGATCATAAAACACACACCCAGAACACCACCCCCATTCCAACCTTCTCGTAACGTCACCCCCAGCCCCTCTACCTGAGGTTCTCAAACGTAAAACTTTTACCACTAATGCCCCCATGACCACCACTTCCCGCTATAAACTAAGACCACGTGAAAAACTGAACCAATCCATAATTCCCCCATTATCCCAATTCCAACTAATAAAAAAACCCACCCCCCAGCCCCACCCTTCTCCAGAATCCTCACCCACATCCTCACCACCTGCAAAGAAACGGCGCCCCACAACGTCACCACTCACCTCACCCCCCAAGTCAAGCTCCTCCTCTGCCCCTCCACGCTCCACTTCAAGATCACCTTCTTCCTCCCCTCAACATCATCTTCCCCAGCCTTTACCCACTAAGACTAAAGTTCCTACAATGTCAAAACCAACCATTCCCCTACCAACAACATCCCCACCACGAATGACCTCACCTACCTCTCCGCCACACCTGCCAAAACCAATACCTCTACCTACCACCCCTCAAAATTCACCTTCCCCTCCTATCCTTATCCCATATTCACCCTCTCACCCTTCAACTTCCTTGTCGTTCCCTCGACAAATCACCACACCACCTCGTCTAGCTCCTCCAACTACGTCTCCCTTCCATTCGACCATACGAAAAACACCCCTATCTCCAAAATCAACGTACTCTACAAATTCTACTCCGAAACCTCTATCACTTCCCCATCCCACTCCCAATCCTAAGCCAACCTCCCTCTCACCATCCTCCGCCACCAGTACCGACACACCCTTCCGCGGAACTATTCGCACTAAATCAGGTCGATTAAGCAAACCGCCTGATTCACCCAGACATTATCAGCAATCCAAACTCCACACACACATCAAGGCCCTCACCATCAAACCAAAACCATTAGCCCGCTCCAGACACCGAAAATCCAGCAAATACAACCAAAAAATAACACAAATCCTGCTCCACACACACAAAACTTGCCCCCCTGTCAACCAACCAGCCCACCTGCTACTTTCGCGTCCGCAAGAGGTCATGACCCTCCGGCTGACCAAGCTAGGAAGGTCAGTCAACCAGCCACCACCACCACTAACAACACCCCTGCCGAGTTCCTGTCTACCTCAGCCGCCACCATGTCCGCCACACCTTTTATCCACCGAGTAAAATGGTACAACGACATGGATAATGCCACCAGAATGCAATATCCTGACGAACTGCTCACCGCATCATGGGAACCCAACACCAAAGCTCACCTGATGGTCCAAATAAACCCCACAAAAATTCCAGACATCAGATCAATGAAATGGTGGCACTACCTCCATCAACTCCGTTTAACAAACTCGACGGTAACATTTTAACTTTCCCACTTCAGGCCCAGGGACTGGCCTCAAATAATGAAGACGGAAGTAAAATACCGCGAAAATGCCAGACAGAAGCCGCACCCGTACCCCAGGAGCAACAGAAGAAGGCGAAAAGAAATACTCCAAGCCGACGAGTCGCGACACTAGAACAAGTCACGCCAGGACAAGTCACGCCGAAACCCAAACAGAAGGACTCCCCAACAAGTCAACGCCCCAACACACCAGGTCGGGACATCAAGCATACACCAGGTCGGGACGCCCAGCAGAATACCCCCACAAAGAGGAGGGTATTATTTAGCCAGCCATTCTAAAAAGCCGGTTGAGCTTGTTTCCTTGCCATTGTATTTTATTATGTAATATTATCGTAACACTGTAACCAAAATAAACCAGTGTTATGATCAACCATGTATTCTTGTGTATTTGTTCCCCATGACTCATAATACACTCAAGGGAGATTTGAGAATTAATAATCTATGTATTCTTGTTATCGGTTCTTCCCAAATCACAATATACTCGGGGGAGAATCGAGAAGTAATATTAAGGGAGTCTAGCAAGTTTTACCCTAGAACGTGTCAGTGGATTTCGTCTGTATTTTATAAGATTTGGACCAAGTATAGGGGACCTAACAACTAAGAAATGTCCAAAGTTTTAATTCTGTAGGACAATTATTTTTTGAGTTAGGTGAGAATTAGTGTGTAAATTTGACTTTGGGGTAAAATGCCCTGCTTCGTTAAATGTTGTTGCTTGATTGTTTCAATGTATTGGGGGTACTAAAAATAGGTTGTAGTTACCATTCTATGACTACTTTTTCCATTTTGTATCTAATCATGGAATTAGGTCATTTTGAAATTAGGTACACATTAGGTAAAATGTCTCGGGTTGCTGTGTCGAAATGGTTAAGAAATAAAAAAAAAATTATGATAGAGTTTGTAGGGATTTCTATGCCCTTTCCAATGACACCAGAATCATTGTTGTAGCATGTTTGGTTGCGTCAGTAGAACGCCGACAAGTGAACTTTCTTACGTGAGGTACTAAAGGCACGAGAGCTGTTGCAAGCCAGCCGGCCGGCCGCACCCTACCTCTCTCGCGGCTTGGACCACACTGCTCTTTCTCCTCCACCACCACCACACCCTTCGTTGTTACCAAGGTTGAGTATCAGACACCGCTAGGAAAAATATCTAAAAACGTCATATTTTCACCAAAAATTTATCTTTTTTGTTTTTCTTTTTTTTTGCAGTTCCGAAACCAAAAAAGCATTTTCTACGCGTCTGCGCGACCCGCGACCCGCGAAAATTTGAAACTAGCCCAGAAATAATATGCTTCCCGACGAAATATTGCCTCAGGATTTTAACTGATGATAGAGGGGTGGGTGATGATGCTATATACCGGGTTGCGCAATATTGCCGTTTTAAGGGAATCTTCACTACCGAAGAATTCAATGCCAGATGAATCCATTGTATGCCTGTATGAAAACTTTGTTATGCGATAAGATGTGAACCTATACTTCAATAGACCCCGGAACCGTGTTTTCCACACATTTGACAAACGTGCCTTTTTGTGACATTCTTCAACTAGTTTACTAGTTATACAAATCACACCTGCTTCTTTCTGTATTAGAGTCCCCTGAAAATCCTTGTCCCCAGGTAAAATAGCGCGGGAGATCTACCACTCCCGCACCCCGAGAGGGGGCGCTCCGGACGTTTAAATACCTGGTGTACACGCAGGCCTACCAACATGAACCAGGAAGATAGTATGCGTACACAGCCCTGTAGACACCACCATGCCGAGAGATTTATATATTCTTATGCCAAAAATTGCTATCAACCAGGATCAGTAGTAAAACCCAGCCAACGCCACCCCGAGAAAGAAGGAGGACGTTAAATACCTGGTACTCACACCTGGCGTACACCCAGGCCTGCCACCACGAACCAGGAAGGTAGATACGTATACAACCCTGTAGACACCACCATGCCGGGAGAGATTTATATATTCTGATGCCAAAAATTACTATCAACCACGAGCAGTAGTAAACCCCCGCCAATACCACCACGAGAAGGAGGGAGAAAAAATAACACTGTCGCCCACGCATCGCGACCCTCACCTGTCCGGTCCACACGACACACCTTCAATGCACCCGGCACCACCAATCCTCCCGGAGAGCTAAAAACTCGGAATTCCTTCATTTCCCCCACTATTATTGTTTTTCAGAGTTCTATTGAAGTAACCCCGACCCCCTATGATTTTATAACTTAACCCTGATGAAGTAGCCTACTCTAGGGACATTAATTGACCTAACTCATCACACCACCACCGAGTAATAACCTTTTATTGAAAGAGACCTGACCAGCAGTGTAAGAAGGGTTCAAGCACCCCATCTAAGAGAACTCCCCATGCCCTTACCATCTTAAAGGTATCACAGGAGTGCACTCAGTAATCCGCAATACCAGTTCAGGATTTTTGAGGAAAGTCAGGCAATTGTTGAGGCTTCAAAAAAAGTTAGTCACTTAAGAAAGCTAAACATTGCTCTCCATTCAGTTGGACTATTACAGCCTGCCAGAAAGTCCTGACGCTGTATGTAAAACCCTAAACTACGGATCTCGTTGGAATTAGGCCTGCCTAGCTGAATTGGATACCCTACTTAGGCGGTGACTAGTGTGTCTAGTGGAGAGTGTATTCGGCCTGCCGATACCTTTTCTCAGACTACAAGTCCCCGTTAACTACCAACCCTATACTAGGGATCTCGTTGGACTTAGGCCTGCCTAGCTGACGTAGATACCCTACTTAGGCGGTGACTAGTGTGTCTTGGGAGGAGTGTATTCGGCCTGCCGATATCCCTTCCAAGACTCCTAAGTTGTCGATAGTTGTGGCTTGTCATAAACTCCAGAGTGGGAAACTCCAGTGTCCTTGTGGAGGAACTCTGTCATCGTTCGGCCTGCCGACATGACACAGACTCCCCCGCGAGGTTTCACTTTCCTACAGTGGAAAGTAGAGAGACTACGGCCTGCCGTCCTGTCTATTAGTCCCTTGTTCTAAAGTGAACACTGCCGGAAAACCCAGTGTCCTTGTTGAGGAACTCTGTCATCATTCGGCCTGCCGACGTGACATAGACTCCCCCGCGAGGTTCCAGTTTCCTACAGGGAAAAGTAGAGAGACTACGGCATGCCGTCCTCTCTATTAGTTCTCTGTGTTAAAGTGAACACTGCCGGAAAACCCAGTGTCCTTGTTGAGGAACTCTGTCATCGTTCGGCCTGCCGACGTGACATAGACTCCCCCGCGAGGTTCCACTTTCCTACAGGGAAAAGTAGAGAGACTACGGCCTGATGCCCTCTCTATTAGTTCCCTGTTCTAAAGTGAACACTGCCATAAAACCCCAGTGTCCTTGCTGAGGAACTCTGTCATCGTTCGGCCTGCCGACATGACATAGACTCCCCCACGAGGTTCCAACTTTCCTACAGGGAAAAGTAGAGAGACTACGGCCTGCCGCCCTCTCTATTAGTTCCCTGTTCTAAAGTGAACACTGCCGGAAAACCCAGTGTCCTTGTTGAGGAACTCTGTCATCGTTCGGCCTGCCGACGTGACATAGACTCCCCCTCGAGGTTCCACTTTCCTACAGGGAAAAGTAGAGAGACTACGGCCTGCCGCCCTCTCTATTAGTTCCCTGTTTTTAAAGTGAACACTGCCGTAAAACCCCAGTGTCCTTGCTGAGGAACTCTGTCATCGTTCGGCCTGTCGACGTGACATAGACTCCCCCGCGAGGTTTCACACTTCCTAAAAGGAAAAGTAGAGAGACTATAAGGCCTGCCGCCCTCTCTATTGGTTACTCGTTTGAAAGTGAACACTTCCACTCGGCACAGGTAATCTCAAAACCTCTGAGACCGCTGTGTTAGACATAGGGCTTGGCGAGATACCCTCACGGGCACTCTGCAGAGACAAGTCCTTGGTACACTGAGTCAGTGGCCTGCCATATGACTGTGTAACTTAAAGGTTTAAACACCGCCCCGGGTCCCCCGAACCTCTCATAACGATCAAGGCAGACAGTAAGATCACTTCCACTGAAATTACTGCGTTCGTCCGATATCGACCACATAAGACTCGATATTTAAGATCCTAGTCCGAGAGTACCTTAACAGGACTTCATCAACGGTTGATATACTGGTCAGAACAGTCGAGTAGTTTCTCCTACCTCTGAAATACTCGCGTTACTTCGGTATGGTGCCCAACAGTAATTCGCCAGACGGTTACTATATGTTACGGAGCCATACTTAAGATCTCAAGCCCAATCAACCCATCTGTAACTACTTCACACAGCCGGCCCACCTAGATGGCCTACAGGGAAGCAGCCAACGAGAACCAATCACCTCCAGAAGTGTTTACCGGAGACATCCATCGAGAAGTTACCACGCCGGAAGACCGAGAGAAGACAACTAGTGGGTAAAGTATCGAGTGTCTAAAATAAGCAGAGTCCCTTCCGAAAGTGGCTTAAACGTATATAAATCCACCCCGGACTTAAAAAGCGGGTCCTAAAGCTACGAGTTGTACTCCCCTATAGTACGAGTGAGACGGGTCAATAACTTACCATCCATCAGTGAATCTAATTTGAATTTATACATTTCTTTCTATTATTTCGGCTTCAAGGACTCAACCGAATTTATCAAAGTGCCAAGGAAATATTTTAGAATTTACCCGTGACAACCCATTTTCTATGGGACCCCGCCGCATACACGTCGAAAATACGCCGTCCAGGCCATAATAATAAGCCCAAATGGTGGAATAAAGATATTTCAAACTGCCTGCTTGCTAAAAAATGTGCTAATGATAGATTAAAATCCTCACAAAATGACGAAGAACGGGTGAAATTTATAGAGCTACGACGCAAAGCCAAAAAGTTAATTAACCCGGGAACTGCGGGAAGACTCTTAAGAGTCAGAGAAAAAAAAATCAATTTTAAACATCGAAAAAAAAAAAAAAAAAAAAAATTTGTTTTGCCCTTGGGCCATGCAAAATATCAGTCCTCTACCTCCCCTCCTTCCCCACTTTCCTCACCTCCTTCAGTTATCACCTATTTTCCCTGTTATTCCCTTATTCTGAGGTATATTTTCGTGCTAACATTAGCGAGTTGCAAGCAGGGCATTGTCATTACTGTTAGCAAGCGAGTGCAAGAGAGAGAGAGAGTATCGATCGACAGTGTCTCAGTGGCCTTGGGGGAAATTGGCGGGAAAGCAGGTTGCCTCACCCATGCATTATGCAACTCGCGGCCTGTAGCGCCGATTTTGACCATCCAAACGCTGTTTTCACTCGTTTTATTGTTGTAACAGGTTAATACCTATAATAGGTGCATATGGATAAGTATTAATGCTATTTATGGTAAAATGAATATTTTAGTGATGGAAACAGCTCAAATACATGCGCACAGGCAGAGGTGTCTAATTACCCCCATGCGCACTTAAGAGGTTAAGCAAAGTAAAAAGACCTTAGAGTTACATATTGCGAATCAAAGTAAAACAAACCCGAAAGAATTCTATAGTTATATCAGAAAGAAAAAAGTAGTTACTTCAACTGTTGGACCGTTAGTCGATGAAAATGGAGAATACACCAAAGACGAAGTACAAATGAGTAATGCCCTCAATACCTTCTTTGCATCAGTTTTTACAACAGAAGACCTCAGTGATATCCCTACACCATCGCCGATTCAGATTGATAATTCAGATGTTCTAAGCAGTATCACCATTACAGAGAGAGAAGTATTGAATTGTTTAGATAAACTCAAGGTAAATAAAACGCCTGGACCTGATACAATCTCGCCTAGAGTTCTAAAGGAAGCTAAGGATGAGCTCTCCAAATCACTGACATTACTATTCAATAAATCCTTGCAGTCTGGAACTATGCCTGATCAGTGGAAGCTAGCCAACGTAACACTGATATTCAAAAAAGGCAGCAAATCCCTACCCAGTAACTATCGTCCAATTAGCTTAACCTCAGTTGTATGTAAAATGCTAGAAACGGTCATACGAGACAGACTCGTAAATCACTTAGAGGAAAATAACATACTTAAAGATACTCAACACGGCTTTCGTAAAAAACGTTCCTGTTTAACAAACCTCTTAGACTTCTTCCACGATATCCTCAACCACTACGATGAGAGTAAAGCTGTAGATATTATATACCTTGATTTTCAAAAGGCCTTTGACAAAGTTCCCCACAAACGTTTACTGCTAAAACTAAAAGCGCATGGAATACAAGACGGTGTGTTGAAATGGATAGAAAATTGGCTCAGCAACAGAAAGCAAAGAGTAGTCATAAACGGTAAGGCATCTAAATGGACCAATGTAAGTAGCGGGGTACCCCAGGGATCGGTACTAGGACCAATTCTCTTTC
Source organism: Paralithodes platypus (assembly GCA_032716605.1). Taxonomy (NCBI): domain Eukaryota; kingdom Metazoa; phylum Arthropoda; class Malacostraca; order Decapoda; family Lithodidae; genus Paralithodes; species Paralithodes platypus. The sequence continues at coordinate 15,821,004 of CM064512.1, forward strand.
TAATTTACATCAACGACATAGATGAGGGTCTCACCTGTACAATCTCAAAATTTGCTGACGATACAAAAATTGCAAATAGCGTACTCTCAAAAGAACAAGTTGACGATATGCAACACAATCTAGATAAACTATCATGTTGGGCCCAAATTTGGCAAATGAGTTTCAATGCGGATAAATGTAAAGTACTACATATCGGATACCTAAATGAGAAAGCAAACTATTCGATGAATGGCACTCAGCTTAAGAATGTAAACAGAGAACCAGATCTGGGAGTAACAATATCGAGTAACCTAAAACCGAGTCAACAATGTTCAGAAGTTGTTAAGAAGGCAAACAAAATAATTGGCTTTATAGGCAGGTCATTTGAGCATAAATCCAAAGAAGTTATCCTAACCCTTTACAATTCCTTAGTCCGCTCTCTTCTGGAATACTGCGTTCAATCCTGGTGCCCTTATTACCAAAAAGATATAAACAAGCTAGAACGAGTTCAATGTAGAGTTACCAAAATGATACCTAGCCTAAAGAACAAACCATACGAAGAGCGTCTTAGAGAATTAAATCTATTTCCTTTAACCCAGCGCAGATTAAGAGGTGACTTAATTCAAGTGTTCAAAATCATCAAAGGCATCGACAATATGAACTGTAGTAAGTACTTCACTATCGACCAATCTAATTACACGCGGGGAAACGGTTGCAAAATTATTGGTAAATCTTTTAACTCGCACGAATCAAAGAATTTCTTCTTCAATCGAGTTGTCAACTTGTGGAATGGGTTTCCCCGAAACGTTATAGACTGCATCACCGTTGATTCATTTAAACTCCGCTTAGATAATATCTCGCATCAAACCCAAGACTGACTGCGTTTGTAAATGAATAACTTTATTTTATCCCCCCCTCAGTTACTAACCCATCTGTCCTCTTCTAACTTCCTAATCCTGCCACGGTCATTAGTTCCAGGGCAGTAATTCTCTTTCCAATGTTCCCTTACCAACTCTAAACCACTGTTTGGACACTTGATCCTCAGTGTTTTGGAGGACAAGCAACCTAGAAGGGTCACGAGATATGTTGTTGCTTGATTTCCTTTGTACTCCTTTGTACGTAGGGTGCTTGACCTTGAACTTTAAACACTGTGACAGTTCTACAAAAGCGACAGTAGTCACTCAATACCAAGAAATACTATCCCATCATCGACTCGAGTGTCTTAAAAACTATCTTGAAGATTTAGTGAAGTTGTTCTCTAATAAGGGCTCCCTATCTAGCTCCGTTTGTTTGGTCTATTAATTAATATATTTATATATATTTTTAGTTTCCTCCCTAGACCTCCATCAAGCTTGAAAAAACACACCCTAGACCCCCCTTCAAGATAAATTTGTAAATTTTTCGGTAGAAAAATGTCCCGGCCGAAGGCCGGTTTCTCTTAAAAGTGCAGGCTCGCTTTCGCTCGCCAGGAAATTATCGACACCTAAATGGCACAAAAGGTCTTAAAATTGACAACCAAATGGGGCAAAAAGTGTTAAAATCGCCAAGCTAATGGGCGTTCGACGTCTTATATTCTCAAAACAAGTGGGGCTAAACATTAGGGAGAAGGGGGTCCAGAAAAACGGTCTTCCTCCCCTTAATCACTAAGCGATTTTAGGGCTTAGGAAGGACCAGTGAGAGACAATGGGACAATGGAGATAGCCTGGCTACCATTGTGTCCAAGAAGTACCGTAATTCTCACAGCTCCATACATTCGCTCGACAATCTCATCTCCTCACCCAGGATTCCCTAAATTAGTTCCACGATACTCTCTGATATTACGGTGGCTCAGATTCAGGGGGAATTACAGGATCAGTGTATATACAGTACTATACATTCATGGCGAGGATTGTGATGGCTATTGATAGAAAACATTAATTCAGTAGCCTACTATATATTAATGACGAGGATAGCGGCGACTTTTGGGTACATAATAATTTAATAAACATTCCAAGGGAAGATATACACGTAAATAATACATACATCCACACATATTAATAACTGGGTGATTCATACATTTTACTGCTTCAGTCTCAAGCTATTATGTGGGTATTCCAGGCTACCCTGTTTTGAATTGCCTTAACCCCTCCAACCCGGAAGGGCTCTTGAACGCCCATAACAACCTCGGCCCGCGCAACCCGGAAGGGCTCTTGAACGCCCATTGCTTGCGTGCGTGCTTTCGAATGCCGCGCATAAATTTTTGGTATCGTGGGACGGTAGGTGGCGCCACCAGGCGTAAACTACGCCACAGCAACAGTATCTACACCGACGCCATCATGGACAGTACGCCAAATAGTGATTCCGCTGTGTCCGATACCGTGCTTCCTAAGACGCCCGTGCTAGTTCGTCGCGCCTTACCCCGACGCCATCGCCTAGATGTGTTATCTCCCGGAGGTATTGAGACGACATTGAGACTTTATGAGCGAGCTGATGCCAAGCATAATGTTGATGATGAAGTCAGTGACGACTCCAGTAATTATAAGTCGAGTGATTATGGCCATGAGAGTGACAAAGAAGAGCAATTCCTGGGATTTGCGAGAGAACATGACAGTGATGAGAGTGATGAAGGTGATGTACCAGTTGTTGAGGAAGCTGGTTTACCTAAAGACAGTGAACTTGAGAGAGTGAGTGAGTGGGAGAGTTCAAGGTCACTCACCAAATTTCGCATAAGTGACACGACGCCAAGCCCTTCCCCAGGTAAATCGCCTTTCAAGCTACACTTATATAAGCAGAAAATACTTGAAAAGGCAGCCGCGGCAGCTAGGGAACAAGCCAAAATACTTGGTGAGGATGAGGCTGTGAGTGAGGGTGAGCGTGGTGACCCTTCTCGCCCGCCATTGTCTCCCTTATCTACCCACGCCACCCAAGATGACCCGGATGACCTGGGTGCCCCGCATTCTTCCCCACCACCCCCACCACTGCCAAGGGTTGAGGACCCCCCACTTTCGGCCTATTTGCCTCCTAGGTCCTCCGACAGGAGACATATATCTGCTGCCGAAAAGGGGAAAGGCAGGAAATATACCAAAAAAATTAAGAAAAGTAAGAGAGTTTTGTTCCAGGCTCCCGCGGCGTCCACCCGTGCCGGCCCCAGCCATATGCCCCCGCAACTTTCCCCACCTCTCCCGCCTTCAACATGTCTTCCTGAAGAAGTCTTTGAGCTCGCATCACCAATACCTGGGCCTAGTGACAGTGAAGAATTAATTTCTGTCACTCGTCGCCGGCCAAAGAGCCCAGGACCTCGGGGTGACATAGCCTCACCTGCCACTCCTTCCCCACCTCGCCCACTCGCACGCCGCCCACGCATCACTCGTTCCCCGCCAGATTATGTGGGGGCCACTGATGATGAAGGGCACCTCTCTGAAGACTCTGGCCATGATTACATAGGTCCACCGTCAGGGCAAGATGACCACTCTGATGATGACTATCTGGACATCGACAGCCCTAGACCCATGCGCTTGGCCCGGCGTCGTGCTGCCCGTCGTGCTGCCCGACGCCCTGACCGACGCCCTCGCCGCCCTAGGGCGCGCGCCTCCCGAGTTGGCCGTGGGCGTGCTGGGCCACCAGCTGGAGCTCCTCGTCAGCGTAGACAAGACCCATTCTACGTTTTTCAGTGGCAAGACGTAGTTGATGGGGATGGATACAACCCTGATGTGCCAGCTTTTGATGAGGTACTGGAGGGTTCACGCATTACCCCCAATTTTCCTGCAGGCCCCAATGCTCCACCACACAAACTATTTGAGGCCTTCTTTGATGAGGAGGTGGTAGGCTATGTTGTCAAAGAGACAAATAAGCAGCACCAATACCAGGTCCACTTTTTGGGCAAGGTGACCAAGGGCCACATGAGGCAGTGGACCCCATTGACTCATAAAGAGTTCATGGTGTTCCTGGCACTCACCATGCTAATGCCTCATGTCAAGAAGCATAGGTTGCCTGACTATTGGATCACCAATGATCTCATATCCACCCCTGCCTTCGGGAAATATATGTCTCGCGACCGGTACCTTGATATCCTCGCAGCGCTCCATCTTGTCACCAACCTTGACGTCCACCTCCCAGACAAGCTGTGGAAGATTAGGACGTTGTACGAGATGATGAGAGAACGCTTCACCTCCTACTTCAAGCCCTTCCGCAAGGTCGTCATTGATGAGTCTCTTGTGCTGTTCCGGGGAAAACTCAGCTTCCGGCAGTACATCCCCTCAAAAAGACATCGCTTTGGCATAAAATTCTTTGTGCTGTGCGACTGCCAAACTGGCTATGTCCTGGACTTCCTGGTCTACAGCGGGAAGGAAGGGGACTTGCTTGTGGACCCCCTCATTGGCTTTGGCGGAGCAGTGGTGCAAGCCATGATGGACCGCTACTTTCACAAGAATCACGTCCTCTACACGGACAATTATTACACGTCCCCCACTCTCTCACAGTACCTGCATGAGCGCAAGACGGGGACTGTAGGCACAGTACGAGGGAAAAGGAAGGGCATGCCACCTTTCCCTCCAAAGACCAAAAAAGGTGATGTGTTCAAGAAGAAGTCGGGGCCCATTCTGGCTATCCACTGGCACGACCAGCGGAAGGTGAACCTCCTGAGCACCATCCACAAGGGGGAAATGGTGGAGACTGGCAAGGTGGATCGCCGCACCCAGGCCAGGGTGACCAAGCCCGATGCTGTCCTGGACTACAATATCAACATGAGGCTGGTGGACAAGTCCGACATGCAGATAGGCTTCATTGACTGCCTGCGTACCTCGTGCAGATGGTACAAAAATGTCTTTCTGCATATGGCGGACATGTCAGTTCTGAATGCCTACAATATATACAAGCTTCGGAATGTGAACACACCCATGAAGTTCAATAGCCTGCGGAGGTTCCAAAAGCAGGTGTTGACGGAGCTCCTGGAGAAGTATGCTACGCCACAGAGGGCAGTGGCACATCCTGGGCCCGCCGTTATTGACCGCTTGCAGTGTGCTCAATACTTGATTAGGCACAGGCTTGGTTTCCTGCCTCAGAATGAATCAGGAAGAACGCAGCAGAAGCGGTGCCATGTCTGCTACAACAGCAGGGTGAGGGCGAGGTCAGGTAAAAAGTCCACCATGGAGTGTGTGGAGTGCAAGGTGGCACTCTGTGCTTTAGGGTGCTTCTTTGATTACCACTCCAAGCTGGAGTTCTAATAATCATACTGAAAGTGCCAAATAAAATGACAATGTGTACACTATATATATAGGCAAAAAGTGGAAGAAAACCAATTTATTGTTATACAAAAGTCATGTATTATGAGAAAATTGATACAAATACAATTACACCATAATAATATGTGAAAGTGACACATATGTATATACCAAGTGACATTCATATGATTAGAACCTATAGAAATATATAAATCAGTGAAAAAAGACAATAAATTGTATATAAAACGTTTACAAAGCATATAACTAAGTGAAAGTGACACAAGACCTAATATTTGATGGACAAAGTATAATAAACACCTGTGATAACGAATAATCAGTGCCTAATACAACAATAACCTACCTCAATTACTAATAAAATGTACGGTATCGAGTGAAAATGAGCATTATCAGTGACAGTGACACTCTCTAAAGCATATTTGTCAAAGTGAAAGTGACACGAGACCTAATATTTGATGGTCAAAGTATAATAAACACCTGTGATAACGAGTAATCAGTGCCTAATATAACAATAACCTACCTCAATTACTAATAAAATGTACGGTATCGAGTGAAAATGAGCATTATCAGTGACAGTGACACTCTCTAAAGCATATTTATCAAAGTGAAAGTGACACAAGACACAAGACACAATACTTGATGGCCAAAGTATAATAAACACCTGTGATAACGAATAAGCAGTGCCTAATATAACAATAACCTACCTCAATTACTAATAAAATGTACGGTATCGAGTGAAAATGAGCATTATCAGTGACAGTGACACTCTCTAAAGCATATTTATCAAAGTGAAAGTGACACAAGACACAATACTTGATGGCCAAAGTATAATAAACCTGTAATAACGAATAATCAGTGCCTAATATAACAATAACCTACCTCAATTACTAATAAAATGTACGGTATCGAGTGAAAATGAGCAATATCAGTGACAGTGATACCCTAATAAACATACTTTATATAATTGGCCTCAAAATAACTATAAAAATATCAAATAAACATCACATTCTCAATATCAAACACGAAAATCGTCTAAGGGAGATAAATACTTTGGCGCGACGAGCGGCTAGGTGCGTCGTAGCCGTGGCCGGGGCGACGCGTCCGAACGCGGGAAGAATTTGCCGCCGAAAAGCACTCGTCTTCCCACGCTCACCATTATGCAACCAGAGGGGTAGAGACCTCTACTCAACGCCATTCGACAGAGCAAGGTTTGTGGAACATTATTCTTTTTTATTCATAACATTACATGCCATATTCATTGAATTACAGAGGAGTTAACATAGACCAAAGATCGTCAAAACACCCGGTACCACAGCACAGTCGCAAGCTATAGCCCCCGGGGCTGGAGGGTTAATTGTCAACTTTTTCAATTGTGGTCAGATCGTAAGACCTAACCCCACGTCTTTCGAAGTTTACCCTTCCGAGAAGCTCCCTCCACGTTCACAGACTTACATTATTCAAATATTGATCAACCATGCTTTTTACGTGTCCAAACCAAGCAAGTCTGTTGGATATATATGATTCAGTTCCATAGATTCACATCGATAAATTTATATTATAAATTTTAAATCTAACTGACTTATTACTTTAATTGCACAATGGGGCTAAGTAAAACGAGCTTGAAATAAA
>CM064512.1:15832827-16065327 GCA_032716605.1 Paralithodes platypus
AAAGGGTACAATCAATATAATTTCGTCTCATCAACTCGCCTTCTCTTACAAATTGACTACAATCTCTCACTACACACCGCAAAGTTGCATCGCTCACTCTTCTACCAATATTATAATATGCAGTGTACTTCAGAACTCTCTCAGAATATACCTCCTCCCTTACGGAGAATTTGTGGCACCTGGCTTTCAACATATTCCCACTCTTATTCTGTCCAACTCTCTCATCCAAGAGTGAACTGATTTTCCTAGTATTTCAAGTAAACTCTGGAACTCTCCCTCAATGTTCCTTTCCCTTACCCAATGACTGCTTCTAGCTCTGTTCGTCCGGACATTATGATTCTAGCGTACCTTGAATTAGGCTCAATTTCACTCTTTTAGCTTTTTATCTCATTTGTCTCTTGATCTGTGTCATCGACGTAAAGTTGGTGCCCTTAGTCTTTTATTTAAAGTGTTTAACAACCCTCAGCATCCCTTACATGGGGTTCTGCATCGGCCCTATGTCCGGGCTCGTGCAACTAGATTCACAAGCAATCTTAATGATCTTGCCATGAGCCGTGTAAATTTTTCTACTACACAGTTTTCACGGTGTTTTGTGCCGGCCATGGTTGACTTGTGGAATAAGTTGCCAAATGAGCTAGTCAATTCAGCTAATATCTCTATTTTTAAGTCTAGAGTTAATGCTTTTTTGCAGCATTAATTCTAATTTTTAAACATATTTTATTCTATTTTATTGTATTATATTTAAGCTTGATATCCTCCACTGCATAATATGTTATCTGTGTTTAATATGTGTATATGTACAGTACAGTATACAGTATATGTTTGTATTTGTTCCTAAGTTGCCGTAGTCTCTCTCCAGTGCCTCCGGGTGTTTTGTGTGGATTGATCTTGATGGTGTTTCTGCACCCTGGTTGGACACTTCGGCATCTCATATAATAATAATAATAAATAATTGTTACAGAAAGCACTGCCTTTTGTCTCCTTCATACACATAGACAATATAATCAGAGCTATTACATATTAGCATAAGCAACTATAGTCAAGACACAATATTATAGACTAAAATTGCCAATAAAAAATGCCGAAAAGACAATATTATAGACCAAAATTGCCGATAACAAATTTCGGAAATCTGAGTGTGTGATTCCAACTTCCTCCTCTCAGCTCCTCCTCATATCTCATATAAGCACCTTGGAATCGGGGCCATTATCGAGGAAACCTTTAATTTTGTGTTCGGTATTACGGTTTTTATCGATTGATGCCATCTGTTCTCACACCTAATTATCTCACTAAGTCTTACTCTCTCTCTCTCTATATATATATATAATATATATATATATATATATATATATATCTATATACACTGTATATATATATATATATATATATATATATATATATATATATATATATATTCTCTTTTAAACAGACGAGGTTAAAGGCAACAGCAGTTTCAGCATTCAGTATTTTATTGTTACCACTTTCAATAGTTCTAACAATTTTCCTCTGGGGTTCAGAGATGAGGTACAACAGGTTAGCAAAATTCATGGTGGATCCAACGTTTCACAAGTAAACATCTTGCATCTTCAGGGAATGGGCAGGTAATGATTAGAATAAGGACAAAGCAACATATTTATACAAAATTCGAGGATCAAGAATAGGTAGGTGGGCGGAGCTACTGGGTGTGGGGTGGCTGTTCATTGGTGGAAGGCAGTCTATTCGCGAGACGGGCACTAAATCTTATCGGTGGTTGGTTGTTGGCTGTGGGTGGCTGTGATTGGTTGGTGTTGTCAGTTGTGTGCTGAGCGCGGAAAGGTAAGGGAGGGGGGCACAGGGCGAGAGGAACGAGGGCAGTATGCCTGTAGCGCTTGCCTGAAGGAAGAATTTGAAGGTCTTGTGTTTGGTTGTTGATGCTGGGGATGAGCGTTTGGATATAGAGCTTCTAAAATAGCTAGTCTTCTGGGATCTGATTCTTTGTCGAGTATGGTAGTTTGTTTGTCTAGGTTGGCGCGAGTTAGGGCAAGATGGTGGGGGGCTTGATAGTGATCTTTTATAGCGCCAGATTGAAGGTGGAGGGTTAGTCGACGGGAAAGGCGAGTCTGTGTCATTCCAACATAGGATAGGGGTCCACAGTCCCCAGAGGTGCAAATATGCTGGTATATCACATGATCGTCTTTCGGTTGGTTGGTGGAAATGGGGCGGTTACGGAGGACAAGGTTGGAGGTCTTAGGAGATTTGTAGTAAATAATGAGTTTTATTTTATTGTCAGGGTTGGTGGGGAGGACGTTTTTGTGAATTATTTCTTTCATAATGGATTCGTCTGTTGTGTGGTCGGAAGATATGTAGTTTCTGTAGAAAAATGTAATGTCATTGGCCGGGTTGGTGCTACGGGGGTCTTGTTTGTACCATTTTTCTAGGTGGGGACTGTGGACCCCTATCCTATGTTGGAATGACACAGACTCGCCTTTCCCGTCGACTAACCCTCCACCTTCAATCTGGCGCTATAAAAGATCACTATCAAGCCCCCCACCATCTTGCCCTAACTCGCGCCGACCTAGACAAACAAACTACCATACTCGACAAAGAATCAGACCCCAGAAGACTAGCTATTTTAGAAGCTCTATATATCCAAACGCTCAACCCCAGCATCAACAACCAAACACAAGACCTTCAAATTCTTCCTTCAGGCAAGCGCTACAGGCATACTGCCCTCGTTCCTCTCGCCCTGTGCCCCCCTCCCTTACCTTTCCGCGCTCAGCACACAACTGACAACACCAACCAATCACAGCCACCCACAGCCAACAACCAACCACCGATAAGATTTAGTGCCCGTCTCGCGAATAGACTGCCTTCCACCAATGAACAGCCACCCAACACCCAGTAGCTCCGCCCACCTACCTATTCTTGATCCTCGAATTTTGTATAAATATGTTGCTTTGTCCTTATTCTAATCATTACCTGCCCATTCCCTGAAGATGCAAGATGTTTACTTGTGAAACGTTGGATCCACCATGAATTTTGCTAACCTGTTGTACCTCATCTCTGAACCCCAGAGGAAAATTGTTAGAACTATTGAAAGCTGTAACAATAAAATACTGAATGCTGAAACTGCTGTTGCCTTTAACCTCGTCTGTTTAAAAGAGAATCTATTACCTGGCTATACTAACATATATATATATATATATATATATATAATATATATATATTGTAACATCCGTACCGACCGGATGTCATGTGACCAGACCAACCTGTTGAACGTGACTTTACAATTACTACCTCATGGCAACAACTCAACCCACTTACGTGACTGACGAGATAGAGAAAAAGAAAGAGAGAGAGGGGGAAGAGCGGCCTGGCTACTTCCTGCATTCCTCGCTTTCCCGCCAAAACTTCCGTGAGAGGGGCGGGGCACCTGTGACGTGGTGAGCTTCTAACACCTGGATTGGCTACACCACACCTGCTTCTCACCTGTAATTGGTCGACGTGTGTCCTGACTTCTGACTGGTTCCGGCACCAGTTTCCTGCTTTCTGATTGGATTAGCTTGGTCCGAGAAATGATATATAAGCCGGAGATTTGATAGTTAAAAGGAGTATTTTTTTAGCTGGGGAATCGAGCAGAGTGGTGGGGAGACGAGACAGACTTCAAAGGCTTGTATATTATTATGTGTTAAGTTGTGTCCCAGAGTGACCTCTTACACGTTAGTTAGGGATTATTTGTGACTATTAATTAACCAGAGGCTTGTCGAAAACATACACTCATTTGATTTGAGATTTTGTGATTAGAGAATCATATAGGCCTATGTTTAATTTAATTGGAGAGATATATATTTTGAATTACTGTTTAATTTTTGTGATTAGAATTAATGTTTGATTCAGAGATGATTTGTGATTGAATATTCTACTTTACTTATTAACAATTAACTAACTTGATGTAAAGCTATTGTCATTCATAATTAATGAATTAATGATTAAGCCTTGTATAAGTTAAATACTTACCTGACTATTATTCGGAATAGGCATTGTAAAAGTCCTAAGCCTACTAAACTTTAATTTGTACTTTAGTGAAATCAGAACATATGCAAAACGATCCTGAACTCTATCATAACTTTCATTGCTTATTATTTTGATTAAATGTAAAATACCTTTACTACGTTTATAAATACAATTCCATTTTATATGTGACTTTATAATATTTCCTTACCATTTATATTTAGTCAAATGTCTTTCAGTAATAAGAATAAATAAGATAAAATATTAAAGGAGAATAATAATAATAAATTAAGAATAAAGAGATAATATAAAGAGTAAAACAATCTTTAAAGGGTTAACAAACTTAAATTAATTATATATAAAAGATTTTAATACTTTGCTGATAATCCAGATTAATTGAGATAATCTAGTGACTTAAAACCCTTGCTTACATATTTAACTTTTAGTATTCGTAATTAATAGCCTATTTCATATTAAACATTCAATGTAACTTTAAATAGTTTACTGATTAAATATAATTGAATTATATCAGAGTATAATGGATAACTGTCCCAACAACTGAGGGAAAGCAAGTGACAACAGAACTAACTTTAATATTTTACGTTCTTTTGGCCTTCAGCTGTTTTGCTACACTTTCATATTAACTGTTCTGTCTTTATTTATTTAGTTAAACACTTCTGAATCAAGATACGTAACAATATATATATATATACAGCCTAAGCTGTCCGTATTTTCGGTGCGCACTTACCCCATATATATATATATATATATATATATATATATATATATACAGTAAATATAAACCGGTATATATATATATATGTATATATATAATATATATATAAATATATACTGGTATATATATACAGTATATATATATATATATATATATATATATATATGGGGCAAGTGTGCACCCGTCGAGGTAAGTGCTCACCGAAAATACGGACAGCTTAGGCTTGCTGTATTTAAGAAGCTTTTCACAAATAACCGTAAGTCCATACGGTCAAAAGCATAACCATAATCACCAAAGGTGGCCAGAGCTGGGCAATGGACAGCTCCTCCTCCGGAAGCAAGGCTGGTTTGCGCCTGTTTCTGATTTGCTGATTTGCGCCGTGCTCCAGACACATGATCACGCAGTTACCCCACCCTTCATTCATGACTCACTACTCACAAATACTTAGACCTAGCAACATATAATTATAGCATAATCTACCTAAGGATTTATATAATTAATGAGCCTAAATAGAGTACTCTACCAATATTTATTGTTAGGTAACTTACTCTTAGTATTCCAACGTAGTGCTTCGTCCAAATTTTCCTTCAGGGAGGATGGAGCATTGAAGGAAGCCGTGGTGGTCACTGTTCTTGATAAAATGGTAGGGTCACACTTGTTAAAGTTGATTCAATATCTCTGCTCTGTATTCGAACTAGGAATAAATAAAAAATAAAATATTCGAAGCCTGCTCTAATAGCCTAGCCCACAGCACTGGCAAAAAGGAAACTCTTTATCAAAAAGACAAACAATGCTGTAGACCTGCACCCAATACTGCCCACCGTACTGCACTACCCTGCAACAGACATGCTCTTAATATCTGACTCAAACACCAAGACACGAAGGTTCTCTAGGAAAAAGGGGGTTATCTTCCTCTTTGCTCTATGAAAGCAGGAATACAAGGAGACACAAAAATATATACTGTTATGTCTCCGAGTCTGGTTGATAGTGCTGGTAGTATGGCAAAGAGAACTTCTAAGGTTATTCTAAACTGCACTAAACAATGGTAACTAAAATGCTGCTAGACTCCCAGAACAATTCATATCAGGCCCAATCGCTTAGGAATTAGGAATGATATGAAGCAAAAACATGGGTAAAGTCTAATGCATTATGCTAACACATGAAACACAATAGTTGGTATTCCTGTAGGTTGGGGGCAGGCTACCCAGAGCAAACCACCAAACCACTGTGAATACCAACTTCAATAATAAAGAATAAATACTGTTATGTTTATGGGCGAGATGAAATGACACAAACAATAGATTAAATATGAAATTCAAGACTAATGTCTACTTACACCTCAAAATATCCAGGTTCAAGGAAAACTAGATTAAAAATTCTTAGTTTAAATAAAATTAAGTATATAATATAACCAAAAATCAGTCTCTTCAGGACGAGCAATAACAATATATAATGCACTAAGATTATCAGAAAATATGTAAGTGAAAAAATAAATAACTATATACCTTTACTGAAGCAATGCATGGTTTAATAGCTATATCACATAAGTATTAATATGTTTTCAAGATCACTGGAAATGGTTAATATCTGTTTAATAACTTAAGGGAATCCACACAATATTTATAAAAGCAATACAAGTAATTAATAAAACTTTTTAAAAGTTATATAAGCACTTGAGAAAATATTCCTTCTGAAAAACACAAATTAATCTGATCAAATTCACAAACTTGGAAACCAATCACAAATGAATTAATACATTACACTTATAACAATAATGATAAAGCAATCAAAAGGAAATACAGAAATTATATGACTTCCGATAACAATAATTGATCACTAGATAAATACACAATATCACTAATAATAACAGGCTATAATATGGGGCACACTTAAATATTCAACTCCACAATCACAAATATCAGCTTGCAAGTTGCTTAAAATCGTTTGAAGGTAGCCAGGAGAGATATATCACTTCACTAGGTATAATGGTCACTATTTACAGAGCAAGGGAACAGGCGTGATGAGCCAGTGGGGGTATATATAAGTCATCAGCGAAACTAGAATGTTCTACTGCTCATGTGAATGGAATGACGTCAGGCTGAGCGAGACAGGCTAGAGCCTAAAAGGTCTGGAACTTGCAAGAAGCAAGCACATAAGGGGGAAACTAAAATATTATACTTATCTGGCTTATATAATCAATATTAATACCGGATTACATAACACCTTCACCCTAAAGAAAGAAATTTACAGGGAAAATGTCTATACTTTAAAACAATTAGGCTACAATCTAGACAAGCAATCTGCAATTACATTTTCTTTCCCTTTAATATGCCTTATATCTAAAGGATATTCCTGAAGAAGCAGACGCCACCTGGTCAATCTCTGATTTTTATCTTAACATTTACTAAGAAACTTCAGTGGGTTGTGATCAGTACAAATAATATGATCTAGGCCTGAACACAAATATAAAGAACAATTTAGTAATCCCAAAATCAGAGCCAAAAGTTCCTTCTCAATAGTTGAATAATTCTTTTGGGGTGCAATGAACTTCTTGCTGTAATAAGATACAGGATGCTCAATACCTTGGTCATCCTCCTGCAACAAAACTGCCCCAGCTCCTGTATCACTAGCATCCACAGCCATTTTAAAGGATTTAGCAATGTTAGGGATGGAAAGCACTGGCTGACTCAACAGGATAGCTTTGAGTTTGTTGAAAGAGGATTCACATGCTTCATTCCACTCAAATTTAACTCCCCTTTTCAGAAGATCTGTGAGTGGTGATACACGGATTGAGAAATTTAGAACAAACCAGCGGTAGTATCCTACCATACCAAGAAATCTTTGTAATTTTTTCCTATTCTTAGGTCTGGAAAGATCACTTATCACCTGAACTTTAGCCCCTGGTGGTACAACTTGTCCATTACCAATCACATAACCCAGATACTGTACTTTAGCTTGACCAAATTCACATTTTGATAGATTTGCAACAAGATTAGCCTGAACCAAACGATCAAGAAAGTTACTGACATGGCATAGGTGATCATTCCAGGTGTCACTAAAGATCAATACATCATCAATATACACAACACATCCTTCCCAACCCTCGGTTACAATGTTCATGAGTTTTTTAAATGTCGCAGGTGCATTTTTCATACCATATGGCATCACAGAACATGCAAAAGTCTTACCAAGAGTTACAAAACATGAGATATGCCTAGCACGCTGAGTCATAGGTACTTGCCAATATCCCCTTAACAAGTCAAACTTACCGATGTACTGTGCCTTTCCAATCCTATCTATACAATCTTCCATGCGAGGTATTGGGTAGTTGTCTGTTTTGGTGATTTGATTAACATGCCGATAGTCAATACAGAGCCATTGTGATCCACCTGGTTTAGAAACTAAGGTGACAGGAGAACTCCTCTCACTTTGGCAGGGCTCAATCATTTTGTGAGTGAGTAGGTAGTCAATCTCTTTCTGGATTAGGGGAACCTTCACAGGATTCACATGGTAGGCTGGCAGCTTAATTGGCTTCGCATCTCCATCATCCACGTCATGCATCAACACGGTTGTCCTTCCTGGAGAATCCTGGAACACTTGATGGTATTTTTGGAGTAGAGCCGTAAATTCCTGCCTCTCCTCGGGGTTAGATGAGATAACTTAGTCTCCAGATCACTCATGATAGTAACATTCTGCCCTAGGCTATCGCTCAAGTTTATACTGCATGGGAGTGCCTCACTTTCGGGGTCTTGAGGAACAGCTACAGTGCAGACGGGTTTATCAGGGTCTCTCCTGTGGTACAATTTTAGCATGTTGACGTGACAAAGTTGTTTGCTCTTCCTACGATCTGGCGTGGCAATAACGTAGTTCACATCACTGGCTTTCTTCTCCACCATGTACGGTCCGCTAAACTTAGCTTGAAGAGGTTGTCCAGGTATTGGCAGCAGAACTAGGACCTGATCACCTGGCTGAAACTGACGTACTCTTGAGTTCTTGTCATACCATGTTTTCATCTTCTGATCAGTTCCCAAATTCTCTCGAGCTAACTGGAACGCTGTTGATAACCGCTCCTTAAAGTTTGCCACGTATTCCAGCAGGTTGACGTCATCAGATTCCGACAGCCAAAACTCCTTCAACAACTTCATAGGACCTCTAACTTCATGCACGAAGAGTAGTTCAAAAGGTGAGAAGCCTATTGATTCATTTGGAGACTCTCTCTTGAAGCAAACAGCACAAAAGGAAGACCTTTGTCCCAATCTTTCTGGTGTTCCAAGCAGTACTTCCTCAGCATAGATTTGAGTGCCTGATGATATCTCTCCAGAGCTCCCGGTGTTTGAGGATGATATGCAGAAGATGTGATCTGTGTGATGCCCAACTCTTTGAAAGACTGCTTAAAAACATTGGACATAAAATTGCTCCCTTGATCTGACTGTACCTCCTTAGGCAATCCAAATCTGGTGAAGAACCCAAGCATTTCTTTCACTACATTCTCCGCCGAAATATTTCTGAGTGGGATTGCTTCAGGATAACGAGTAGCCATATCAATGAGTGTCAGCAAATAGGAAAACCCTGAAGAAGTCTTGGGAAGAGGTCCTACAATATCAACTAACACCCGAGTGAATGGCGTCTCAAAGGGAGGAATGGGAACGAGTGGTGCAACTCTCTCTTTTTTATTACACTTCCCCACTTCTTGACAGGTGTGACACGATGTGCAATGCCAGGAAACATTCTTGAAAATACCTGGCCAGTAAAAATGCTTCAGAATACGGGCTGCAGTCTTCCTCACTCCCATGTGTCCTGCCAAACTGGAGTCATGAGCCACCCTAATGATATCCTGCCTACAAACTTGAGGGATGACAATTTGATGCATAACCTCCCATTCAAAGTCTGCTGATGACGTTGGAGGTCTCCACTTTCTCATTAACCCTTAACCTAAGACGTGCGCACAGGGGGTTTTCTACAGGGTGATACTGTGCGCACCGATGATGATTTTGGGACCCATTGCCAATTTCGATAAAAAGTACATCATCGTGTAGGGAATGTTTTCGTGCATCGGCCCATATATATTTGACCCCCCAAAAAATGTCCGGGGGGGGGGGGGAACGGTCCGTAGTTGAAAAATGTGGAGCGAATGGCACCGCGCGGCTAGATTGTCATCGAGCGGCGAGATTTCCCTGCCGAATTTTCACGCGCCCAGGGGATAGAAGGAGAGGGAGGAGGGGGTTGGTTACCGCGTATTAGCACGTATATCTCCGTTTTTTATCCCTTTTAGGCTATGTAGAGTATGTATACATGTGTAGCCCACCCATATAACAATGAATATGCCTCATAGTGACCCAAAATTGCAATATATAAGGGAATTATAAGAGAATTTTTAGGCGGGAATGAAGATGGGTTGGAGGTTTGGCGGCAATTTATGAGCTGAGAGTGTGGTTTGCGCTATAATATTACGTATATCTCGTACTTAGAGCACTGTCATGCTATAATACAGACTTGTACGTATGTAGACGTGCCATATATCAATATATACCGCATATAGACCAATTCATGCGATATTTACGCACATTATCAATGAGTTTCTATGCGTGAACCAAGGTGTGAGTGAGTTGTGCTGGGAATGAAAGGGGGAGAGGGTGTGTTACGCCATAAATATCACTTATATCTTGTACTTAGAGCACTGTCATGCTATAATACAGACTTGTACGTATGTAAACGTGCCATATATCAATATATATACCGCATATAGACCAATTCATGCGATATTTACGCACATTATCAATGATTTTCTAGCAGACGGAAGCCTAAAAGGGGGGGTGGGTGGGTGGGTGGGAGGGTGGAAGGCAGGGAGTGAGTCGTGGAGAGAGTGAAGGCAGTAAACATATGCAGCAGTGTGATAATTGTGGAGGCGCCCCAGGCGTATGGATGTCTTGGGATTTTGAACCTTATGTCTAGGAGGTGTCTGGTGTTCGTTGCCACCAAGAGGTCTACAATAACATGAGTCAGGAATGGAGAGAGAGAGAAACTGAGACATGCGTATGTCGTACGTATAAATGGACTTCAGAATTGCATTTTTATGCAAGCAGACATTGCATTTTAGACACATGTGAAGTACCACAGAAACATGTAGGCCATTGACTGTAAATAAAGTACTATATTATAGACCAGCAACGAGGGTGGTCAGTAAACACAGGCAGATTGCCTTTTTTGATAGAGAGCTAAATATAGACTGGTGTCTCCTTACACTTGCGAAAGGGTAGATTGCCACCAGAGAAACTTATATTTATTTATTTCCAACTAATGTGCAATCTAAATGTATATTCGAGACCTACTGCAAGTATTTGTATGACAGTCATGACTATGTATAATCCAATATACTCGCGTAGGCGAGACATAAGAAAGCTGGTTGAGCAATTTTCGACACCCACACAGTTATTATTCATTTTTATTTAGAATATTATTCAATACAAATGTATTTGTGAAGGGTATTTTAGGCATTATTGTATTTATACAAATTTTGTTCCCAGACAGAGCTGCTGTGGCTGGAGCATCAAGGAGCGGCAAGGGTCACCCTGTGACCGCTTGACCGTGTGATAATGAGTGGAGTCACACTGAGAGGGGTAATTTTGCTGAGTGTTTGGGCAATTTTTGACAGAATAAAGTTATATAATTACTAATTCTTGACAGAGACAAACTTTTATAAACCATTGCATGATATTATTGATAATCCCATCAATTTACAAACGTAAATTGGTGGGATAAATCATTTTTTTTTTTTTATATTGTCATTTCGATTGTAGACACGAAGTTTTGAGTGATATTTGGTATGAGCTCCTGTGGCATGGTTGGTAAGGTTGCGGACTGGAAAACTCAAAGTGTGGTAGGGTAGTGCGATCGAATCCAGGAGGGGGTTATGGGGAAGGTTTTATACTGTCTAGAAAATTTTTGATAATTTTTTTTTTTTACAAGATCATGCCATTGTATTCAAACAATATGAAATATTCATAGAATATATCATATTGTAAGAATACAATGACATGACCTTGTTTATTTTTATTTTTGTTGTTTTATTTTATTATCTTAGTAGGTTTGACAGGATTTATTGAAACATATTTATTTTTGTACAATTCATTTGAGGTAAGAAAATAATTATATACACATTACTTAGGCTAATAACAAACATATATATTGATATACTAAAAAAAGAAGGCATATTACATGTAAATCTTTGAAACTTATAAACTAAATAATGAAACATACAATTATATAATGTAAAAGCTATATAACAGGGACATCTTTGGAACTTATACATTATATAATATATATGTTACATTATGAGGTAGCGTGATCAATTAGGTCAGGTCAGGTAAGGTAGGGCGCGAGTCCAGGGCAGGGCAGGGCAGGGGGCGAGTCCAGGGCAGGGCAGGGCAGGGGGCGAGTCCAGGGCAGGGCACGGGGCGAGTCCAGGGCAGGGCAGGGCAGGGGGCGACACTCAGTAATTCTTGAAGGTGTGGTAGTCCCTGAAGCAGTCACCCAAGCAGAGTCCAACTTTGCACTCGGCGCACATTGAGGTGACTCTTTTGGTGACATGGGGTTTCCTAACACTGGAGCTGCAGACGGTGCACTGCACCTGCCTGTGACGAGTGCCAATCAGCTCGGTGTTGGTTAGGTAGTGTCTTTGGACACCCACCTGGACTCGGTCAGGAACGTGATCCCCACGCCATGCCGTACGTCTGTGAGTGGTGCCATACTTCTCCAGGAGTTGGTATGAGACGTTGTAGACGAACTCCCGGAATTTCAGCTTCTGGTTTGGGGACATCTCCCTCTTCACCAACCACAAGTTGTAGGCATTGAGCATCGTGATGTCAACTAGGTGGAGGAAGAGCTTGTGATACCACTTCACAGTCTTCCTCAGACACTCAACGCCTGACAGCTGACAGTCAGACTTGTCCACCAGGCGCATGTTCTTGGTATAGTCCACTACCATGTCGGGCATGTAGATGGTCTTCCTGGTTCGGTAGTGGATTTTGCCCGAATCCATCTGGGCACCTGTGTGGACGGTGAAAAGCAGGTGGACGTCTCGTTTGTCCTTCCACTTCAGGGCTATCACTTTCCCACACTTTTCGAGCTGCTTGTATTTCTGCCCCTTTCGTCGCCTTCTTCGCATATGCCTCTCGCGGTGTTCCTGGGCCAGGTCGTCTTCAGAAGGTGTGTCACTGGAGGAGGCATCTGTAAGAGGAATGACATTGCCAGTGAACTTAGGCATAAACTTTCTTGTCTTTCTGACAGTCCCACATGACCCCGTTTGGTTGTCATGAAGAAACTGGCAGAGAGCAGGAGAAGTATACCAGTTGTCAGTGTAGATGATGTGGCCTTTGCCCAGGTAAGGTGCCAACATTTTCCTGACGATGGCACCTGACATGCCCATGGGGTCATTGGCAGCGGCTTTCGGTATGTCAATGTCAGTGCCTGTATACACGATCATGTCAATCACTATTCCAGTTTCACAGTCACACAAAACGAAGAGCTTGATTCCGAACCTATGCCTTTTCAAGGGGATATACTGCTTGAAAACAAGACGTCCTTTGAAGAGCACGAGCGACTCATCAATCACCAAATTGAGGAAGGGGTAAAAGTATTTCCTATACCTCTCCAACAACATGGTGAACACATCCCGAACTTTCCATATCCTGTCAATCCTGTTAGGATTGTCGTTGTCTGCAAAGTGCATAAATCTTAGCAGCAAAAAAAATCTGTCACGAGTCATGAACTTATTGAAAGTTGGGGTGGCGATGAGAGGGTCGTGCTTCCAATAGTGTTGCAACACATGCTTCTTGCACAGAGGCATGAGGAACAACAAGGCAAAGAACGTCATGAATTCTTCCACAGTCATATCCACCCAGCCTCGTATTCTCGCTTTTGGAGAAATGACGTCCAATCTGCCAAACACCCACCTGTAGTAGGCGTTTGTTTGGGCAACGATGTACGTCATTACCTCCATATCGAAAAAAGCGAGGAAGAAGTCGCTTTCGTTCGCTTGCTCGTCACAGGGCCAGTCGTCAGTTGTACCTGACGTCCCAGGATTGAACTGGGGCACGTCAGGTACAAAATTGACCCCGTCAGACCAATCGAACAAAGGCAGCCCAGGGATCGGAATGTCGTCTGCGTCTCCTTCACCGTCTGAAATATCGCTTCGATGGTCGCGATACAGCACTGCATCATCATCACCCTCCTCTTCACTTGACAGACGCCCTTCCTCATTCTCGTCACCGACGTCGGACTCACTCCCACTGTCCACTCCCAAATCCCCCCACCCTTGGTCCCATGCTAGGGCTTCGTCGTCGAAACCCGGGCTGCCAATGCCCTGTGAATCACGATCAAACAGCAGGGCGGCATACTTTGATGGTGTCAGAGTTTTCCGGGTCACTCTAGCACGTGCGGGAGTCTTATGGACAGGGACAGCAGGGGCAGCAGTGGTGCATGGTCTTGTGGTCCTGGAGGCAGGCAAGATGATGGTGGTGCCTGTCACCCTTTTCTCTGTTCCTTGGGCAGGGGCGGCAGGGGCAGCAGGGCCAGCAGTCGCTTTCCCTCTCCCTTTCCCCTTCCCCCTCCCCTTCCCTTTTCCTTGGGCAGGGGCGGCAGGGGCAGCAGGGGCAGCAGGGGCAGCCGGGCCAGGGGCGGCTGGTGGTGGTGGTGGTGGTAGGGTCACTGTGGCTGGCGTACGGGTCCTCTTCCCTACGCCCGTGC
The DNA here is from genome assembly GCA_032716605.1 of Paralithodes platypus. Taxonomy (NCBI): domain Eukaryota; kingdom Metazoa; phylum Arthropoda; class Malacostraca; order Decapoda; family Lithodidae; genus Paralithodes; species Paralithodes platypus. Next base: position 15,847,298 of record CM064512.1, read on the forward strand.
CTTTAATTTTTCCTGCCCCCACAGATTCTGCAGCCCTAGGGCGGCCTCCTGCGTCGCTGCTACCGGTGGCAGGGGTGGCAGTGGTGGTGGTAGTGGTTGTTGCAGTGGCCTGGGTCGTGGTGGCAGTGTCCCGAAACATCAATGACCTCTGTACATTTGCCGTGCTTGCACGTGTTTTCCGTGCTTTGGGTGCTGGTCTTTCGTCCTCAGAGCTGTAGGGCGTGTCGTACTGGTAGCTAGGGTCTTTAGCAGCCACCCTCTGCCTTCCACGGTGGCTAACACCACCAGAAGGAGGGCTGGTTGTGTCATCAGGGAGCGAGCGTGAGGGATGTGTGGGCTCCATGACTAGTGCTTGGTTACTGGCGCGGTGGTGCTTGCACGAGTGCGGGGCGAGCGTGTGGCGGGGTGGTGTCGAGAGTTGACATGTAGTACTATACCCACACCAATTTTCAGCCGCCTGGCTATAAACGCGCGGTTTTGGTACGCGTTCATAAGCTCTGCTCTTAAGAGTCTTCCCGCAGTCCGCCGGGGGAACTCTTAAGAGTCTCCCTGCAGCTCCCGGGTTAACTGGCGGCGCGCAACATATGTCGAGTGAAATAAATTTGGACTATGTGGCGGTGCACGACAGCTGTCGAGTGCCATTTTCAGCATGTAATGTTGCTGAGAGAGAGAGCTGAGCGGTGGGACGAGCGTAGTAACATTATGACCGCTCTCCACGACCACCGTGGACCTACTGAACTGTATTCCACCCTTCTCCCCCCTTTTTCACTCGCTACACAGGGAATTATGTACGGAAATTATCTTATTTTAGGGTTTTTGCACTCGTGTTGCACGATCGTTGCAAGAGAACCAGCGGTCGTACAAGGATGGTTCGGGTGTCATTGGAAAGCTCTGTTTACGCCCTTTCAGGGATAGATACTTGTTTTACGCTCTGGGTCTTGTTTATGCATGAAAATGAGCATGGAATCAACCCTATTTAGGGTTAAAAAAAAACACTGTGCGGTACGGTGTAAAATACACACCACCCGCTCTTAAGGCGTTAATACTCCCGACTTAAAATAGTAACAAGTAGAAGCACTGACTGACTCTTCCTCACTACAAGCAGAACTAGCTAAACCTTCCAACTCTGGGTCAGCCTGCTGCAACTCTACCAACTCACGAGGTGACAAATTATCCACACTGCGGGGAACAGCCTCATCCTCTGAATGGTTTAAATTAGCAAGGAAAGTATCAGCCAAGAGAACATCATCATCTTCATCACCCTCTAAATCACTAGTAACTTTAGATTTTGCCCTAGTGACAGCACATGCAGGAAACACATCAGAGTAGCCATTCTCGACTCCAACCACCGGCTCACTAGACAACCGAGGAGCTGGACAAACCCGACCCCCAGCAATGTCATTGCCAAGGAGAAAAGTCACACCGGGCATAGGAAGTGTCTCAACCAATCCTACCATAACTGAACCTTGAACAAAATCAGACTCAAGATTCACTCTGCACAGAGAGACAGAAAAATAATTACTCCCTAAACCCTGCAACATTACAGTTTCACCAGAGGAATTATTAGAGCCTAAAACACTGTTCAGTAATAGGGATTGGCAAGCACCTGTGTCTCGTAAAATGTTAGCAGATTTCCTGTCACTGCCATTAAGTGAAATATTGTTACTATTAGGATGTTTTATTCTTATTTGTATTGGTTCGGCCATATGGAACGTATGGAAAGCGAGAGAATGACTAAGAGGGTGTACGAGAGCGAGGTGGAAGGACAGAGAGGGAGAGGTAGACCGAAGGAGAGGTGGAAGGATGGAGTGAGGAAGTATATGGATGAAGGCGGTGCATGTTGGGAGGAGGGGCGTCGACTGACTCGGAACAGAGGTGCATGGGGACGGTTCGTTCGTGGCCACCCCTTCGGGGATCACGGCGTCGGGCAATAGATAGGTAGATAGATTATTATTATTATTATTATTATTAATTATTATCATTATTAATATTATTATTATTGTTATTATTATTATCACTAGCTAATATACAAATTAATTAATATTATTTCGTAATGTAATTTGTTAATGATTGTTGTACGTATTACATTAGCCTACAACCCATTTGTTAATGATTGTTGTACGTATTACATTACCCTACAACCCATTTGTTAATGATTGTTGTACGTATTACATTACCCTACAACCCATTTGTTAATGATTGTTGTACGTATTACATTACCCTACAACCCATTTGTTAATGATTGTTGTACGTATTACATTACCCTACAACCAATTTGTTAATGATTGTTGTACGTATTACATTACCCTACAACCCATTTGTTAATGATTGTTGTACGTATTACATTACCCTACAACCCATTTGTTAATGATTGTTGTACGTATTACATTACCCTACAACCCATTTGTTAATGATTGTTGTACGTATTACATTACCCTACAACCCATTTGTTAATGATTGTTGAGCTATTACGAAGGTTTTTAAGGGGAGGCAGACCGTTTTTCTGGACCCACCCTCTCCTCAATATTTAGCCCCACTAGTTTTGAGATTTTAAGATGTTGGTTCCATTAGTTTGCGGATTTTATGACCTTTCACCCCATTTCTTTGTTAATATTAGGACCCTTCGTGCCATTTAGGTGTCGATTTTTTTTCCTGGCGGGCGATAGCGTTCCTGTAATTTTAGAAGGAATTGGCCTTTGGCCGGGACATTTTTCGGTACAAATCTATCTTGAAGGGTGGTCTAGGGGGTGTTTTCTAAGCTTGTTGGAGGTCTAGGGAGGAAACTAAAAAAAAATATATGAATACATACATTAATATACCAAACAAACAGTCAGTGTCCCCTTAAGCGAAATATGTTGTTAATTACGAAAACTTGGCCTTTATTCGACATAGAGACAGAGTCGTTTAACATTTGTCCATTAAGGGGAAGTTTTTTTTTCTGGAGCCTTTCTACTTCATGTTTAGACCAATTAGTTATAAGATTTTAAGACGTTCGCCCCATTAGTTTGGCTATGTAAAGACCTTTCGCCCTATTTAGTTTTTTTTTTTATTCCTGGAGAGCTACAGTGAGCCTGTAATTTTGGATTATTTTTTCTACCGAAAAATGTACAAATTTATCTCGCAAGGGGGTTTCGGGGGTATTTTTTGTTAAAGGTAGATAGAGGTGTAGGGAACAAACAAAAAGTAAAATATGTACCAGAAATAATACACAAACTCATTAATAAGACAACATCCCCTAAGGTATCAATAAATCAGCTACTATATAGATTTCAAAGAAGATGACACAGTGAAAGCCATCAAAGAACTATCTCTTAACTCTTCATCTGGGCCAGATGATTTCCCACAGCACTCCTTAAAAACTGTAAGGAAGAGCTATCGAAGCCAATTTATAAACTGTGGAGATTATCCATGGACCAAGGAGTGATCCCCCAACAACTGAAGGAAGGAATCATCACACCGGTGTGCAAAGGAGGTTCAAGAGGTCTACCGAAAAACAATAGATCATTACACTTACCTCACACATCATAAAATCTTCGAGCGAGTCCTCAGAAAACAAATAGTAAACTATCTAGAAAATTAAAACTAACTAATTCCAGGTCAACACGGGTTTAGAAAGGGGAGATCATGCCTGTCACAATTACTTGAGCACTACGGCAATATCCTCGGAGAGACCAAAAAATGGAAGTAATGCAGATGTGGTCTATCTTGATTTTGCCAAAGCATTTGATAAAGTAGACCGCGGCATACTCCTCCATAAAGTGAAAGCTCATGGAGTTGGTGGTATAATTGGGACATGGCTGCACAACTTCCTAGTGGGACGTACACAGATTGTCACTGTGAACGCAGCACGCTCCAATGTAACCAAGGTGCTCAGTGGAGTCCCTCAAGGCTCAGTGTTGGGTCCACTCCTCTTTCTAATTACGATTGGGGACATAGATGAGAAAGTTGATAGTTCAAGAATTTCATCTTTCGCTGACGACACAAGGATTAGCCGTAAAATAACCCACAAAGTCGACGGTGACCTTCTACAAAAAGATCTGGATACCGTATGCAACTGACCCAATAAAATAACATGAAATTCAATAGTGATAAATTTGAAGTAATACGGTATGGAAACAAGAGAAACTTCGAAGGCAGTGAATATCAAGTGGGAAACCAAAATATTTCCGAAAAGGGCTCTGTGAGAGACCTGGGAGTGGTCATGAGCAATGACTGTAATTTCTCGGAACACATCGAGAACATCACAGCATTTGCTAAGGAAATATCTGGCTGGATCCTAAGAACTTTTAAATCAAGAGATCCTGACCATCTAATCCCATTATGGAAGTCCTTAGTACTGTCCAAACTGGAATATCTGTGCCAGCTGTGGTCCCCTGACAGAACGGAAGACATTCAGAAACTGGAACAAATCCAAAGGACCTTCACCAGAAAACTGAAGAATCTCCAACAAGACTCATATTGGGAGAGGTTAATAATATTGAAATTATACTCTCTACAGAGGAGGAGGGAGTGGTACTGTATTATATACACGTGGAAAATACTTGAAGGTATTGTACCAAACCCTATCTCTGAAGAGAAAGGAGGCATCAAGATCCAACGTCTGCCATGACTGGGAGGACTTGCTATAGACGAGTCCTTGACTCATCCTCCCAGCGTCACAGGACCCTCTTCTCAACAAGCTTCCTGAACGTCGGTCCAAGACTATTCAATAGTCTTCCAAAGGACGTTTGTGACCTGACGGACTGCACCACGGAGGCCTTTAAGAGGAGGCTGGACAAGTTCCTGGAACGACTGCCAGACGAACCTCCCATTCCCCACGGTCCTGCCTCAAGAGGAGCAGAGTCAAACTCGATCCCCGATCAACTCCTGTATGCCCGGATCGAGGAGAGATGTGGAGGCGGTGGACTTCCAAGTTGACCGAGTTGATGACGCCGAAACTAGGACTAGTAACACAAGTAAGTAAGTAAGTAAAGGATTCAATTTACCGTCAGCTGAAATGTAATCGACCATAGGAACCTTTATGAGTGTCTGTACAGTCGCGCTAATAAGAGGTGTCTTGGCACAAAGTATGTTTTGATCAATAATTGGCATCATCACTATCTAAGCATTAGTTCATCGTTTCGAATAAGATATACATCGATGTGCCTACACTTACCCACCCTATTCAACATCTGACAGACATTAATACAGCACAGAGCAAGCCAAACGTAATGACAGCTGAGACATGACTTATAAGAGCCACTGTACCAAATATCTCCTGAGTTGAATAACATCGTCTGGCGGCGGCTACAATAACATGAAGATTATCAGATTGTATTGGTTAATCCTTTAACCCCTTCTGTACCGGTGACGTCTTTTTCATTTGATTTCAGCTACTTTTAGACGATTTTATGAGGCTTAGGGAGGATATGTGGTAGTGTGACGCATGTCCAGTGTGAGCATGCTGTACAGAATGCCTAGTCATGCCCCACTCTCGCTAGGATCGTCAGGGCAGGAACTTTGGCTGTAGTCTATGTAGAGTTTCCTAACTTAGTTCATGTGAGCCGTTGTACTATAAGTAATATGAATATGTATTTTGTTTTCATCTGAGTCAACGAGTTCTATTTTATATCATTAGTTATAAGTATTGTGTGTAAAACTTATTTGTAATGATGGGAGAAGCGGCAGCCACAGTTGGGGTCAGTGGGTGCGCCATGCGGGAGGTGGGCCTAACTCACTAGCACTCCCCCCTCCCCCCTCCCCTCAGTGCTAGGAAAGCCTTTGTCTATCCCAGAGGAGAGAGAGAAATTACGTAATGATTGTCAGTGGGCGGTCCTTAGTAGTTCACGTTGGGCTCACTAGAGGGCCGGGTATAAAAAGGGAAGTCTAGCCATTTTTCTTCAGAATCATTAGGCAGAGCGACTTCTCATTTCCCTTGCTAACTATACATATTCTGACTGATGTGAACTTTCTCTACTACCTTACATTCTTATCCTCTTTTCCCTACCCTTTTAACTTCCATGGTCCCGTTGGTGCAGAGCTAGTCAGCCAACGTATTATCGCTTGAGTTCTCACAAGATACATGCCATTAGATAGCCTATTTTGGAAAGGTTAACTTCGAATAGGATTGATTAATGTTTGTTGCACTTGTATATGCATTTCCCTGTGTGTTATTATTATTATTCCTGTTTTCTGCTGGTCTAGGTAATGCTAGACTGGGGTAAGGCTTTTCTGTGTTACGAGTTGTTGTTTGATGCAGTGGTTAAGCGATAAACCTGCATACTCGTTTCGGTTCAGTGAAGCCTAGGTTGTCTTCGCGGCTGACTGTGTTGAGTTAATAATTTCCAGTGCGTGAGGGCAAGAGCCTAACCACCCTGTATTTTATTAACAGCTTGTTTTTACTTTGTCAAGGAGCCGGGAGAAAACCAGATACAAGGGATCTGGATTTCTCAAAGTGCACTTGTTAGTGTTAACGTAATACTTTAACACCTTACGAGCGGCCTATGCGGTTTATTTATATGTACCGCACAGCGGGGTGTTTTTAGCCAAAATAGGGCTGTTTACGTGATCATTTTCATGCCTAAATAAGACCCAGAACGTAAAACAAGTACCTATCCATGAAAGGGCATAAACAGAGCTTTCGAATGACACCATAACGATCCTTGTATGATGGATAGTTTTCTTGCAATAACCGTGCAACGCGAGTGCAAAAAGCAGGTAATTCGGTACTTTCGGTACATAATTGAGTATGTAGCGAGTGAGAGAGGGAGGAGGGAGCTGAGATTTGTGTCAGTAGGTTCGCCGCGGTGGTCTGGAGCAGTCATACGCTCGCTAGTCTCCTGCCACCACTTGTCCTCTCTCTCAGCCACATTACGTGCTGAAATTGCCACTCGACCTATGTCGAGCGCCGCCACAAGTCCAGCTTTATTTAACCTCGACTTATGTTGCTCTAATTAAGGGTTAAACAGTTGTGAGGACTTCGCTAGGCTACGAGCCGTTTTTGCTCAGTCACTGCTACCTTTTGCCCACAGTACCCCAGCTAGACTTTACTCGATTAGTAGATACAGAATAGTATTGAAGCTTTCCTTATGTATGATATTGTTTATGCACTATTGATTTCATGTGTTGCACGCTTGGCTACTTTAGTGATTAGTGGCCCACGAGCACAATCCGAGTAGGCTATTGCCGTTGCATTTGCGGAGTGCTTCTTTTTAATGTTTGCCATTTACTATTGCATATTCCTTTAATTATTCTTATGCCAATTTAAACCTTTAATAGTATTTAATTGCCAGTGTTTTTGCTTATTGAATTGCTGTTCAAAATCCGATACGTACTTCTTACGAGCATCCGAGAAGCATCTAATTTTTATCAGAAGATTCCTTGCTCGATGCTTAAGGACTATTAATTAACGTAACGTAATAGTGCCGATCCGAAGTAGAGGGTGGAGGACTTCTTAAGTTCTTAGTCAAGGGTGGATTACTTCGGCTTCAGCCAACACTATTCTTTGGTGTTGTTGTTTTCTTCATTGTTTGATTGTTGACCAGACTAGATAATTCCTGTCTCTTTATTAGTCTGTTGTTGAACCCTAGTACCGAGTTCTTGTATACCCCGTTATAGCAGATTGAACTCTGGAGGGTATTGGTGTTTTTTGTTCGGCTGGCAGTACTCAGGGGTTGGGATCGTGTGTTTCCGTTGTGGCAGCGAGCCGTACTCGAGTCCTGATTGAGAGCCCTTGTTTACCCGAGTGCCAGGTCGTAACAAATGGCGACCTTGCTTAGGATTTTGTGAACTATACATTTTTGCAGAGTTGTACAACATTTGTTTGTTTGTATTTTAGCGTGCATATTGAAGAATATTTGTTTGTATGACAATTAGTAAAGCATTTAAGAGACTCCAGTTAATTTAGTAATTAGTGCTTGCATAGGAAGTTTAACACTTTTGTCTCGAGAATTTTTTTGTGGACTTCAGTATGTCGTGCATTAGCACTGACGATGAGCGAGAGATGCCATTTGAAGGTGTGCCGTTAGTAACCAGTGAGGAGGATGCTAGAGTTTTTGTGAGTAAGCGGTACCACGTGACGGAGGAGAGGCTGACTGGGGTGGATGTTTGTGGCTTGCACCTGATAGCCAAGGTTTTGGGCATTTCCAATGTAGTAGGGATGTCCAAGGGGGAGCTGATTTCCTGGGTGTTGCGTGGGCAACATGGGGTTTCGGAGGAGAGGGCGTTTGGGGGGGTTCCTCCCCAGATCCCCTCTCACTCGACTCCCACAGTGCCGTCCACTCAGTTACCGGAGGTTAGCACTCTCCCACAGAGGGATGAGAATTGGCAAATTGGAGTGCCCTCGGGTGGTGCACATGGTGGTTCCCCAGTTTTTGCCCCCCCTCCTTCAGTAGTGGCAGCTCCCTCTTCCTGCCTGTCTCCAGATATGGTATTTAGACTTGAGCTTGCTAAGATTGAGGCTAGGAAGCAGGAGATTGAGGCTAGGAGGCAGGAGGATGAGACGAGGAGGCATGAGATTGAGGTTAGGAGGCATGAGGCTGAGCTTAGGTATGACTCGGAAAAATATTGTGCTAAATTAGATTTAGATAAGACTCGTGTCACGGCCCAAGTAAGAGAACAGTCCTTGGCCCAATTAGTCAAATTGGTGCCGGTATTTAGTGAAACTGAAGTCACAGAATTTTTTAATCGTTTTGAGAAGAAGTGTAGGGAGCATAATTGGCCTGAGAGAAGTGGGCAGCTCTAGTCTCCTCAAGACTTATGGGTAAGGGTCTGAAGGCTTATGATGCACTGCCTTTAGAGTCTTGCATTGACTACCCAGAATTGAAGAGAGCTGTCCTACGGGCATACGAGTTGCAACCGGAAACATATCGATTGAAGTTTCGGGGTGTTACAAAGACTAGGGAGGCGACCTTTCTTGAACATGCCCGGGACTTAAAAGATGCACTTAAAAACTGGACACGTTCTGAGAAAGCTGAGACGGCCGAACAGTTGACTGAGCTGTTTCTGCTCGAGCAGTTTTATAAGTGTACTGGTGCAGAAATGACTTTAACTATTAAAGAAAAGAACCCAAAAACTCTACAGGAGGCAGCTGAGATGGCTGACCTCCGGCTATCACTAATTCGTGGGTGCGGGTCTGCCCAGCGTAGTGAGGCAGGTAACTGCCTCACCCCCCCGAGTTAGTGATATACCTTATGCAAACAAGTACAAGAGCCATGATACCAAGACTGACCACAAGACTAGCACCGTCCCATTTAAGAAGGGGCCGGGCCCTTCCCAGTACCAAGGGAAGCCCAAAGGGGAGTTGGAGTGTTATCAATGTCATAAAAAGGGGCACTTTGCAAGAGTCTGTCCTAGCAAACCACCTACAGCAGCTGAGTCTTTGGCCTGCAACATTGGTGTGTCTCCGAAGTCATCTGAGTTTGCCCGGGGCAGTTCGTCAGAGGCTGAGGCACAGCCAATGCAGAAGCACCTGGGAGGCTCGAACCCTGCTCAGGATGTTTTTTGCGACCATAGAGGGCGGGGTTGCGTGATGTGGGCGGGGCGCAAGCATGGAGTAGAGGTCTTGCGTGATACAGGTGCTTCCCAGACTCTGATGAAAAACTTGACTGGCTACCCTATAAACGCGGCTCGGGTGGTAGTGGTGCAGGGTATTAATGCAACTCGGTCATACCCGCTGGTGCGGTTGGAGTTGGAGGTGGATGGTGTGGCACGTGAATTGGATGTCGGGATTGTGAAGAAACTGCCAGTGGAAGGCGTCGACCTTCTTCTCGGCAACGACTTTGCAATGCCCGCTTCTGAGGTTCTACCCTTAATCGATGCCGAGAGGCCGGCCGACGTGAGTAGGGAAGAGCAAGAGTGGGTCGAGCGGTGCCAGACACAACCCAAGGCGTGTGTTTTGTCACCCGAGCTCGGGCAGCTAAAGTGTCACAGCCTAGTCCTCCGTCTTCAGATCAGCGGAGGAACGATCAACAGGAGGAGGCTAAAGCTGGAGTTGGTTTTAAGAGTTTTGACTCGGCGGCTCTCCTGGGTGATTCAGTATTAGCACCATTACTTAATTCTGGAGTAGCCCCTGGGCCTGTCATCGAGAGTGACGAGGCTGGGCATGACGAGTCTCCACGACAGCAACGCTATGTACATCGAGAGAGACATAGGGAGCAGCCCAGTATCGGGGAAGGTCATGCATTGCTCCGGGAGCAGTTAGATCGCTTGGCACCCTCAGATATACGTCGGTTGCAACTAGAGGACCCTGAGCTCCAAACGTGTGCTAATGGAGCTGTAGAGCTCGACGAGGACGGCGATGCACAGCCAGGAGATTTTTTTTATTTAGAAGGCATCCTCTATAGGCGTTTTCAAGACCCTAAACGTAGTTGGCAAAAGGGGTCCGGAATAGTGGACCAGTTGGTGGTGCCACGGGAGTGCAGGGATAGCCTACTGAGGTTGGCGCATGACACACCACTGGCAGGACATCTAGGGGTGAGAAAAACGGTGGCGGCTTTGGGGAAATTGTTTTGGTGGCCGGGGATGAAGTCTCATGCGCAGTCATGGATAAACTCATGTGATATTTGTCAACGTGTCGGGAAACCGAACCAAGTTATTCCTAAGGCTCCGTTACACCCTATTCCTGTGATTGGGCCACCCTTTAGTAAAATTATTGTTGACATGGTTGGTCCACTCCCTCCCACTAAGGCGGGAAATAAATTTTTGTTAACCATAATGGATGTTGCCACTAGATACCCCGATGCATACCTTATGAAAAATGGAATGGCTAAGACGGTAGTCAGTAACTTGTTGTGGTACTTCTCAAGGTACAGGTACCCGGAGGAGATTCAGTCTGATCAGGGATCTAATTTCACCTCCAACATGTTCAAGCAAACAATGCAACATAATGGGATACGAGCAGTAGTATCGTCAGCGTATCACCCTGAGAGTCAAGGGGTGCTTGAGCGGTGGCATGCTACACTTAAAAGCATGCTCAGGTGTTATTGTGCTGACAACGGTATGGATTGGGATCTTGGATTGCCTTATGTGCTGTTTGCTGCTCGGGAGGTACCTGGTGAGAGCCTGGGATTTAGTCCAAACGAGCTGATTTTTGGACACCGTGTCAGGGGCCCCCTTAACATGCTGAAAGAAATTTGGGAGGGGACTGTGCAGCCTTGTCCATTATTAAAGTATGTGCTTGAAAGCCGTCAGCGCATGCTTAAGAGTCTGGAGATGGCAGGTAGAAATTTGACAGAATCACAAGCTTTGATGAAGGACAGGTATGATCGCAAAGTGAGGCTCCGGAAGTTCACTGTAGGACAAGAGGTATTAATTTTGTTGCCTTTGGTTGGTAACCCCCTCTCTGCGAAGTACACTGGACCTTATAAAATTGTAGAAAAAATTTCAGACTTAGATTACCTTGTTGCCACTCCAGACAGGAGGAAAAAGAACCAGTTATGTCACGTGAACCTTATTAAAGAGTATGTGAGGCGCCCCTCTGAGCCTCTCACTGTCCCTGTGTTGGCTTGTTGCGGCCGTGGTGGAGAAGGAGAGGGGGACAGTCAAGCTTCAGAGGAGGATAGCTGGGATCAACATGTTTCAGCGGATCAGTGGGCGGGGAACTCGAGCCTAAGGGCTGGCGAGGCTATAGCTCATTTGCCTGAGCCGCAGTTTGATGCTATCCGTCAGTTGGTCGGTTCATACCCCATTGTATTTGCTGAACACCCAGGCCTCACTGCTCAGGCTATGCATGATGTTGACGTGGGGGACCATCTACCCTTTAAGTCAATCCCGTACCGTGTGCCCCCCATAAAACTACCAGCTCTGAGGGATGAGTTGGAGTATATGCTCGGTAGAGGGTTGATAGAGAAAGGCACAGTTAAGTGGACTTCCCCCGTAACACTGCAGCCTAAGCCAGATGGCAAGGTACGCTTTTGTATTGATTTCCGTAGGCTAAACGGTTTGACTCCAACTAACCCATATCCTCTTCCTCGGGTTGATGATAGTGTTGACAAAATTGGTAATGCTCGTTTTTTGTCTAAAGTAGATTTAGTAAAAGGTTACTGGCAAGTACCTTTGTCCGAGCGTGCTAAAGAGGTATGTGGTTTTGTTGTGGACGGGAGTACCTACCGGTGCAATGTTATGCCTTACGGACTTAAGAATGTACCAGCAACGTTTCAGAACCTGATGAATGAAATTGTAAAGGACATTCCAAATTGCACCGTATATGTGGACGATGTAATCATTTATGATGACGACTTTGAGAGCCATTGTGAGCACCTTGAGACCTTGTTCCGGAAACTTAGTGAAGCAGGTCTGGTAGTAAATTTGGCAAAGTGTGACTTCGTAAAAGCCACTGTGCAGTACCTTGGGTTTGTAGTGGGAAGGGGACAGGTGTGCCCTCCTCAGAACAAGGTACAGGCTATCAATAAATTTCCGCACCCAACAACCAAGAAGCAGATTATGAGATTCTTGGGTATGATAGGCTACTACAGACGCTTCATAAAAGGTTACTCAACGGTGTTGGCACCTCTCACAGATTTGTTATCTAAAGACAAAAAGTTTTTGTGGGCACCTGAGAGTGAAAAGGCTTTCACTTTGGTGAAACATTTGCTATGCACTCACCCGATACTCAGGGCCCCAGACATTAACAGGCCTTTTCAGCTGGCAACAGATGCTAGTGGTGTAGGGGCTGGTGCCGTCTTGCTACAGACAGACAATGAAGGTGTGGAACACCCAGTAAGTTTCTTTTCTAAGAAGTTCAATGCTGCACAAAAGAACTATTCTACAATAGAAAAGGAATTACTGGCGATTGTGCTGTCGCTCAGGCACTTCGAGGTGTATGTTCCAGCCTATGGCCCAGTCGTGGTTATCTACACTGATCATCACCCTTTGAGATTCCTGAATCAATTTCACAATCGCAATATGAGACTGACCAGGTGGTCTTTGATGTTGCAGGAGTATAACCTGGACATCCGTCATATTGCTGGATGTGACAATGTGATCGCGGATTGTTTATCAAGGGTGGATGATCAGTCGTAGGCTATCACAGGTGTGGGGGTTTGAGTGGAGGAAAATAGGCTGCCCTTATAGTGCAGCCAGGAAAAACATATTAAAATATAAAAATCATATAAAAACTCTTTCTTTTGATATAGATAATCGTATAAGTTTGTCATAGCCTATAGAGTTTGAGTAGTCCACGAACTATCAAACGGCTGAGCTGCTGTAAGCTCGCTCTGGGAGCATGATATTGTGTCTTTTTGCTATTATTGGGAGGAGTTATAAAATGTGATTTTTTTTTAATAATAAGATGTGTTTTGGTGATAAACTCAGCTTTGTTTTAGTGCCATGCGGTCGCTGGGTGTGAGGGGCTTGATGGGGTTCTGTGTTTGTCAGATTTTAGCTCAGGGTTGAGCAAGTAAAATCTTGGGGGAGGTGTGACGCATGTCCAGTGTGAGCATGCTGTACAGAACGCCTAGTCATGCCCCACTCTCGCTAAGATCGTCAGGGCAGGAACTTTGGCTGTAGTCTATGTAGAGTTTCCTAACTTAGTTCATGTGAGCCGTTGTATAAGTAATATGAATATGTATTTTGTTTTCATCTGAGTCAACGAGTTCTATTTTATATCATTAGTTATAAGTATTGTGTGTAAAACTTATTTGTAATGATGGGAGAAGCGGCAGCCACAGTTGGGGGTCAGTGGGTGCGCCATGCGGGAGGTGGGCCTAACTCACTAGCACTCCCCCCTTCCCCCCTCCCCTCAGTGCTAGGAAAGCCTTTGTCTATCCCAGAGGAGAGAGAGAAATTACGTAATGATTGTCAGTGGGCGGTCCTTAGTAGTTCACGTTGGGCTCACTAGAGGGCCGGGTATAAAAAGGGAAGTCTAGCCATTTTTTCTTCAGAACTCATTAGGCAGAGCGACTTCTCATTTCCCTTGCTAACTATACATATTCTTCTGACTGATGTGAACTTTCTCTACTACCTTACATTCTTATCTCCTCTTTTCCCTACCCTTTTTAACTTCCATGGTCCCGTTGGTGCAGAGCTAGTCAGCCAACGTATTATCGCTTGAGTTCTCACGAGATACATGCCTATTAGATAGCCTATTTTGGAAAGGTTAACTTAGAATAGGATTGATTTATGTTTGTTGCACTTGTATATGCATTTCCCTGTGTGTTATTATTATTATTCCTGTTTTCTGCTGGTCTAGGTAATGCTAGACTGGGGTAAGGCTTTTCTGTGTTACGAGTTGTTGTCTGATGCAGTGGTTAAGCGATAAACCTGCATACTCGTTTCGGTTCAGTGAAGCCTAGGTTGTCTTCGCGGCTGACTGTGTTGAGTTAATAATTTACAGTGCGTGAGGGCAAGAGCCTAACCACCCTGTATTTTATTAACAGCTTGTTTTTACTTTGTCAAGGAGCTGGGAGAAAACCAGATACAAGGGATCTGTTTTTCTCAAAGTGCACTTGTTAGTGTTAACGTAATACTTTAAACAGTTGTGAGGACTTCGCTAGGCTACGAGCCGTTTTTGCTCAGTCACTGCTACCTTTTGCCCACAGTACCCCAGCTAGACTTTACTCGATTAGTAGATACAGAATAGTATTGAAGCTTTCCTTATGTATGATATTATTTATGCACTATTGATTTCATGTGTTGCACGCTTGGCTACTTTAGTGATTAGTGGCCCACGAGCACAATCCGAGTAGGCTATTGCCGTTGCATTTGCGGAGTGCTTCTTTTTAATGTTTGCCATTTACTATTGCATATTCCTTTAATTATTCTTATGCCAATTTAAACCTTTAATAGTATTTAATTGCCAGTGTTTTTGCTTATTGAATTGCTGTTCAAAATCCGATACGTACTTCTTACGAGCATCCGAGAAGCATCTAACTTTTATCAGAAGATTCCTTGCTCGTTGCTTAAGGACTATTAATTAACGTAACGTAATAGTGCCGATCCGAAGTAGAGGGTGGAGGACTTCTTAAGTTCTTAGTCAAGGGTGGATTACTTCGGCTTCGGCCAACACTATTCTTTGGTGTTGTTGTTTCTTACTTCATTGTTTGATTGTTGACCAGACTAGATAATTCCTGTCTCTTTATTAGTCTGTTGTTGAACCCTAGTACCGAGTTCTTGTATACCCCGTTATAGCAGATTGAACTCTGGAGGGTATTGGTGTTTTTTGTTCGGCTGGCAGTACTCAGGGGTTGGGATCGTGTGTTTCCGTTGTGGCAGCGAGCCGTACTCGAGTCCTGATTGAGAGCCCTTGTGTACCCGAGTGCCAGGTCGTAACAGTACCTAAAAGGATTTATTGAGATAGTTTGTAGCCTTTTGATTGGTAGACGTCCTTCCTAAGCTCAATAAAATCGTCTAATAGTTGTCAGAATAAAATTAAAAGTACATCACCGGTATAGAAAGGGTTAAGTATACACTGTATAAATACAAGGGTATATTTAAAAGGGATAGTGATTTACCTTTCTATCCTTATGTTAGATGGGTTTATTACTACTGTATTACTATGCTTTTAACCCGTACAGTACTAGGGACGTCCTTTTAATCAGATTCTGGCAACTATAAGACAATTGTATTCAATTTAGGAAGGACGTTTACCAATAAAAAGGCTACAGAAGATCTCTATTCATCCTTTCAGCTAGCATATATCCTTCCTAAGCTTAATAAAATCGTATAAATGTAGCTGAAAAGAAATAAAAAGAGACCTCACTGGTACTCAAATGGTTTATTAGGGTACTGTATATTATTGATTTGGACACATTATTTACTCTTTTCATAACTTCTTGCATAATTCTTGACAGTGTACGATGATGCATTCCTTCTATTTATTCTGGCTATCAATAATCGATGTTATACGTCATATAGGAAGGTAGTATGTGTGTCTTAAGAGTTAAGTTACCTAGGTATTACCCCTTCAATAGGCATCTTCACTGCTGTGGTTTCTGTAGTCAAGGCATGTGATAAGTGGCTTGAAGTAAGACACAGATGCTTGTTGAGCTCATCCAAAAGCTTATATGGGTTTAACATCGCCATTCAAGATCAACAGATCTATCTATCTATTGCCTGACTCCGTGATCCCGGAAGGGGTGGCCACGAACGAACTGCCCCCATGCACCTCTGTCCCCAGTCAATCGACGCCCTTCCTCCCACCCAGCACCGGCTTCATCCATATACTTCCTCACTCCATCCTTCCACCTCTCTTTCAGTCTACCTCTCCCTCAACTAATTCAGGTGTCTTTATAAGAGAGGCAACTCTCAATAAGGCACAGCCAATTATGTACTGTACTAAGATAATATTACTTTGTATTATAATGTTCTTGGGCTGAATAAACTATTTCAATTTCAATTTCAATTTCTCTCTGTACTTCCACCTCGCTCGCGTACACCTTCTTAGTCATTTTTTCGCTTCCCATACGTTCCATATGGCCGAACCATCTCAAGGTGTTCCTTTTCAAACTTTCCAGCACATCTACCTCTACACCACACGTCCTTCTTACTTCCTCATTCGTCTGTCTATCCCTCCATGTAACTCCACACGCAGTTCTCAAGTAACTCATTTCCACCCCTCTCACTCTTGGTCTGAGTCTCTTCTCAAACGTCCATGCTTTGCTTCCGTAAGTCAGTGTCGGGATTACCTCACTGTCATGCAAGGACTTCTTCATTTCCATACTGACCACCCTATTTCTTGTTATTGCTTTCAGCATTCCTACAACCCTCTTCCACTGTTTTATCCTCTCCCGCACTTCTTCAACCATAGTCCCATCTTTAATCAACACACTGCCCAGATACTTATAAGATCTGACGATCTCCATAGCCTGACCGTTCAACTTCACCTCACACTAAGTCTCTGTGACTTCACCCCTTTCGAAGACCATAACCTTGCTCTTCCCTGCATTTACCTTCAAATTCCTTTTTTCGCACACTGTTCCAAGCTCATTTACCAGACCCTGCAACTCCCATTCATTATCGCTCATCAGAACTGTATCATACGCAAACAGCAGTATAGGCAGCTTCTACTCATTTCCCTCCCTTTTCAGCAATACACCAACATCCACTGCTCTTCCTAGTATTTCTTTCATGACTCCATCTATATATACAGTAAACAACCACGGGGGCATCACACACCCCTGTTTCAACCCAACATTCAGGTCAAAGAACTCGCTCTGCTCATTCTCTACACGTACTGCCGCCTTTGCACCCATATACAATCATGCTCTTCACTGCTTTCAGCAACTTGCCATCTACTCCGTACATTCTAAGAACTTTACACATACCTTCTCTATCCACTCTGTCATAGGCCTTCTCCAAGTCCATAAAGGCAACATACACCATTTGTTGCTTCTCCAGATCAACAGATACAAACAGAAATTAAGGGAGGATGGTTCACTTTTTGGGCAATTTTTGCATGTATTCATTATTTATATAGCCTAGTTTCCTCCCTTGACCTCCATCAAATTAAAAAAAAACATCCATTAGATCCCCCTTCTAGATTAATTTGTACATTTTTCTACTGAAAAAATTACCGGCCGAAGGCCGGTTTTTCCAACATTACAGGCTCACTATCATTCGCCAGGGAAAAAAATCGACACCTAAATAGTACAAAAGGTCTTAATATTGACGAAGAAATGGGGCAAAAGGTCTTAAAATCGACTAACTAATGGGGCAAACATCTTAACATCTGAAAACGAATGGGGCTAAACATGAGGGAAAAAGTGGTCCAGAAAACCGGCCCATCTTACCTTAAGGATCACAAATGACAATGATGGGCTCTTGAGATTTGTGGATTATCTGCAATTTCCCATATCTAGTTCTCTCTCTCTCTCTCTCTCTCTCTCTCTCTCTCTCTCTCTCTCTCTCATTATGTACTTATATACAGTATATATAATTATATATATATATATATATATATATATATATATATATATATTGTATATATATATTATGTTCTCTCCACTAACCAACTTTACTCCTAAACTCGATTAATGAAATTAACAAACACATGTGGCAGTCCGGGGATTCGAACCCAGGACGCTCACACTGAAAATCAACACACTTATGCATTGCACCACGAAGACAGTTAAATAATGTTGCACAACCCTACGATTTATTATGCAGTTTCGAATCCTGCATACCAATCTTAGCATGTACAATATCCCAACTGCACTATCGGAGGCTATAAATATATGTGAATGGAAATAGTCATTGATGGGGCACTTAACCCTAGGGAAGGCCTCTCGATAAACTACTACTGAACCAGAACTAATAATTATGTTCTCTCCACTATCCAACTTTACTCCTAAACTCGATTAATGAAATTAACAAACACATGTGGCAGTCCGGGGATTCGAACCCAGGACGCTCACACCGAAAATCAACACACTTATGCATTGCACCACAAAGACAGTTAAAGAATGTTGCACAAGCCTACGATTTATTATGCAGTTTCGAAGCCTGCATACCAATCTTAGCATGTAGAATATCCCAACTGCACTATCGGAGGCTATGAATATACAGTATGTGAATGGAAATAGTAATTAATGGGGCACTTAACCCTAGGGAAGGCCTCTCGATAAACTACTACTGAACCATATAATATATAATATATATGTATATATATATAAAATATATATACTGTATATACAGTATATTGTTATGTAATATGAATTAAAATAATATATTAAACAAAATAAGTACAATTGTGACAGGGTTAATGTACGCATTTTAGAAAAAGTAATTTGATACGTAGTGTGAGTAGAGATTGCGTCATTCATTCACATGTTCATGTCTCGTACGGAGGGAGCGGCGCCTGGCTGTCTAGCTTGATCTCGGAGTTTGGGGAACTCTCTAGAGCCTCGGGCGTGTAGGCCTATTTATACAAGGCGCTCCCTCTGAGTTGTTACTCTCAGACCACTGACTCATCACGCCTGTTCTCTCTCTGTACATAGTGATTCTTATACCTAGTGAAGTGATATATCTCTCCTGGCTACCTTCATAAGATTTTAAGCAGTCTGCATTCCTGTTCTGTGATTTGGGGAGTTGAGTATACTGTATAAGTGTGTCCCATATTATAGCCTATTATTGATATTTTTCTGTAAATTCATATTATTTTGTTATTTCCTTTTGATTGCATGTATTAATGTTATAAGTGTAAAGCATTAATTTATTTGTGATTAGTTTCCAAGTTTGTGAATTTGATCAGATTGATTTAGTTACCCTTATTGTATTTGTCAGAAGGAATAGCTTCTCAAGTGTTTATTTCACATTTAAATAGTTGCATTAATTACTTGTATTGCTTTTATTAATATGGTGTGGATTTCCTTAAGTTATTAAACAGATATTAACCATTTCCAGTGATCTTGAGAATATATGATTTCTGATGTGATAAAGCTATTTTTACGTTGCATTGCTTCAGTTATATAGTTATTTATTTTTTCACTTGCATATTTTCTGATAATCTTTGTGCATTATATATTCTTACTGCTTTTCCTGAAGAGACTGATTTTTTTTTGTCACATTATAATACTTAATTTAATTAAACTAATAATTTTTAATCTAGTTTTCCTTGAACCTGGATATTTTGAGGTGTAAGTTGACATTAGTTTTGAATTTAAAGTTAGCCTATTGTTTGTGTCATTTCACCTCGCCCATAAACATTACATTTCTATCCTGGCAAGGTCGCCAATCAAACCAGTCTCTTCAGTAGGAGCAGTTAGAATATATAATGCACAAAGATTATCAGAAAAAATGCAAGTGAAAAAATTAATAACTATATACCTTTACTGAAGCAATGCAATGTAAAAATAGCTATATCACATCAGAATTCATAGTTTCTCAAGATCACTGGCAATGGTTAATATCTGTTTAATAACTTAAGGAAATCCACACCATATTAACCCTTGTCTATCGGGGCGCAACTTATTTCGTGTGAAAGATATTTGGACTAAGTGACGGTTCACAACTTATGTTGTGTGCCATTTTCAGCACGTAATGTTGCTGAGAGAGAGAGATAAGTGATGGGAGGAGAGTAGTAAGCGTATGACTGCTCCAGACCACCGCGGCGGACCTACTGACATGAATCCCACCCTCCCCCACCCTCACGCACTCGCTACACAGGGAATTATGTAGGGAAACTACATAATTACATGGTTTTTGCACTCGTGTTGTGCGACCGTTGCAAGAAAACTAGCGGTCATACAAGGATGGTTGGGGTGTCATTGGAAAGCTCTGTTTATGCCCTTTCAGGGATAGATACTTGTTTTACACTATGGGTCTTATTTAGGCATGTAAATGATCACGTAAACAACCCTATTTAGGGTACAAACACCCCGCTGGGTGGTACATATAAATTACCACCTAGGCCGCTCGTTAGGTCTTCTTCTTCTTCTTCTTCTTTTTGTGGAGTTGCTGTCCCTTTTCAAGCCAGCTCACCTATGCACCGGTGACTTCTCCAGAAACAGCTTGAGCTAGATTTAAGAATTAGTTTAGAAAATATGTAGTCTTAGAAAGGATAGTTAAAGAAAAAGAATTGAAGTATATAGCTTAAGCAGAACTCTCCTCTCCTTATTTTACCCCCTCCTCCACCCCCCCCCCCAATATCTTGTTCTCTCCTTACCTTAATTTAACTTTTCCCCTCTCTACTATTTAATCTCATTTTTCTTCCTCCCCCGCTCTGGTCCCCTTCACCCTATTCTATTCTATTCCGTTTTCTCTTCTGCCACACCTGCTCCAGGAATCTTTTCACTACCTTCATTCTTTTCCCCATTTCCCCATCTACCCCCTCTTCTGTCCCGAGACCTAACACAAATTTTACACCCTCATCCTCCTCCTCTTTCTGTTCTTCCCATTCCCTCTCCCCTACCACCCATTTCAACTCATTTTCCAACCCATCTCTCTCCTCTGCATACCCCTGGCACTCTGTCACTATATGTTCTATTGTCTCCTCCACTCTCCTCCCTCCCACCTCACACTGTAGACACTCTTTCACCCCCCCATTCCACCTCCATGTTCTCCTATTTGTCTCTAATGCTCCTGCCCTAGCCTTAAACAGTAGTTCAGCTCCCCAACTTCCGTCATAAAACTCTTTTCTCGGTCTCCCCTTGCTTCTATATCTTATCAGTGTACTTTTCTTCTCCATATTTCTCTTCCATTCCTGTCTTCCTACTTCCTTCACTCTCGTTCCTATCTCTTTCTCTAGTCTCCTTCCCTGACCTAGTCCTGCATTACTCCCTACATCTCTCCACTCCTCTCCCACCCTTCTTTGTTTCACTCCTATTGTTTTTCAGTTTTCTTACACTCTTTTGCCCATCTACTCTTCCCCTCCCCCCATTCATTCACTCTCCTTGGCCACCTATTATCCTCCATCTCCTCCAACCTACTCTTGTACCTCAACTTTGCCTTCGCCACTCTTTCCTCAAACGTACTCCATCCCATCTCCCCTCTCACTGCTTCATTTGCTGTCCACCTTCTTGCTCCTAACCCCATTCTTCCTATTTTATTTTGTCCCGTCTCCAGTCTATTTATTTCTCCCCCTGTACTCCCTCTCACATCCATCCCGTACATTATTCTCGGCACTTCAAAGTCCTTCCACACCTCTTACTATTTTATATTTATTTACTCTGGTTTTTGTCACATTCCACAGTTTCCCACTACACTGCTCCACCTTCATGATTTTCTCATTCATTGTCCTTTGTCGCCCTTCCCTTCCTATCCATACCCCTAAATACTTCACTTCCTCCCTTGTTTCTATTCTTTCCCCTCCTATCCTCATTTCTACTGCCTCTGGTCCATTTACTACTATCATACTGCTTTTCTCTACACTGAACTTCATTTCTAGGTCTCTGCCAAACCTTTCCGCCTCCTGTAACATTTCCCCCATATCTTCCTCTGTCTCTGCTATCAACACAACATCATCAGCAAACGTCAGAATTGCTAGCCTATACTGCCCTATACTTCTTGTCCCTTACTCTTAATTCTCCTCACCAAAGCCGCCATGCACATTGCAAAAATTAATGGTGACAGGTTACATCCCTGCCTTAACCCTTTCCTTCTCCTGATTCCTTTCACTGCAATATTTTTCCACACAATCTCTGTCTCCGCCCCTTCATACATATTCATTATCATGTTCCTTATCTTCCTACTCACTCCTAGTTTCTCCATCACTGCTTCTGCAACTCCCCTACTAATCTTATCATATGCCTTCGCCACATCCAAACACACTATAAACACACATTTCCCTTGCTTTGCCTTTTTCTCTATAATCTCATCTAATATAAATATGTTGTCTGTTCCTCTTCTCACCTTCCTAAACCCATTTTGCTCTTCACTAAGTAGGATCCTTTCTTCTACATACTCTCCTACCCTCTCCTTTAGTATCCCATAAAATATTTAATTTATTATGTTTATTACCGTTATTGGTCTATAACTCCCATTTCGTGCACATTTTTTTGCTCCTCCTTTGTAAATCAATGTGACCCTTTCTTCTTTCCATCTTGCTGGTATTTCTTCCTCCTCCCATATTTTATCAAATAGCTTCTTCAACATCCTAACTATCATCTCCCCTCCTTCAATATACATCTCTGCTGTTATCCCATCCGGCCCTGCCGCTTTGTTTCTCTTCAGCTTCTTCACACTCCTCCTAATCTCCTCCTCACTCACCATCTCATTCATATTTTCATCTATTTCTTCCTCATTTAGTTTAATATTCCATTGCCCTACTCTTATTTGGTCATTTACCCCTCCCACTTCCTCCCAGTATCTTTTTATTTCCTCTCCAATTTTATTTACATCCCTAACTTTTTCCCCACCTACATTCAGCTCCACTACTACCTTTTCCCTCCTTTTTTCTCTTTTTAGCCATCTATACCACTCAGCTTTTCCTTTGTCCCCTTCTTTTTTATCCTGCCAATTTCTTTCTGTTCATGCTTCTCTATTGCTCCTCTCATTAAGTTTTTTGCGTTTTTCCTTTCCCTCTCGTATTCTTACCTTGCTATTCGAATTTCCTCCTCACTTATATTTTCCCCTCTCTTTTTCCCCTTCTCCAACTCTTTCCTAATCCTATTCCTCTCTATACTCTTCTTCCTCGCCTCCTTAATGTCTGTATTCCACCACCCTTTCATTCCTCTACCTTTCCTCCCTATTTTCTCCTTCTCTAACACTCTCTCTACTACCTTATTTATTTCCCTCTCTATCCACTTATCAATTTGTATTGCACTCCCTCCCCCCACTTCATCTATATCCATATTCCCTATTTCCTCCCTAAACCTCCCCCACTCCGCCTCCTTCATTTTCCATCTTGCTGGCTTACTAGCCTCTCTACACTTCTCTATCTTCTCCTTGTGAGACTTTATGCTGTATCTTAGTTTCAGCAGGTTATGGTCACTGTTTATTTCAAAGTGTCTTTCTTCATCTACTACTATTTCTATCACTCTCTCTCCTGCTTTCCTGTTCACTAATATATAATCAATAGCTGACCTCCTCTCTTCTCTTCCTCTCCATGTTACTTTCCCCTCCGCCTCTACCATATTCAAATTTTCTAACTGCTCATCCTCACATAGGTCTACCAATAACTTCCCATTCCTATTGATTTGTTCCCCTAAGATTCCTGTGTGAGCATTCATATCCCCCATTATTATGATTTCATCTTCGTTTCCTCTCATCACAGCCCTTATTACTTCGTATTTTCTCCGATTTTCCTCCCTCTCTCTCAGCCCTCCCTCTACCGTCATATAGCATATAATCAGCATAAATTTAGCTCTTTTCATTTCCCCTTTCCCTTCCACCCTCACTACTAGTATGTCCTCCTGGTCTTCCCCTTCCCCCAAGTTCACCTGTTCAACTTCCCATTTTTCTTTTTCTACCACCACTGCGACTCCTCCACCCATTTTCTTTGTTTTCTCTCTTCCTTTCCCTATTACTTCATACTTCTCCCCTCCCCATTCTATCTTCCCCTTCAATTTTGTTTCTACTATTCCACAAATATTCAACCTTCCTTCCTCTGCTTCTCTCTCTATTTCCTCCATCATTCCCGGCCTCCATCCATTAACATTCACACACCCAATTATTATTTCCCCCATATCCTTTCCATGGAATTCTTGTTTCTTTTTCTTCTTCCTCCTACATTCCTTCCTTTCCTCTTCTACTCCCCCTGGCTCCTTATTTGTTTCCTTTACTTCTCCTCCACTCCCATTGTTTCCCCTATTCTTCGCACTCCTGTCTATAATCTCCTTTCTTCCAATACTATCCCCCCCTATCTCCCTCTGTTTTCCTCTACCCTTTCCCCCCTGTATTGAATCTCCTACTCCTTCATTTTCCATCCCTTCTCCTCCCTCTGCCCCTACTTACTTTTTTACTTTTAATAAAAGAAATACAAGTAAGTACAACTATTTAACCTCGTAGCTGCGCAGGTGGGGTAGTGGCCACCCCTCCCTGTGCGGAGGTATTTAGACTGATTCGTTCACTCAACTCGTCATCGTACCATAAATATCATTAATACTTATCCATATGCACCTATTTTAAGTTGATTATGAAGATATTAACCTGTTACAACAATAAAACAAGTGGAAACAGTGTTTGGCTCGTAAAATCGGGAAATGAATGCGAGAGTTACATAACTAAAGGGTGAGCCAGCTTCACCAATATCCACCCCTCACGACGTCTGGAGAGACACTGTCTTGTAGTTCTCTTTCTTTCTTTCATTCGCTGTGTAGCACATACAAGCACAGCCTGCTTATGAATCGCTATTGATAGCACAAAAATATATCGATGAAATAAGGGAATAACAGAGAGAATAGGTGATAATTGAAGGGGGGGGGAGGAGAGGGTGTGGAGGAATGATATTTGGCATGGCCAAGGGGTAATAATAAAAAAAAAAATGAAAACAAAAAATCAATTGATACTGGGCTAGTTTAAAAAAAAAAAAATTAGGCCTGGGATTATATAAGGAGTTCCGCAGCGCACCGGTACACGTTATATGAGTAGGTCCGCAGTCCAGAGGTTAAATGTGAAATAAACACTTGAGAAGATATTTCTTCTGAAAAATACAATAACTAAATTAATCTGATGAAATTCACAAACTTGGAAACTAATCACAAATTAACTAATGCTTTACACTTATAACATTAATACATGCAATCAAAGGGAAATAACAAAATAATATGAATTTACAAAAAATATCAATAATAGGCTATAATATGGGACACACTTATACAGTATACTCAACTCCCCAAATCACAGAACAGGAATGCAGACTGCTTAAAATCATATGAAGGTAGCCAGGAGAGATATATCACTTCACTAGGTATAAGAATCACTATGTACAGAGAGAGAACAGGCGTGATGAGTCAGTGGTCTGAGAGTAACAACTCAGAGGGAGTGCCTCGTATATAATTATACAGTAGGCCTATACGCCCGAGGCAGTTCAGTTTCAGTTTCAGTTTCTATGGAGCTCGTCCTGGAATCTTTACGACTCTGAACCTCACGATTCTATACAGGACTGGCCATTTGTATCGGAGAAGAGTGTTGAGAGGGGAGAAGGGGTGTTGGAGAGAGAGGAAGCTGTTGGAGTAGCTTTGTTATGTGTGGCTCTAGAGGGTTCCCCAAACTCTGAGGTCAAGCTAGACAGCCAGGCGCTGCTGCCTCCGTACGAGACATGAACATGCGAATAAATGACCCAATCTCCATACTCACACTATGTATCAAATGACTTTCTCTAAAATGCGTACATTAACCCTGTATATATATATATATATATATATATATATATATATATATATATACATTTATATATATATATATATATATATATATATATATATATATATATATGTATATATATTACGTATCTTGATTTAGAAGTGGTTAACTAAATAAAAACAGATTGAACAGACAATATGTAAGTGTATCAACAAGCTGAAGGCCTGATGTGGCGGCGTCTACGCCGTGGGGCCACCTCCCGAGGCTGCCAACCGCGGATGGCTGCCGACCCTCCACAGCCGAAGACAAAATCAACGACCAGTGGAGGAAAACCGGATGCCGGCCGCGGGGAGCAGTTTCGGGAGCCAAACCGTCACAACCATCCCCTGCCCCCTCCCTGGGGGCACGGGTCCTTGGAGCGGCTTCGGTCGCGCCGGGAATTTCCACACCTCTCACACCACACACACACATCACACAGTTTTTCCTACACCGAGAAATGACTCTCCGGCTGTCATTTCTCGAAGACTTCTTCTAGCCGGAGACATTGAGAGCAACCCAGGACCCACGTTCACATACATATGTCCAACTTGCTCAAAACCCATCACTTCGAGTCGCCATACTAAGGGTTCAGTTCTCTGCAATTCATGTGGGAACTGGACCCACTTCACCTGCACAACACTTGCCTCCAAGAAACACTACACAAACACCTGGACCTGTTCCTCATGCCCCTCCCTCTCCCAGTCAAATCCCTCGCCTAAAACCCGTCCACCTCTCCTCCCCAACCCACCTAACCTTCCCATATCATCCACTCCCCCCCCTAAAACCCGTCCACCTCTCCTCCCTAACCCACCTAACCTTCCCATACCATCCACATCCTCAACTCAACACACCACACCCCATCCTAATCCATTCCAACCCCCATCTCCTGCTCCCCAATCCCCACCCCCACCTCACCCATCCCAACCCCCAGCCCCTCCCTCACCCCCACCCCCCCCATCACCCCCCCCCCATCCTCGTGCAGCAGCACCCAACATACATCGTGCACATAACATTAACATTCTTCAACTGAACATAGATGGCATCAACACAAAGAAACACGAACTCTCACACTTCATCAAACAACACAACATACACATTGCCATCTTACAAGAAACAAAACTCCGCACAACACAAAAAACACCCACATTTCATAATTTCACCACCATCAGACAAGACCGGGCTGTCGGCGGGGGCGGTGGACTCATCACCCTGGTACACAAAGAAATATCATACATAGTAACCAGTGTACAAACCAAATCACTCCTCCCCCCAAATGATAACACAACAGAAATACAGTCAATTAAAATACGCACTGGCAACAACTCCAACATAACCATCATAAACACATACATCCCTCCCCAAACATCCCCTACAGTACCAAATGAATACAGACCACACTTACAACACATCACAAACACCCCACACCCACACATCATCCTGGGTGGTGACTTCAACGCCAAGACGTCGGCCTGGTTTGTCGACAACCCCGACACAGACAGAGGGCTGGTACTACAAAACCAAACCGATAACCTCATCATCCTTAACGACATCCATCAACATACCCATATTCCTCACCAAGCCCTCTATAACCCATCATCTCCAGACATCACCTTTTGCTCCCCAGAACTCGCCCCCACAACATCCTGGAGGGTGGTCAGAACCTTAGGCTCTGACCACCTCCCGATCATTATCACCACCAAAACCAGACTCACCCCAGCTAGCCACAAACACACATACACCAATTATAAAAGAGCTAACTGGGAAGCATTCACAAATGAGACAGAACAACACTTCACAACTCTAAACAGTACACCCATCACTAACATCAACAATGCTGTACACATACTCAATAAAACTATCCAAAACGCTGACAAGAAACACATTCCAAGAGGTAACAGAAAAAGACACAACCCCAACTTCACACCAGAAATTCAAAACCTCATCAGACAACGCGACATACTGAAACACTCCCCAGCACCCCACACACAAGACATCACACAACAAATTCAAGCACTCAACACCCAAACTAACAACAAAATACAAGAACAACAAAAACTAAATTGGAATAACTTCCTACAAACACTTGATCACAAAACAAACCCCAAAAAACTATACAAAACACTAAACAGCATCACACTTTCCAACAGCAACACAACACAATCACATGCTGCAATCACAACAACAGACTCTACTCCTTCATGTAAACAACAAGCAAACACTCTCATCAATCACTTTTCACATGTCAGCCACCTAAAACCTCACAAAGACGACCGACGTGTCATCCGACGTAAGAGACAATTCCCCACAGACCCTGACTATACACCCTTCACCAATCACCAGACAAAGCATATCATCAACAATCTCAAGCACTCACCCGCCTGTGGCCTAGACAACATAAGCAACATACACCTCAGACACCTGGGACCACAAGGCATACAAGCACTCACTAACATATCAAACTACAGCTATTCACACAACACAATACCAGACATTTGGAAGCATGGTATCATCATCACTTTCCCCAAACCCAACAAAGACCCCACGCTACCCTCCTCGCACCGCCCCATCACACTCCTTTGCTCCCCCTCCAAAGTCATGGAACGCCTAGTATTACAACTAATTACACCTGACCTACCCCTAGCTCCAACACAACATGGCTTTAGGCCACTGCACTCCACAAACACTCTTCTCACAGACCTTACACAAAGAGCTTTCGACGGCATCAATTCAGCTAGACCACCACACAGATCACTATTAGCCACACTCGACATTAGTAAAGCCTTCGATGCCATCCCCCGCCACAACCTAACAAACAAAATCTACAACACAAACATGCACAACAACACAAAACGGTGGCTGGCCAACTTCCTAGCAGGCAGATGTGCACACGTATCTTTTGCCGGTCAGTCATCTAAAATCAGAAACTTTCCAAACGGAGTCCCACAAGGATCCGTTCCTATCGCCCGCACTCTTCAATCTGTACATGCACGATATAACTACACCCAATACGCCCCAAATAAACTTAGCCTACTATGCAGATGACATAACACTCACATGCACACACCATGACCCAAAAAGAGCAACAGATCTCCTTCAACCCTATCTCAACACACTACATGGCTGGTGCACTACAAACAGACTTAATCTAGCCCCAGCCAAATCCACCGCAACCCTGCTCACAAGTTGGACAGGAGAACACGAATACATCCCTCAACTCACCATAAACAACACACCCCTAACACATACACACACCCAAAATCCTAGGAGTAACATATGATACTCATATGACATTCAAACAGCACACCACAAACATTAAAAAGAAACTGACACCCAGACTTAACGCCCTCAGGTCACTTGCTCACACAAAATTTGGACACAACAAAGAAACTACCACCACAGTATATAAACAATACATAAGATCAGTGATGGAATACGCAAGCCCAGCCTGGGCTTCTAACCTAGCTGAAACACATCATAAGACCTTACAGACTATTCAAAACAAAGCCCTGAAGATCATTACAGGCTGCACAGCTACTGCACCCACAGATCACCTACATCAAGAAACCAAAATCCTCAAAGTCAAAGACCATCTGGACATGAGAGGCACTCAATTCCTGGCAGCAGCCTCCACGAACCAAGACCACCCACTAAACTACATGGCAACACACCCACAGACACCAAGAAATATCAAAACAACACCCAGCACACGGTATCACACACAATTATTGTCCTCTCTCCCTCCCTGCCCACCCCGAACCAACTTCCAGAAGCACATCCATACTCATATCTCTCACCGATCCATCCACTCACTCACAGACAACACACAGCTGCATGCACGACCTCCCGAAATCCATCCTTCCGAATCCTCCCTTCCTCGCGAGGACAGAGTCCACCTGGCCAGGCTGAGATGCGGACACCATCCAGCTCTCCTGAGCTATCAGAAGAGACTGGATGACTCCGTTGTCGACGCCTGTCCGGGATGTAACACAGCACCCCATACCATTAAACACATCATAGAAGACTGCATTTCACACAACCACTTACGCCAACAACACAATCTACACTCAATGAGAGCTCTGTGGGAAAGCCCGATCGTGGCCATGGCCTTTCTCAGGGACTCGGGGCTGTTCGGCCAGGCAGCTTAGGGAACAACAACAACAACAACAACAAGCTGAAGGCCAATAGAACATAAAATATCAAAGTTTGTTCTGTTGTTACTTGCTTTCCTTTAGTTGTTGGGACAGTTATCCTTTATACTCTGATACACTTCAATTATATTTAATCAGGAAACTATTTAAAGTTACATTGAATGTTAATTATGAATAGAGAAAAGCTTGATATGTAAGTAAGGACTTTTAAGCAATAATAAACTAATTATATACTTAAGTAATTAATCTGGATTATCAATAAAGTCAGAATATTAAAAATCTTTTTTATAGAACCAATTTAAGTTTGTTTACCCTTTAAAGATTGTTTTACTCTCTTATTTCGTTATTCTCTTATTATTATTTTCTTTAATCTTTTATCTTATTTATTCTTTTTACTGAAAGACATTGCCTTAATAAAAAAGGTAAGGGAATATTACAAAGTCACATATAAAATGGAATTGTATTTATAAACATAAATAAGGTATTTTATAATTATTAAAAATATTAGGCAATGAAAGAGTTAATATTATAGATTTCAGGATCGCTTTGCATACGTTTCGATTTCACTAAAGTAAAAATTAAAGCTTAGTACGCTTAAGTAGACGATACTATTTATAGGACTTTTGCAATGCCTAACTACTAATGACAATAGTTTTACATCAAGTCAGTTAAGTATTAACAGGTAAAGTATTCAATATTCAATCACAAATTATCTCTATATCACAAAATTATATCTAATCACAAAAGTAATCACCAATCCAAAATATATGTTTCTCCAATCACAAAATCTTAAATCAATACTGAGGCTATGTTTTCGACATACCTCTGGTTAATTAATGATCACTTGATGACTCACGACTAACGAGTAAGTGGTTCTAGCACGCACTGAAATAAAATAATAACCTATTTATACAAGCCTGTGAAGTCTGTCTCGTCTCCCCAACACACTGCCTTTCTCCCCAGCCAAGAATGTACTAACTTTGAATTTCAAATATCAGGCTATTTATACCCTTCCCTGTCCACGCTAATCCAATCAGAAGTCAGGAAACAGGTGCCGTAACCAATGGGGGCAGGCTGCTCACGTCAACCAATTACAGGTGAAAGGCAGGTGTGGTGGTCCAATAAGAGGTGTGAAGTAGGTGGGGGGGAAGCGGGCTGCTCACTACGTCACAGCAACCCCGCCCTTCTCACGCAGTTTTGGCGGGAAGCGAGGAATGCCAAGAATTTGTGGAATGTCACGTCCACACCAGCCACGCTGCTTTCTCTCTCTCTCTGATTGTAATATATTTGTGGTACTATTATTGCATAATAATTAATGTAGTTCGAAATATTAGTCACATCTTGTATGTAATAATTGTATTCAGCTACCTATGATCTCAATAACCATTGATGTAAGAAAACATGAATAGCCTCCTCATATGATTGCACTAGTTTTGAAGTGCTATTATTTACCTGTCAATTAATAATTCAGTAATTTTTTTTTTTTTTTTTTTCATGAGCACGTATATACAGCACATGTGGCAATCAAATGAGGAAACTATAATAACACCAGACGACGATACTGTTGCTACAGTAGAATAATGCTCTTTGAGCAGTATGTATTGCCTTACCAGTGGTTGTCCCCTTATTATTATTATTATTTTATTATTATTATTGAAATACCACAGGAACGAAAATTCCTGGGAGCGAAACTTCCACCCCCAACGAGATCCCTCTCTTTCTACCACCTCCCTCCACATGTTACACGTCTCGTTAATCACAGTCTTCTAATATACAAATCACATTTCCTTACCCCCTGACATTCTTGAAATACCCACTAAGTATATTCAATTAGATACCAACCATGCAGACTATAATACGTTCGTTGTGTATGGGTACGCGGCGATCTCAAGACACCTTAGCTCCCAGTGCACAACGAACCGGATCATGATTATGTCCGCCTGTATTAAATTATGTATTATGTTGATTTATACCATTGCCTATTTTGTAATAATTGTATTCAGCTAACTATGATCTCAATAATCATTGATGTAATGAAAATATGAATAGTCTCCTCATACGATTGCACTAGTTCTGTAGTGCTATTATTTACAACCTGTCAATTAATAATTCAGTCACTACAAGCTTGCTTGCTTTTTTTTTTTTTTTTTTTTTTTTTTTTTTTTTTTTTTTAATGAAATACGTATATACAGACCATGTGACAATTAAATGAGGAAACTATAATAACGCATCTGAATAATGCCAACCTGACTTATAAACACAAATATGAATGTAACCAGACGACGATGCTGTTGTTTCAGTGGAATAATGGCTCTTTGAGCAGTATGTATCGCCTTACTAGTGGTTGTCCCCTCACAGGATGGGTGGCGCTGCTCAATAAACTCGCCCCTCGGGGCAAAATCAAATCTCTCTCTCTCTCTCTCTCTCTCTCTCTCTCTCTCTCGGAACGGAACGTAGGCAGGGTTGAAGATTGAAAGAAAGAGAATGCCTTGCCACGAGGTTGCCATTGTAAAGTCACGTTCAACAGGTTGGTGTCAGACCATACATCCGGTTCTTTTCGGATGTTACAATATATACTGTATATATATTTATCTATTAATTTATTTATATATTTCGGTCATACGGTCCCTGTGAGAGCACTTGGAGGGCTTTCCAAAGCTGAGTACAATCGTCCAAAGTAAGCCTGCCTATAGTTAACAAATGTTTAACAGTATTGATAGGGTTAATTAATTTAGACAACGGGTAGGATACTCCCAAACTACCGCTCTTTTAAAGGAGGCATCATGTGCCTCCTTGAGGAGAGTGGAAGTGAGACTGCAGGCAGCTTATGACTAGGTTGAGAGAGTTACAGTGGATTTACAGACATGTTATGATTGGGTTAGGGTAGTTGTTATGGATTTACAGAGTTTATGATTGGATTAGGAGAACTACAGTGGATTTACAGACATTATGATTGGGTTAGGAGGTTTATAGTGGATTTACAGAAAAATTATGATTGCATATTTTGTGTTATTGCTTGTAGACAGCCTGTAGGACTCAAAGGGGTAAACACGATTTCAATAAACACTCTGAATAACATATTGTAGGCCCTTCATAAGCTGCTTAAAATAATATAATTTTACCCAGCATCAAAGGTAATAAGGCGTCATCGTGGTGAAAGGGTTTACACAATAATAACATACAATATAGCTCCGAGCTCTTTGCATGGATATTCGCAAATGCTAAATTCGGAACACTGGCAACATTTATGCAGCCTACGCTTTGAGAAAATTGCAGTTACAAGCTTGGTTGTACCGCAATATACGAAGTGCCACCGGGAATTAACAACAAATATACGCTGGCACATTTTCACATTTTTGTATCCGAATTCTGCGGATATACTAGACATATACAAATATGTATATAAACAGTGTGTGTGTGTCTTTGTGTATGTATACAGTATATATATATATATATATATATATATATATATATATATATGCGTGTGTGTGTGTGTGTGTTACTTTTAGCGTTGTTAATATAAAAAAGAACATGTAATTTGTTGTTATTATTTAATCTGTTGGACAAACACTCTTAATGATCTGCTACATTAGACGAGACATGCATTACAATCATTCGGTGACTTTAAAGTGAATCTGTGGAGTATATTTATGTTGTTGTGATGCTATAAAGAGCTTGGATATAGTCCGTCTTTTCGCGTTAACCCCTTCAGACCGATGACACCTTAATACCTTGGAATCTGACTACAATTATATTATTTTATGCCGTTTTATAAGGACCTACTGTATGTTATTCAGAGGGTATATTGAGATGGTATTTATCCCTCTGAGTCCTAGAGGTAGATTGTAAGAGATGCAATCTCTCTCTCTCTCTCTCTCTCTCTCTCTCTCTCTCTCTCTCTCTCTCTCTCTCTCTCTCACACACACATACAACAAACATTTCAAGGGGTACAAATAAAACCATTGGTATATTGTTTACATAATATATTATATGCTTGTTTCCCTACTTAGGTTTACACTAATGTCCAGTGGTCATGTCGTTCACTATGTTAGTTACTACGGGTCTGGGTTTAAAGGGAGGTTTGGTGTCTATGGACCCCCTTCTCCCTCGTGTTTAGCCCCCTTTGTTTGGCGATTATAAGACCTTTTGTGTTGTTTAGGTGTCGATTATTTCATGGCGAGCGATAGCAAACCAGTAATCTAGGAGGAACCAACACTTTACTACCCAACACTGTACAAATTGATCTCGAAAGGGGTTCTTGGGGCTATTATTCATAGCTTGATGGAGGTCTTGGGGGAAAGCTAAGCGTAATATATAAGTGAATATATATATGAACAAATAAATACCAATTTCCTCTTAATAGGACTTGTGCGGGTTGCCAAATGTAGGTATTTTAGTTACTCAATATTTAATACAGTTGGCTTTATGAAGTGACCACTTGCGGATTTCAGGCTATAAGAAAGTTGGAGCTGTAGACATCGATATTTTGCAGAATAACCAGCTACAATACGGCTGTAGTACATAAATAAATACATAAAACCAAATTCAACACACTTTTTATCCATTGTAACCTCTCATGGTTGTATTTCTGCTAACTTTTTATATTTACGGCTCCAACTTCCTTATAACCTGAAACTCGCAAGTAGTTAATTGTCACCCACTCTGTCATTAAGGCCTAATATTAATCAAGAAACTATAGATATTTGTGCTTTGGCTAATACATATGATCAATTAAGGGGGTAGTTTTATATTGTTCATCTGTTTGGTATACTGTATATATTTATGCATTCATTTATTATTGAGTTTCCTCGCTAGACCTCCATCAAGCTTAAAAATACACCCCACAAACCCCTGTTTCAAGATAAATTTGTACATTTTTCGGTAGAAAAATGTCCCGGTCGTAAGCCGCTTCCTTCTAAAATTACAGGCTCGCTATCGCTCGCTAGGAAAAATCGACACCTAAATGGCACAAAAGGCCTTAATATTGACAAAGAAATGAGCCGAAAGGTCTCGAAATCGCCAAACTAACGGAACAAATGTATTAACATTTCAAAACTAATATGCTAAACATGAGGGAGAAGGGGGTCCAGCAATAAACAACTACCTTCCCCTTAACGGATTTTCAATTGATGTTCTTCTTCGACAAACACACTATTTTCACTTCTATATAAATAATCTCGGAGTGGGTGTGGATAAATTTAACCAACTGTTGCATAGCTAATATTTATCTGTGGATATTTTAATTATTTTATTTGTGCTTATGTATAGCCTTCGGTATTGATATATGGAATGGCTTTTATGTACATTATTTATAAAAGCCATAATATATATACAGTATATATATATATATATATATATATATATATATATATATATATATACATATATATATATATATATATACATATAATTACATATATATATATATATATATATATATATAATAACAGTATATATATGCATACATATGTTGCTTTCATAATCAGTCATGGAGAGTATTTTGTTTTCGTATATAAATAACAAACAAAATCCACGATTCTCTCCTTCATCACTCAGAACAATTCTTTACAATTCATTAATGTTATTCATTATGTAATATATATCCTTGATGATGTATATATGACAATAATGTAGTTGTTTGTAATAGGAATAGACGGTTTTATAACGAAACTGACAAATTGATGTAACCCCTTGAGGATAAATACGCATTTTTACATATTGTTCTGGCAATTATTAGACGATATTATGCAGCTTAGGAAGGATCTGTTGGAAGTAAAAAGGTAATCACTATCTCAATTTACCCTCTGACTTCCATATACCCTTCCTAATCTGCATAAACTCGTTTAATAATAACTAGAATAGACTGGCAAAACGCGTGATAATACACATGGGATTAAAGTAATAGGTAGGTAGACGATATCTCTCACTTGAATGTATAAGGCCAGCCAATATTTGTTTTCAGTCACTAAATTTTCAGAGTATTTCATGTCAATGTATTTGTCTCATACGTAGTTTGGTAATGTGTTTGTCAGTTCAATTATACAAGCTGTCAAATATCCGTCATCGGTATTTTGACATTATGAACATTTGAAAACTTGTCAATTCTGTTTGAAAATCCTATTCCTATAACACTCAGTCATATAATATACAGTACAGTACAGTATTGTGTTAGCTTCATTAAACCAAACCTTTGTATTTGGCAAATACTTTGGTTTAAGTTAACCCTTTATTAGCGGCGCGCAACAGAAGTCGAGTGAGAGAAATTTGGACTATGTGGCTGCTCACAACATAAGTCGTGTGCCATTTTCAGCACGTAATGTTGCTGAGAGAGAGAGACAAGTGGTGGCAGGAGAGTAGCGAGCGTATGACTGCTCCAGACCACCGCGGTGGACCAACTGACATGAATTCCACCCTCCTCCACCCTCTCACACTCGCTACACAGTGAATTGTGTGGGGAAAGTACCGAATTACATGGTTTTTGCACTCGTGTTGCGCGATTGTTGCAAGAAAACTAGCAGTCGTACAAGGATCGTTGGGGTGTCATTGGAAAGCTCTGTTTATGCCCTTTCTGGGATAGATACTTGTTTTACGCTCTGGATCTTAGTTAGGCATGAAAATGATCACGTAAACAACCCTATTTTGGGTAAAAACACCCCGCTGGTGGCTACATATTATTTACCGCCTAGGCCGCTCGTTAGGTGTTAATAATTCAAGTACATTGTTACTGAACTGAAATCAGCACGATGATGTAGTTGTTATCATATTTTGGTAACCAATAGACGATTTTCTTTACCATATAATTATAATCTATCTCTAGAACCCAAATTTGTAAATACGATCTCAATAAACCCTCTGAATGAAAATTAGGTTCTTCTTAACATCTTCTATATCGGCTACGTCTCTTAGGTGTTATTTTATCTATATTTACATGATTTCGTGATGTTTGATAATGATCTATGGTAGTAAAAAGGGTTAGTGAGATACTTCAAAGCCTGGTAATTGCCAGAGATCCCTTCCTAAACTGAATACAATCGATTAGTAGTAGCCACAATATATATACATTAAAAAGACGTCGCCGGTACAGAAGGGGTTAAACTTTATAAATCGTAAATTTTAGCCAGAATCAAATGTAAAAAGGCGTCATCGTGCTGAAGGGGTTTACTAGCATTATTTGAAAGGTCTAAATGGAATCATCAATTGACCACTTGCGAGTTTCAGGCTATGAGGAAGTTGGAGCTGTAGACATAGATGGTAAATAGAAATTTAATAATTATGTAGGTTTCTAATGGCTAAAGAATATGCTGAATTGGGTTTTATGTAATTATAAATGTGCTACAGCCGCATTTTAACAGTTAATTAGGCTATGTTGAATATCTATATACAGTATATACCGATCCAACTTCCTTATAGAACGAAACTTGCAAGTGGTCAATTCAAGTTGGCCCAGGAAATATCTTCAGGTATGGATTCAATCAAGATGTATAATTATTCCACATATCATGAAATTAATAGAGAAGTAAGCAATAGAAAGATATGTCAAGGATTGGACAGGGGTGTTAAGGGGAGATGGCCAGTTTTTTTAGTCAATTATTTCAAATATTCCATTATTTCTTAGTGTCGTCACTAGACCTCCATCAAATTTAGAAAAACACCCCCTAGACCGCCGCCTTCAAGATAAATTTGTCAATTTTTCGGTAGAAAAATATCCCGGCCGAAGGCCGATTTCTCTTAAAATATCAGGCTCGCTATCGCTCGCCTGGAAAAAAATTGACACCTAAATGGCACGAAAGGTCTTAACATTGACAACAAAATAGGGTGAAAGGTGCTAAAATTGCCAAACTAACTGAACGTCATATAATCTCAAAACAGATGGGGCTTAACACGTGGGAGAAAGGGGACCAGAAAAATTACCCATCTCCCCTTAAGGATATAAAGAGTAAATGTACGTAACAAAAGTAATGCGTAGGTTTGTGTGGAAAGAAGGGTGGGACATGAAAATACAAAAAACATGAGAGAGAGAGAGAGAGAGAGAGAGAGAGAGAGAGAGAGAGAGAGAGAGAGAGAGAGAGAGAGAGAGAGATAACTAGATTGAGAGAGAGGGATGTAAAAAGAGAGGGAAATGAGTAAGGAAAATAGAGATAAACCAAGAACAGGGAAAGAGAGAGAGGTGCACTAGACACAACAAGGGATGCTATCAGGTATAATTAGGTTGCGAACTCAAGTTAAATGGTAGACATGAGGTTAATTATGGGGAGGTGGGCTGGGTTTTTTTTTTTTTTTTTTTTTTATGAATTTATTATGTTTATCTATTAATTAATTTGTATCTATTATATTGTCATGTATTCCATTATTTCTTAGTTTCCTCGCTAGACCTCCATCAAGCTTAGAAAAACACCCCCTAGACCCCCCTTCAAGATAAATTTGAACATTTTCCGGTAGAAAAAAATAAAATATCAGGCTTGTTATCGCTCGCCAAGAAACAATCGGCACCTAAATGACATGGGGCGAAAGGTCTTAAAATACCCAACTAATGGACCGAACGTCTCATAATCT
The DNA here is from genome assembly GCA_032716605.1 of Paralithodes platypus. NCBI lineage: Eukaryota > Metazoa > Arthropoda > Malacostraca > Decapoda > Lithodidae > Paralithodes > Paralithodes platypus. The sequence continues at coordinate 15,885,694 of CM064512.1, forward strand.
CAAATCAAATGGGATTTATCACAAGGGAGAAAGGGGACCAGAAAAAACGACCCACCTCCCCTTAAAGGTTTGTATTAATGTTAAGGACAGTATATTGGTGAAGTAAGGGAGGATGTAACTATAGGCTGTTTATTATACATAGGTCAGATTTCCCGACCACTAACAGCCTCTATACCTCATGAACGACTAGAGTAATCGAGCTAATTTGTTTACCATTTGGGAAGAGTGAGCAAGGAATAGGTGTGCTAATTTACAGCCCATTTGCTCTAACTTTTCTTGAGATACAGAGGCGGTCATGATAACTGCGGCCTACCTATAATGAATGGACTATAGTCTTATCACTACTACAATTATGTTTAATATATGTGAATAATAAAATTTGTGAAAGAACGATGAAAATCCGGATCATTATATGCGAAAGTATTCTGTTTACATTAAGTAAATTTGTGGTCAGGATTGAGAATGTCAGAATCGGAATTATTAGAATCAGAATAATAGTAGAAACATACCAAATGTCTACATATGAAAGGAATGAAAGTTTAGATATATGTAGGCAAAATAATCTACCCATATCTAACGTTTGAAAGGCAGTGTCATGCTTTTGGACAGGTATGCCGTGGTCAATTATTGGTCGCTTGCCATGCCGACCAGTTCCCTGTAGCGTTTCTATCAAATCCCCTAACACTGAAATCCATCCTCAGGGCCTCGTCTTGGGGTTTCCTTGGTGTCTTTCCCTCTACTCATTTTACACATATCATCATTCCCTCTACTTCTTTTACACATTTCCCCATTCCCACTATTTTGTTTACACATTTCCCCACATCAACCTCATTTTGTTTTCCCATGGCCAAACCACCACAGCCTACCAATAAGCATTACCACACAAATACACTTTATACCAAATCGCTTTTTCAACCTAGCTTCTGCTGGTCTCTCTTTCCCTATGACTTTACACATCCATCTCATACTCTCAACATATTCCACCCCCATCTGAATTTCAAAAGCGTAGCTTCTGCATTAACCCTAACACCTTTCATATCCCACGGGGCAGCAGAATGCATGAATACACTCCAAAGATATGCTCCCAGTGTCGACTATTTTCGCTGTAGGCCCTATTTGGTTGTTTTCACAGCAAGTATCACTGGTAGAATCAGCCACATCACTCAATGTGTGTCTCACACCACTATACCTCTTTAAGTTACCTTACTCATTACACAATAATATACAGTAGAGACCTGTCCAGTCTAGTCTTGTATACAATACATTGACTGTTGATTCACTGCGGTGCTACTATGCAATCCACTATCCATCATCTTTGTTTTACTCACATTCACTGTGGAACCATTTACTTCGTCCCTCCTTCGTCTTCATATAATTCGTTATGGAACCCTCCATGATACTGTATAATATGCAATCAACAATAAATTGTCAATATACAACTCCCAAGGCAGACCCGTCCTAAAGTTTCTGTACAGCGCTTCTAGCACCGTAATGAAGAATAAGGGATTCAGCACAGACCCTTGGTGAGGATCATTATTATGATTATCTGAATCAGAATAAGTACGATACGGTTATTGGTATAGCAACTGTCTGCAAGTTACGTGGTTTGAAAGAGGAGACACCATCAAAAACAAGCTAAAAAGAATAAGGATCAGGAGTATGCGAATCAGATAAATCGTATTTACAGAATCAAGTTCTTGAGAATCAGGATTGTGAGTATTAGGGTTATGAGAATCAGGACCAGGGGATCTAGAACAATCATAATAATTACAATTGTGATAATGATAGTGAAACATCAACTATCTGCTAGTGAGGTGGTGTAGATATGCCACTCCCGCTGCCAACACCACGATGGCTAGACGGGACAGACAGTTGGCTCGAGCACTCTCCCCGCCCTGCATGGCAGCGGCTTGTTCTCCTGAAATTCGAAAGGCAAATTTGATATATCACAATTACTGTACAATACATGAGAATCAGCTCTTCTAAGCTGAATAATATTGTCTTCTGATACTAATAATCTGATAAACTATATTCTTTAGATAGATTATGTTTACTGAGATACACTAGTTTCGTGATAAAAGCGAAAAGTTTCCTGCTGAGATCGAATGTGTGAACATTAAACCTTCCCCCAATCCTACGCCTCTGAAATATAGTTATGTAAATTATTATCGTACAGTCCTATACCTGGTAAACCAACCTGAAACGCTGTCTTCCTCCATCCGTCTTACTCACCACTCAAAATATAGACGCTAACGGAGGCGGGGTCAGCATTGGCCGGAGCGCAGGTATAATTCCCAGAGTCCGCCGAAGTGGCCCGCGTCAGCATGAGTCTGGAGGTCCGGGAGAGCTTGTCTGTGACCACACTAATGCCGCCGCGGGAGCTGTAGTTGACCAAGGTGGGGCCCCGGTACCAGTAGATGTATTGTGGGGGCTCAGGGGTCCCCGTCACCTGGCATGTTAGGTTAATGTGGCTCCCACTGATCATGTGCAGTTCTAGAGGACCCACGATCTTTGCTGCTGCCTCTGTGATACGAAGAATAACATTATCTAAGTGATTAAGGACCATTTATAAGTGCCATTACAAATAACAGTTTAGTGACCGCCTTTCCGTCGCTTTCTCCATAATCATACTAATACCGGTTACTATACCGATGCAACAATTTCAACCGTGGCCCAACTGACAACTGGTATGAACCTCATTACCAAGTTAAGTTTATTAATCCAAGACCTCGATGCCCTTACCACATCCATGAGCTGACTCTGTTGCCTCATCCAACTAATAACCAAATGGTTTGACTCATGTCTTAGTCCAATAGATGAGATCTTTTAGCCTAGAGGCTCTGCCTCATAAATTTTGAATATAAGGAGCATTACACACACAGAAATATTATTTTTATCCATCAAACCTACCTACAACCTGCAGCTCAAAAGGCTTGGACATCTTAGGTTCTGTGGACACTTGACACTCATACGTGCCAGAGTCGGATCGCTGTGCTGAGGCAACACGTAATGTCCAGTCTCGTGAGCCCTCAGAGTGTAGTGCTGTGAAGCGTTGGTCTGTGGTGTAGGTATAGAGTCCGACCGTCAGTATGTGCATGTCCTCTCGCCGGAGCCAAGTTACCTGAAAAAAATTAAGTTTGATAATATTTCATGACATAGTATAGTTTAACTCCTTGCCTGTGGGGGTTCTGGCCCAAACTGACCTTCATTCCTGGCACATTTTCATACATAAACAAGAACCAGAACGTAATACAATGAGATATTTGTGAACATACAGAACCGGTAATTGACCACTTGCGAGTTTCAGGCTATAAGGAAGTTGGAGCCGTAAAACAGAAATGCAATAATAATTTAGGTTTTTGATGAATAAAAAGTATTTTGAATTGTTTTATGTATTTATATATAAACTACAAACGTATTTTAGCTGGTAATTCTGCTAAAAAACAACTTCTACAGCTCCAACTTCCTTATAGAACAAAACTTGCAAGTGGTCAATTGAGCTTTCCAATGACGCCTGAATCATCTCTGTACGACGTCTGGTTGTCTTGCAATGATCTTGCAAAGGTTGGCCAATATTGCTAAACCTGAGCGGTTTTGAGCTGTTTTCGCTATGTGTATCACTGCATTGATGTGTCAGATGGCTCTGAGTTACATCAGTGCTCATTCAGCCATGATGGATGACAGACGAAGGGGTCCTGCGCTGCCTATAGCTGCTTGCCTCACTCCCAGGATACATAATAAGCGGATTGTGTTTCCCGTCAGGTGACGGGTCCCGCCGGGAAGGGGTTAAAATCGCTAAATATGCCAGCATACCATGACAATATTCCTATTATGTACAGTATGTGCTTGTCCTCACGCCTTAGTCTTATTATCTAGTGCACTTATGATAATGTCCATGATTACATAAGTCTTCACATGACAATTCACTACTTAGCTCTTGTACTAATAATATAATCGGACCTATCTACCTGATTCAACAATGGAAATATCAACAATGGAAATACTCTGGTGATGGGCTGGTCTATCAGAGTGAGAACTGAGCGATCTCTGCCATACCCATAGCTTACTCTGACTGTTCCTTTTACTTACATATTTTCTAGATCTCAAGTGACGGCGTCTCTTCCGAGGATTGACCTCCCAATCTACCAAGATTGGAAGCCAAAGCGTCACATTTTTCCTTTGCCCCTCAACTTTCTCTTCATAATTGCTGAGGGGCACAGGGCCTTGGGTTGGGCTTTGGTTTCCCGGGCGTTTCCGCACCCTCCTCAGCTCCCCGCCATGGAGTGGCTTCGGTCACCCAGGCTTTATTGTGGTAGGCAGGGAGGGTTCTGTGGGGACGCTCGGTTATGGCCTTGCTCGGGGCCTTGGGGCTGTTCGGCCAGGCAGCTTGGGGAACAACAACAACAACAACAACAATGGAAATACTTAATTTAGTAATTACTATCCATTCCTTTATAGGCCAAACTCGACAGTAGAAATACATAGTTCAGTGATTCCCGTCAATCTATAGCATTTGTTAAAAAAAAATGCCCTGTTTCCAAGATGTGGTACGCAACACTTGATAGATTTATTTCAGTTCTTTCCAGTAGTTATTATTTGAGCCCCATCTTATCTCCAAGTTCCTGCTGATACAGAGTAGATATTTGGTTCTTTGTTGTCTGTAAATGGTTCTTTAACTATTACTCTAGCTTGCTGGTATTATAAATAATGTGGATTTACTCAAACCCACAACTCTGATCTTACTTCTTCTGAAATTTACTTATGAAAGGATTTGGGCACCTATATTAATCTATTTTAAATCTAGTTGCCAAAGCTAGTACAACATAGTCTTACAATGTTGCCAAAACAAAAACGTTGTGTATGAAAAGTTGTGTACAAGAAGTGGTTGGGTAAAACTTCCTGGCATATCGGTGTACCACCTGGGTGGCCGAGGATAGCACCCAGCTCAGATCATGGAAGTTGTTGTTTTTGTTCCCCAGGCTGTCTGACCAAACAACCCCAAGGTCCCGAGCAAGGCCAAGGCCATAACTGAGAACCCCCACTGAATCCTCCCTGCTTACCACTATTAAAACCCAGGTGACCGAAGCCGCTCCCAGGCAAAGAGCTGAGGAGGGTGCGGAAACGCCTGGGACACCGAAGCCCCACCCAAGGACCTGTGCCCCTCAACAATTATGAAGGGAAAGTTGAGGGGCAAAGGAAAAAATGTGACGCTTTGGCTCCCAGTCTGCCAACCTTGAGGTTGGCAGTAGGGAGCTCAATACACGGAAGAGACGCCGCCACTTGCGATCTAGAAAATATTTTAGGAAAAGGAACAGTCAGAGTAAGCTATGGGTATGGCAGAGAACGCTCAATTCTCACTCTGATAGACAAGCCCATCACCACGGTCATGGAAGTTTATCACATCAGTGCAAGTTGTTATTGTCTCCATTGAGCAAGGGGATGGTGGGTTTCATCAGCCAATAGGCCTTCCTATTAATGCAGCCATAGCCTGGCTATTGCTAATTCCTGTGCATTTGGGACTAGAACTGATAGGGGTAAGATTCGAACCATACAGGCAGGAGGTCCAGCCACCTATAACACCAGGAAGGTTAAAAGGAGAAATCTGATACTTCTACCAATATTTCTTTCCCAACCTGACTCTGGTGTGTTTTTTTTTTTTTTTTTTTTTGGGGGGGGGGAGGGGGGGACAGTTTTTTAATCGAAATCTGGCTCCCCTAATCATGACAAGTTATTGGGACTATTGTATATACTGGTTCTACACAATTATTATTCTCCGTTACGTCCACAGTTGAGAGGTGTTTAAGGGGAGATTTACACTTAAGGAATTATTTTCTGGACCCCTTCTCCCTCATGTTTAGCCCCCATTACTTTCGAGATTTTAAGACATTCGCCCCATTAGTTCAGCGATTTTAAGAACTTTCACCCAATTTCCAATTTTAAGATCTTTAGTGCCTTTTAAGTATTGATTTTTTTCTTGAACGGGGGTCTATGGGGTGCAATTTTAAGCTTGATGGAGGTATAGGGAACAAACTATAAACCTAGTATATATTCTATTTACTCAGGCACATTCTCCTTTTTATTATAATTATACTGTACATATAATATATATATATATTTTGTTTAACCAATTCCTAACTTACCGCCCGGTCTCCCAGATGTCTGATGCGGCAGTGGAGGTATGTTGTTCTGCCCGCCGCAATGACGACTCTCCTGGTGGTGTTATCGAAGTACGGGCGGACTAGGGGCTGGTCCCAGATGGGGGCTGGTCGGGAGGGTGGGGCACGTTCCAGCACACTCACACCCTCACCTGCCAAGACAACACAATGTAGGTTAACTATAGTAGCAGTGGTGATGGGCTGGTCTATCAGAGTGAGAACTGAGCAATCTCTGCCATACCCATAGCTTACTCTGACTGTTCCTTTTACTTATATATTTTCTAGATCTCAAGTGACGGCGTCTCTAACGTGGATTGACCTCCCAATCTACCAAGATTGGAAGCCAAAGCGTCACATTTTTCCCTTGCCCCTCAACTTTCTCTTCATAATTGCTGAGGGACACAGGACCCTGGGTGGGGCTTTGGTTTCCCGGGCGTTTCCGCACCCTCCTCAGCTCCCCGCCATGGAGTGGCTTCGGTCACCCAGGCTTTATTGTGGTCGGCGGGGAGGGTTCTGTGGGGGCGCTCGGTTATGGCCTTGGCCTTGCTCGGGGCCTTGGGGCTGTTCGGCCAGGCAGCTTGGGGAACAACAACAACAACAACAACAACTATAGTAGCAGTTAAGGGGACAGTGGTTATTTTGTTGGGTCTATTAACATAATTATGTATTAATTTATGTTTTAGTTTCCTCCCTAGACCTCCATCAAACTTAATAACGCATCCATTAGATTCTTCTTCGAGATTAATTTGTACATTTTTCGGCAGAAAAATGTCACAGCCGGAAGCCGGTTCCTCTACATTTACAGGCTCGCTATCGCTCGCCAGGAAAAAATCGAGCCCTATAGGGCACGAAAGGTCTTAAACTTGCCAAACTAATGAGAACAAACGTCTTAAAATCTTAGAATTAATATGCTAAACGCGAGGGAAAAGGGGATCCAGAAAAAGCGACTACCTGCTTCTTAAGTAATCCCTCCACTCTAATGCACTAACCTGGTAGTCGGAGGAAATTAAGGTTTCTGAGTTAGCTATAAGATCATTAAAGTTTGGCCTATCTGTTTGTTTTAAGGAGCTAGTGGCTGTTTTGGTCTCTTTAATTCATGTGCTCATTTATTTCTTAGTTTCCTCGCTAGACCTCCCTCAAACTTAGAAACCCCCCCCCCCCCTCAAGATAAATTTGTAAATTTTTCAGTAGAAATATATCCCGGCCAAAGGCCGGTTCCTCTTATAATTACAGGATCGCTATCGCTCGCCAGGAAAAAATTGACACCTATGTAGTATGACATTATAAGCCCTGCATATATATTGCTATACATATATCTCACTGCTTATATGCCTTTATCCCTGTAACTTCTAAACTCTTAACATTCATATTAAACATTCTTGATTTATTAAACTCCCTATAACTTTATCTATCTCATTAACATATAATATATTTTTTGATACTTCCACTTAAATCAACACCCATTTCCTCTATAAATGTAAACTGTATAATGTATTTATCCGGTCATACGTCATACCAAAATGCTGAGTTAATGCTGTGTTGCTTCAGCATCCTTGAACCCAGGCGATGCCTTCTTACTCAGGCATCTTCATGACAGACTTCAACAGACCTCAGCCAGAGAGAGTCAGAGCTCTTTACTCCCTCTAGACTCTAGACTCAAACTCACCCTCTATAGCCAAGCTCCTATATCCCCTAGATATATTAGACCACACAAGTCATATATCACCTTGCTCCTCAGGCTTTTATTACAAGCCTTATCATATATCTGTACTTAGATACCTGTACTTTTATACTTATTATCACTTATCCAATAATTAATATGTTGTGTTATTACCTATAATCCCCTAAATACATAACATATATTATATGGCGACCTTGCAAATAGCGTATTAAGGCTATACTTATACTTGTGTGTGTGTAAGTGTGAGAGTCCGAGTGTAGGGGGTGAGACAGTGAAGCACGGGAACGAGGTGGCTTCAGAGATGGGGTCGTTTCGGGCCATGAGTGAGCACCGTGCCTCATGTGAAGGCAAGATGGCAGGTGCTCGTTGTACTCTACGTGCTTCAAATGTCTCACTCCCTAGACTGGAACAAGACCTCACGGGCTTCACTGTTCATTGTAAAGCGGTGAATGTTAAGGCTCTCAGCCTATGCCCGAGAGGAAGTAAGTTGTAATATAGAAAAAAAAAAAAAAAAAAAAAAAAATTAAGTTTTTCCCCAATCTACCCCTCTACAATTATTAACATTACAAATCCCTAATTATACCTTACATTTCATGTGAGGATAATTGCTGTACTTCAAACCCTGCCTACCAGCCTTGCAGTTTCTCCAAAAGCCATACAGCCCGCCAGCCTGACAACCATACAGCCTGCCAGCCAGGTGCCAGCGTGTGCGTACATCCATGGTACACACACAGTCACAACACTTCTACCAGCCGCAACAACCACACACAACTAGCCGCTACGTGTGTACATCCGTACACACACACAACCACAACGCCCCTGCCTGTCGTACGACCAACTGATCAACGCTGACACAACTTCTCTAAGAGGAATCATGTGAGTGCTTAACTTTATTTAAAAGTGCATTGTTTAAGTGGATTAAGTGATCATGTTTTCAAAGCCTCAATCATTAGAGTTTACAAATACCACAGGTTTGATTACTAGATCACATTTTCAAAATGATCAAACAACACCACCACCACCACCACCAACACCAACACCACCTTTACCTACACTCACTCCACCTGATCAACTTCCGCATTCACAAATTTCCATAAATACCAACCTCCAACCCCCACTTACACAATATTCGGAGGCCACAGAACACTTATTTACTCTGCCATCTAGAGTTAATGATAATAGATGTGTATCATTTTCTCAACCTCAGAACTCAAATACATCTTTCAACATCACTTATTCAAACAAACAAAACACAGCCCCTCCTATGCATTCAGCTTCTAGCTGGAATACTACTTGGGATGATGGTTCAAATCCAAGAGACACACCTGTGGTGTCACCTACGATTGGTGCTACAGCTCATTCAGAGGGATTTTGGGATTTTCAACCCTCTGACCCTAAACCAAGGTTGCATTCCGACAGCAATATCTGTCAATCTCCTCAACAACAACAAGGTCTCTCACATCAAATTCCCATGTATGCCAACAGCAATATCTTTCAACCTCCTCAACAACAACAGGGTCTCCCTCCTAACATACACAGTCACCAGCAATTTCCTACTATCAAACAAGAAGCGGAACAATACCCAACACATCCTTTATCAACATCCCACCAACCCCATCAAATATCCTACCAACCTCAACAAGCACCTTACCAACCAAATATCCTTGAAATTATCCATCAGAACGCCCCTAGGTTATTTTCTGGGAACACCCTCAAGAATTATTCTGTTCATGCTTTCATACAGGATGTAGACGGCGAAATTGCCATGAGAGGTGCCGGTCAAAATGATAACACCAAAGTGCAGATTTTCAAAGCTAGAATACACAAAGGTGATTCCAACTCAGCTCAGCTCCTTCTAGAGTCAGACAAAACTGAAGACTGCTCTTACGAGGAACTGAAAAGTATGTTCATTCAAAGATATGGCATACAGATGGCAGGTACATTCTCAGCTACTCACAGAATTGCTAATGAATTAAAGAACCATCAGAACTATCTAAATACCCCAGTCGATAGGATTGTTGCCACAGCTTCCATCATGACCAAATCACTTAGACATGAATTGAAGGATAAGGACTGGACACTCAAGCACGGCGGTGAGGAATACATGAATATCAAACAAGTGGCCAAGTTTATTGGTTACATGATGGTATCAAACCTCCTTCCTGAATCCATAACGGGATTAATACAATCTATCCCATTCTCCCCTAACGACACACTGGTAGATTTCTCTCAAACTGTCCATGCCAAATGTAAAGAGAATGGTCTAGACCACAAAATCCAATTCCTGACCAATCCCTCAAAACCCCAAGGTGTTGTAGCTGCAATTCACAATCACTCAACCTCCCCCAATCACGCCAAACACTACAATGCTCACTCAAAACCTTTCGACCACTCACAGAAACCTAAACCTCATTACTCGCCCAACACACCCTATCTTTCTTCCAAATCTAACTACAACCCACACAAATCTCAGACGAACTCTAACAGTAAAGTCACCTGTTATTATTGCGGTAACAAGGGTCATATAACTCCTGAATGCCTCATCAAGGTAAGAGAGGAACAGGAGATATGCATCACATAAAGAACCATTTTTCCGCAAATGCAAATCTAAGGGTCATTGGACCAAGTTCTGCACTCACATGAAAGCTCTTAGGGAAAAGACCAGGACGGCCACACAAGGAAACACAAAAACAGCCACACCAGGAAACACCAAAATGGCCGCTTCAGTCAAGACAAAATCTACCAGTTCAGGGGAAGAATAGACGCCCAGCACGGTACTATACCTCCAAACCGCGCTGGGCGGCACCCAAACTCGACCCCTCAAATCTGTCGAAATAGGTTGTCTTGATAAATCTTCCTTTCTTTTACCCGCTAAATGCGGAGAGCATAATCTAAATATCTTTTTAGACACAGGCTCCCCAGTGAATCTTATAAGTCTCAGCAAATTTAATCTTATAAATTCTAATAATCAATTCAGTCAATCTTACCCTGATGTCAATATAAAATCAGTCAGTGACAACCCATTAGAGACATTATCTAAGGTTTATCTACCTATCAAGATCACCGAAGAATTAGCAACACCCCTGCCAATCTATGTCATTAACAAACTCCCCATAAATGCCGACTTGCTCCTAGGGTTTGTTAGTATGAATATGCTCAAAATCATCATTTTCACCCATATGGACCAAGTTATGATCGGTGGTTTAAAAGGCGACACTATCGAATGCACACACAGTAGTGAATCCTCTGTCAAAAGTACCACCAAAACAGGCATTCCATCACACTAAACCTAGACCCAAAAGAAAATTCAGTTTCAAAACTACCGTAAAATCCAGTCCCTCTTCGGTCACTCAAGAGGTCACTAACCCCCCCCCCCCCCCCTGATGCCCCCACTCCTAGCTATCAATACACTGAGATATCTATAGGTGATCTGATAACTGACCATTCCCTTACAGCTGACGTAATCTTGCAAGATGATGTAACTATTCAACCAAAATCATCTATGAAGGTAGAAACTTATGTCAATCAATTACCCGCTAATTATCACAAATACAGCATCATCACTCTTCCAGACACTACCTTCATAAAGGGTCTTATAACCACTCCAGCCCTTCATGAGAGCAAGAATGAATATTTTTAAACTTTAATTCTCAATTACTCAGATAACATGCTTAGTATTAAAAGTGGTACCAAGATTATGGAAGCGGAAGTTTTCCCTTTTATTTTTAACGACCAAAGCTTACCAATTAGTAAAAACCTTGTCATTAACGCAGCTATTAGCAAGGATGAATCAGAGACTAGGTCACAAATAAAATATCTAATTAATTATCTTGATTTTGAAGACTACACTGAGAATCTTGTGAATTTGTTGTGCACGTATAAAGAGGCAGTTATGTTACATAATGAAGATCTTGGGTTATGTGATGTGCTTCAACACAAGATCATATTACGCAACTCGGAGACTAACCCCATATACTGTCCTTCTTATAGGTTAGCTCATGCTCAGAGAGAACAGGTAGAATCTCAAGTCAAGGCTATGTTAGACCAACAAGTAGTCTCTCCCTCATCCAGTCGTTGGAGGAGCCCTATATTCCTAGTACTTAAGCGGAACCCCAACGAGTGGAGATTAGTGGTGGACTTAGGAAGTTAAATGACGCTATCATTGAGGAGAAATTTTATATGCCCTCCATCAATGAAGTTATGAGTAATTTGAACTCTAAAAACAAAATCTTCTCTACCATTGATTTAGGTAGCGGTTTTCATCAGATAAAGTTGGACGATGATTCCCGTAAGTACACAGCTTTCAGCACTCCCAGTGGTACTTACGAGTTCAATAGACTCCCTCAAGGGTTAAAAACTAGTCCAGCCTTTTTCCAACGGCTTATGTGTCACATTCTTGCAGGCCATTTGGGCAAAGATATCCAAATCTACATAGATGACATCATTATAATGTCGCCTGATATCGAATCTCACCTTGAAAGCCTAGGAAATATCTTTCAAAAACTAAAGGATGCAGGTTTAAAGGTAAAATTTAAAAAGTGTACATTCTTAAAACGTAGTGTTGAATTTCTCGGTCACGAACTTTCGGCAGATGGCATCAGAACAAAGACCGATATCACTAAAGCTATACATGAATTTCCCCAACCTGAAAACGTGACACAACTCCGCCAATTCCTTGGCCTAGCCGGGTACTACCGTAGTTTCATCTCCAAATTTTCGGAAAAAGCCAGTCCCCTTTTCAAACTGTTAAAAAAGGACGCTGAATTTGATTAGAAAGAATCCGAACAAACATCATTTGACGAGTTGAAGCATCACCTGTGTAATCCTCCTTGCCTGTCTTACCCCGACTATACTCAACCTTTTATTATCCACACCGACGCGTCCTATAGCGGTATTGGAGCTTGTTTAATGCAAAACGACAGCACGATAAATTTCAATCTTTAGCCTTTGCCAGCAGGACTCTTAAACCTGCCGAGAAAAATTACTGTGTCACTGACATTGCAGGAGCCGGTCTAATCTGGGCTCTACAGACATTCAAAGACAAAATCCTTAACTATGACATTGAAGTGTGGACGGATCACAAGCCTCTAGTTGATCTGTTTGACAACAATAATCTGTCTGGTAGACGTGCAAGGTGGAAGTTCATATTACAAAGTTTCAACCCTAGGATACTCTACATTAAAGGTCACAAAAATGTCGTAGCGGATGCTCTCTCTCGTAATCCGGTACTTTGTGCACATTTAAACACGATGACTTTAGCTAATGAAGACATGTCCACAGCTCAGAGAGGTGATCCCAAGTTGTGTGAGATCATTCTTGCTCTAGAGAATAATGAAACTAACCAACACCTAGAAGATTACACTCTAATTGATAACACGCTATTTCGTAATCAACTCATCAAAGGCAAACATCAACTTGAAAGGAACATTCTGCAGTTAGTTGTACCCAACAATAAAGTAGAAGAAATACTCCCTCATCTTCATGGTTCTAAATTTGTCGGTCATCCTGGCAAAGAAAGGGCTATGCTCATTGCTCAAAAACAATTCTACTGGAAGTCCATGAAATCTGACATAGATAATCACATAGACGCTTGCGAGAACTGTGCCAGAATTAACCCTAAGCTTACACCCCAAGCTAATATCAAAACTTATCCCGTCCCAGAGAAACATTTCCAGTTGATTGCCATAGATCTTTTGAAAATTGTTAAGACTAACAGTGGTATGAATTATCTTCTCGTAGCCTCGGATCATTTCTGTAGGTACTCCATTCTCTCTCCCATACCTGATAAGGAAGCCAATACTATCGTTAAAACTCTTGTAAATAACGTGATTTGCAAATACCCCTCACCTAAATTTATTCTTTCAGATAATGGCGGAGAGTTTGTGAACGAGACTATGTCTAAGATGTGTGATGAGTACGGGATAGAGCACATCAGGGTTGCCCCTTACTCACCACAGAGTAACGGCCTAGTTGAGAGAGCTAACCGAAAAATACTCCATGAATTGAAAAACATTTTTCTTGACAGGGATCATGAAATTTGGGACGAATTTATCCCCTTCGTGGAATGCACTATGAATTATCTGCCTAATATCTCCACAGATGAATCCCCTCATTTCATCGTCTTTGGAGAAGACAAACACCTACCCCACATGCTCAATGAACAGATTAACCCTTAATTAGCGGCGAGCAACATAAGTCGAGTTAAATAAAGCTGGACTATGTGGCGGCGCTCGACATAACTCGAGTGGCAATTTCAGCACGTAATGTGGCTGAGAGAGAGAGACAAGTGGTGGCAGGAGACTAGCGAGCGTATGACTGCTCCAGACCACCGCGGCGAACCTACTGACACAAATCTCAGCTCCTTCCTCCCTCTCTCACTCGCTACATACTCAATTATGTACCGAAAGTACCGAATTACCTGCTTTTTGCACTCGCGTTGCACGGTTATTGCAAGAAAACTATCCATCATACAAGGATCGTTATGGTGTCATTCGAAAGCTCTGTTTATGCCCTTTCAGGGATAGGTACTTGTTTTACGTTCTGGGTCTTATTTAGGCATGAAAATGATCACGTAAACAGCCCTATTTTGGCTAAAAACACCCCGCTGTGCGGTACACATAAATAAACCGCATAGGCCGCTCGTAAGGTGTTTTAAACCCATATATACTCAGGATTTCATAACTCATCATATAAACACCTTTAAAAGAATTCATAAACAAGTCATGAATAAACTAACCTTAACCAAAGAACAAATGATAAAAAGCAATCACAAATCTAATAGACAACAAAAACTGAAACCAGGAGACATTGTGTTCTCAAGAATTCACGACAGGGCTGATAAACTGGACCCTCTGTTCGAAGGCCCCTATCGTGTGATCAGTATTCGCCACAACATTGCAGTCATTAGACATCTGGAGAAAGGTAAAGAATCCAGGAGTAGCATTAACCACCTCAAATTAGTGCACAGAAACTTAAACTGTGTCCAAGAAAATATGGACAAAGATATCATACCCATCAACCAATCCCCTGATAAAATCCTACAAGCCCCGACCCATGATTATAATCTTAGAACTAGGAGTGTAAACAATGTTCTAGTGGATAATACTTCTATAACTCAACTTCTGTTTCAGAATAATATTAAACCTAATATCTTCTACTCATAATACACCAAGTCTGTCTATATATCTATTTAACTATGTATTTATCTAGTGAATATATTTAGTGTACTCTTGGCCAAATTGTTGTCCATTATTTATTTTTGCATAGATATCTCATATTTCATGTTTAGATGTGGCTACTCCCAGCGTTTGCATTATCTAAAAGCGTTCGCATTGCTCATTGTGTTCACTTTACTCTCTGTGTTCACATTACTCCTTGTGTCCGCATTATTCATAGCGTTCACATTTATCTCAATTTTTACTCAAATTTTACTCCTTTAAATCTCCAACTCAAAATATTATTTACACTCCCAAGTTATATTTTTTTTGTACTCCTCTATAATATTTACTGTTATTTTTATACTCCTTTTAAACCCCCAGGAAGACCAAGGGAAGGTGTGGGCTGATTCCTTTGATCGTCTTGATTGTCCACCTGATGGGCACCTTTGCCATCCATTCGAATGGCGCGGTAGTTAGTCCTACAGGTAGGATGACCATGGTTTCGGATGTTATGGCAGTAAAATTCACCAATGTCGACCTGAGTGTTATGGCCCCGACCTTGGCGAAAGCTATCAATGCCTTAGGAAGATCAGATTCTATTTTGACAGAGTATCTGAATCACTCAAACATCAAACATAGCAATCACTACGCAACTCTAACTCAGTTACTTTTGTGACGCATGTCCACGTGTGAGCATGCTGTACAGAACGCCTAGTCATGCCCCACTCTCGCTAGGATCGTCAGGGCAGGAACTTTGGCTGTAGTCTATGTAGAGTTTCCTAACTTAGTTCGTGTGAGCCGTTGTACTATAAGTATTATGAATATGTATTTTGTTTTCATCTGAGTCAACGAGTTCTATTTTATATCATTAGTTATAAGTATTGTGTGTAAAACTTATTTGTAATGATGGGAAGAGAATCAGCCACAGCTAGGTGTCAGTGGGTACGCCAGGCAGGAGGTAGGCCTAACTCACTAGCACTCCTCCCTCCCTCAGTGCTAGGGGAGCCTTTGTGTATCCCAGAGGAGAGAGAGAAATTACGTAATGGTTGTCAGTGGGCAGTCCTTAGTAGTTCACGTTGGGCTCACTAGAGGGCCGGGTATAAAAAGGGAAGTCCAGCCATTTTTTCATCAGAACTCATTAGGCAGAGCGACTTCTCATTTCCCTTGCTAACTATATATATTCTTCTGACTGATGGGAACTTTCTCTACTACCTTACATTCTTATCTCCTCTTTTCCCTACCCTGTTTAACTTCCATGGTCCCGTTGGTGCAGAGCTAGTCAGCCAACGTATTATCGCTTGAGTTCTCACGAGATACTTGCCTATTAGATAGCCTATTTTGGAAGGGTTGACTTAGAATAGGATTGATTTATGTTTGTTGCACTTGTATATGCATTTCCCTGTGTGTTATTATTATTATTCCTGTTTTCTGCTAGTCTAGGTAATGCTAGACTGGGGTAAGGCTTTTCTGTGTTACGAGTTGTTTGATGCAGTGGTTAAGCGATAAACCTGCATACTCGTTTCGGTTCAGTGAAGCCTAGGTTGTTTTCGCGGCTGACTGTGTTGAGTTAATAATTTACAGTGCGTGAGGGCAAGAGCCTAACCACCCTGTATTTTATTAACAGTTTGTTTTTACTTTGTCAAGGAGCCGGGAGAAAACCAGATACAAGGGATCTGGATTTCTCAAAGTGCACTTGTTAGTTTTAACGTAATACTTTAAACAGTCGTGAGGACTTCGCTAGGCTACAAGCCGTTTTTGCTCAGTCACTGCTACCTTTTGCCCACAGTACCCCAGCTAGACTTTACTCGATTAGTAGATACAGAATAGTATTGAAGCTTTGCTTATGTATGATATTGTTTATGCACTATTGATTTCATGTGTTGCAAGCTTGGCTACTTTAGTGATTAGTGGCCCATGAGCACAATCTGAGTAGGCTATTGCCGTTGCATTTGCGGAGTACTTCCTTTTAATGTTTGCCATTTACTATTGCATATTCTTTTAATTATTCTTATGCCAATTTAAGCCTTTAATAGTATTTAATTGCCAGTATTTTTGCTTATTGAATTACTGTTCAAAATCCGATACGTACTTCTTACGAGCATCCGAGAAGCATCTAACTTTTTTCAGAAGATTCCTTGCTTGATGCTGAAGGACTATTAATTAACGTAACGTAATAGTGCCGATCCGAAGTAGAGGGTGGTGGACTTCTTAAGTTCATAGTCAAGGGTGGATTACTTCGGCTTCGGCCAACACTATTCTTTGGTGTTGTTGTTTTTACTTCATTGTTTGATTGTTGACCAGACTAGATAATTCCTGTCTCTTTATTAGTCTGTTGTTGAACACTAGTACCGAGTTCTTGTATACCCCGTTATAGCAGATTGAACTCTGGAGGGTATTGGTGTTTTTTGTTCGGCTGGCAGTACTCAGGGGTTGGGATCGTGTGTTTCCGTTGTGGCAGCGAGCCGTATTCGAGTCCTGATTGAGAGCCCTTGTGTACCCGAGTGCCAGTTCGTAACACTTTGGAGAACTAATGTGGTGAAAAACACCTTAGATTACTTGTTCATTCAAATAGGCTCTAAAAATCCGGTCAAACCAAGGTCAGAATCCAAACGAGCTAGACTTAGGAACAAGAGAGGACTTATTGATGCAGGAGGTTACCTGTTGTCTTCTCTCTTCGGGACAGCTACTGAAGACCAAGTGAACGCCATCGCTGATAAAATCGGTGAAGTAGAATATACCCTCAGAGGTCAAGAAAAGTTAGTGGAGATCCAAATAGACACTATTACTGAAATCTCTACTCATGTTAACGACTTACAATCTCTCATGAGTAAAGCGGAATCTACCATTAATGAACTCTCTGATATTACCTCATTTCTTGAAAACATTCTAGAAATCTCTACCCAACTTGACAAAATTGATTTTATCTCTATGAAATTAGAGTCAGACTTTAGTAGACTCTTAAACTCCCTCAACGATGCTGAACACGGTATAGTGAGCTCAGATCTCCTTCCCTTGAGTAGCCTGAGGAAAATCATCACTCAGGCTGGCAATGATTTCAGCCTCTTACCAGTGTTCCCGCTTGACCAAATTGAACTCTTATATGGATATATAGATGTCCACATGTATAACTATGAATATATGCTTATTATCCCATTTGCATCATCAAATTCTTTCGCCCATTACAAGATCACTCCTTTCCCCTTTTTCCTCAACAATCAATTAGTTTCATTGGACAACTCCTTCAGCAACTTGTTCATCTCCACTTCCGAGAATCACGACGCCTGGTTGCATGATTATTCATTCTCAACTCTCTGTCACTCCCCTATTATATCCCAGGCCATTTGCCCAGCCTTTGCTCTCAAGTTAATCCCCTTCCATGCTGACGGCTGTGCTAGTGCCTTGATTCACATTAATTCCATTATAGAACATTGCCAGTTCAAGGAAGTTGCTAAGAAACCCTTCTATCATGCTCATGTGTCTCACTCTCATCACCTTTATTTCCCTTCTGACACCACCATCTCCATCTCTTGTCAGAATGATATTCCATCTTCTGATCAGGTAATTTTTGGTTTCATCATTATCCCTGACACTTGCTCTATCACCTCTTCCAAGGTAACCATTTACCCCACAAATTACCACCTTACTGAACTCAATCAACTATACAACGTGAACGATATGTTTCTCACTCTCCCAAATATCTCAGCTAATATATCTAAACTTCACATCAACTCACCTGATCTAAAAACCCTTCAATTGATCAACAAGTCAATTCTACCTATGGATTTTGTTAAATAATATCACCCTTACATTGCCATCCCAGCGATTAGTACTCCTATGCTCATTATCATCATCATCCTAGGTGTCTCTTGGTTTGCTCTTTCTCGCCTGAATCTTCGCATTGCTGTTCTTGAAGCCCACGCTAGGAATAGAGCACTTTTAGTTCTTTCTTTTTTTCTTTTTTTGGGATATATTTCTATGTATGTATATTAATATCGTCAGTGGAACAACTTAGGGTATTATTTCTTTCCACTGTCAGATGTTGAATTTTATTACTATAAAAGTTTACACCTGCCATGTGTAATATATAGCAGTTGTAATCTTCTCCTTGTACTCAACTATATATTTGTATTATTTAGCATAAACCTTTATTCTAATTTGTTGGTAGCTCACACCCTTGATCTAGGTGTAATGGACAATTTTGATACGGTGTGATGTGTCAACAGACTATTTTTTTTTTTTTTTTTTACTATAGTTGATCATGGTGAGATCAATTTTGTCCCCCCCCCCCCCCCCCCCCGGCGAATGTAGTATGACATCATAAGCCCTGCATATATATTGCTATACATATATCTCACTGCTTATATGCCTTTATCCCTGTAACTTCTAAACTCTTAACATTCATATTAAACATTCTTGATTTATTAAACTCCCTATAACTTTATCTATCTCATTAACATATAATATATTTGTTGATACTTCCACTTAAATCAACACCCATTTCCTCTATAAATGTAAACTGTATAATGTATTTATCCGGTCATACCAGAATGCTGAGTTAATGCTGTGTTGCTTCAGCATCCTTGAACCCAGGCGATGCCTTCTTACTCAGGCATCTTCATGACAGACTTCAACAGACCTCAGCCAGAGAGAGACAGAGCTCTTTACTCCCTCTAGACTCTAGACTCAAAGTCACCCTCTATAGCCAAGCTCCTATTTTTTTTTTTTTAAAAGACCTCCGTCTACGTATTGTGAAAAACCTGTTATCCTCCGGCAAATTGTGGGGTTGAGTGAGTGAAGGGGGGGGGGGACAGTGAATGAAGGAGGATGCATGTTTTTCATAATACGTGTTGCTAGCCCCAAACGCGCGAGCAACTGTGGCTTTCAACCATCCGACACATCCCCTTTTATTAATGTGCATCACACATGTTACATACAAATAAGGTTTATGTTTTGTTTTACCCTACTGTGGAAAGACTACGGATACACCACTCCTGCCGGGCCTCACGCAGTGGCATGACCCAGTCCTGTCGAACTGAGCTCATGACGCTGGTGGCATTGCCCCGGAGGATAGCCATCCCTAGTCTTTGCTTGAGCCAGAGGGTTTCCCGGGGTTCTCCTGAAACTTCTCTGATTTTACGGACTATTTCATTCACCATCTTAAGGGTGGTAGGGCCGAAGACTCCTGAAGTTTCGAATGCCAGGGGCTCGAACTGATGAATTCTGGCGATGGCTTGATATTTTTCTCGCTTTTTATTTTCTGCTATCCGGGCGGCTTCACCTGCTTCGTCGGCGTTTCTGGCGGCGTTGGTTGTGGAGAAAGTGTCAACACATGTGGCATCCCACACGAGGGACCGGCCATTCTTGTAAGAGAAAGTGGTCATCCCCTCTGGCCGTTTGCCGTCTTCTCTGTGAAGTCCATGTGGTTCGAGGATTGATGCACAGTTAGCACTCTGCAGGGCCCGTTTTATGACATCATTTAGTGCAGAGTGTCTTGGCAGGCGGCCTGCGTTGTACTTACATGACAAGGCATGGTGACCTTGAGCATCCATCCTACCATCACACTTGCAAGTGTGTGGGTGACAAACTGCCGCCCCCACTCTGAGCGCGATGGCGACCCGGAGCGCTTCAGCATCCAAGTGAGATCCAAGAGGTGGGATGGGGATGGCGTGTAACCACAAGCCACTCTCCGAACGGGCGGCTGCCTGGAGGCGTGCTTTTGCAACCTGGTCTGCATTGGTTAGGAGATTTTCTTGAGTTTTCTTCGCCGAGATGGTATCCCACACTTTCTGCTTGCTCCTGGAGGTACCCTGAGGCTCCTCCTCTACTCCTGTACTTCCCTTCCAGGTGTTAATCGCTGCTGTTACGTCCCCATTAAGTGTCATTCCGGGTTTAAAATAAAGGATGGACAATACGAGGTCGTTGGTCGCGATGAGGGAAGAGATAAAGGCTGGGGAGGCAATATCCGAGGCTCTCCGTATGCCCAAGCCCCCGAGGCGGACAGGAAGGGTGGCTTGTGTCCAGGCCCGTTCTTTAAATTCCACGTTGGTGATGCTGGTCACTGCTTCTCGGATTATGCTGTCTAATTCTTGGAGGCCGCCATTGTTCGTGTAAGTCATCGATGTGCGCAGGAGGTATTGGAGTTTTGGGATGGAGAAACAGTTCTTGAGCAGGGCCAGAGCTGAGTGGGCATCGATGTGTATCAGGCGACTCACGAGACGTTGAAGCTCCTCCTTTTTAACTTGAAGTGCTGGTGGGATTGCTGCCAGAGTTAGTGGGGAACCTAATAGGGTTTGCTGGTGCTCCTGAACGATCTTTACATCTGGCAATATGTTTCGGAACAGGGCCTGAGTCTCTTCTCCTTGTTCACGTGTGTGGTTGAGGAGAACAAGTTCACATTTGGTGTCATTTATCACTAGCCTGGCCTGGCCGAGGTCAGTTATGATGTTATTTAGGTCGGTTAGAACGTTCTCTACTGACCCACCCAAGGTTGCATCGTCCAGGTACCATACATTCAGCTCTGACCTTACTTTGTTAGCTGCTGCATCCACCCCTATTGAGAAAAGAGCAGGACCACCTGGATCTCCCTGCTGTAACCCGGTCTCTGATAGGATTACCGTCTCGCCAAAAATCAGGATTGAAGGTTTGGAATAAGCCTGCCAAAGTAGGGGGTACAGAGTGGGGATGTGTTCTTGAGCTGCACGGAGGAAGACATCCCTGCGAATGCTGTTGAATGCGTTCCGCATGTCAATCTTTAGAAGCACTCGTTTTTCTTGGGCTTGGCTGAGGTAGGTGCGGGTTGCGTGTACAGCAGCTTCACACCCCCCTGGAGTTCCGAAACCTAGTTGAACTGGTCTTAAGTGTTGACCTAGGCCATTCGAGAGTGGTTTCAAACCCACCTTTGTGGCAAGGCGGCGGAAGGTGTTCCCTACTGCTATTGGGCGCACACCGCCATCTTTTTTTGCCAGTGCACAGAGTGATGCCCCCAAAAATAGGGGTGTGGCACAGTCGGGTACTTCCCCTCTTAAAACCATGTTGATGAATTTGGTGAGGGTTTCCAAGAGTGCCTCCCCAGCAGCTCCTGATCCCTGACCCAAGAGGCCTTTGAGGTGGGCGGGTCGGATACCATCTGGGCCCGCGGCTGAGCCTGCTGGGAATGAAGTCACTGCGGCGACCACCTGCTCCTTCGTGACAACTAAAGGTTGGCGCATCTGGTCATTTGGGGCAGGGGGGAGGTTTAGGTCCCTAGGTGTAGGTGGGTGCTTTTCTTGTAGGGCTTCAACAACTTCGGTGCCTTGACCAGCAAAACCTTCTGAAGAGGACAACAGTCTGACGGCCCCTTTGATGTCACTATCCGCCAGCTTCGCAGCGACCCTCTTACGTAGCTGTTCAGCCTCTTCCTCTTCCTTCTCCTGGTGCTTCTGGGCCCTGTTTGGTTGCTGTTCGGGGGGTTCCACCAGTTTGTTTCCATCCATATACTGTGCTACTTGACGTTTCACTCTGGTGGCTAGTCAAACCTGAAGATGGTCTTGTATGTTGGTTCTGGGTGGTTTTCGGAGGGCCCCATAGGAGAAACCCAGGAGCTGTGCCCATGCGAGGGGTGTCTTGAGCTGTAGGGCCTGCTTTATGATGGTTGTAAGGGCCTCCGCCACTTGGATTCTGGCTCCTTTAGGTACCCGGGCAAGGACCTGGATCCGCGCTTTCCATTTGGTCACCAGCTGGGTCAAGTCGGCGACCGGTGTTGCCGGTGTTGCCCCGGTTGGCTCTGCAGTGGGCCCTGGGCATGCGAGACATTTCCAGTTTGGTTGTTCTCCTGATGTTTTCTTTGTCAGCTTAGCACAAAATAAATGAATAGATCTAAGACAGCCGGAACATTTTCGCGAATTCTTTCTTGCATTGGTTGTTCCGCACTTAAGACACTTAGTATCTGCTAGGCCATAGTCTTCCAAGATTATCCGTTCCTCTGCCTCTACCAAGCCGTCCTCCTGATCTTCCCGTGGTGCTTCCATCTCTACCATGTCTCCCTTGTTTTAGAAACCCCGGGAAATCTCTCCTGGCACATATCTAGATTATTGCTGTTGTTATTAATGTATAATTGGCTGGATGCATAACAATTCTGTGGGGAGATTGTAGGCACCAATCGATCAGGGCTAGACCCAGGTGAGGTTATAGGCATGTGATAAAGAGTCGCTGGAACTCCTGTTTCACTTGCTTGGCCTCTCTTACTGATTTTCTTTGTGCCTCATTTACACTGAGAGCAATCCAGCTAGCTCTCACAAACACCTCCTCCTCCTATCCACTTCACTACACTAAACATGCACACCACACTTCATTCTTCCACACCAAAATTTAAAAAAAAAAAAAATGATGAA
Organism: Paralithodes platypus; assembly: GCA_032716605.1. Taxonomy (NCBI): domain Eukaryota; kingdom Metazoa; phylum Arthropoda; class Malacostraca; order Decapoda; family Lithodidae; genus Paralithodes; species Paralithodes platypus. Next base: position 15,909,056 of record CM064512.1, read on the forward strand.
TTGTAGCCCAGCCTCGGAGTCCCCAGGGGGGGGACCATAAATGCCCCCTCACCCGACCGACCATCCCCTGACGACCCCACACAATTACCTGGACCTCGGCCTGTTACTCTTTCTATTAATTTCTGCAACATTCGCGGACTTTCCTCTAACTTTCACTCTGTTGAGCACCATCTCTCCTCCTACAAACCTGATCTTCTCTTCCTCACCGAAACTCAGGTGTCTGTAGTTTGTTGTGCATATGTGCACAACAAACTCACTTGCTCTCGTGTTCCCGATTTCGACTCCTCTGAATTCTCAACTTTATGGCTCAAACTTTCCTGTCATTCTCTTACTAAATATTTCTGTGCTGTCTATCTTTCCCCTAACTCTACCAACTTTCCCAAATTCTTTGACTATCTAAACTCTAAAGTGGAACACATTCTATCCATTTCTCCTTTCTCAGAAATCTCCATCTTAGGAGATTTCAACGTTCACCACCGCCATTGGCTCTCCTCTCACACTACTGATCCACCTGGTGAACAAGCCTACGTCTTTTCTATCCTAAATGACCTAGAGCAGTTAGTTCAGCAACCCACCCGTATCCCGGATCGCATCGGAGATCGGCCCAACATTCTTGACCTGTTTCTAACTTCTAACCCTTCTTCTTATACTGTCGATCTTTTCTCTCCTTTGGGCTCCTCCGACCATAAACTTATCTCTGTCACCTGTCCTATCTCTCCAGTACAGCCACCCGATCCTCCTAGCCGGCGGCGCTTGTGGCACTTTGGCGCTGACGACTGGGAGGCTCTTCGGCAGTACTTCTTTGATTTCCCATGGAATGATTTCTGCTTCCATGGCCGAGGACCCTCGGAGAGTGCTGAACGCATTACCGAGGTAATCCTATCGGGCATGGAAGCATACATTCCATTCTCTTTCTCTCAGACTAATGCTAAAAAATCTTGGTTTACTCACGCCTGTTCTACTGCTGTCCGCAATAAGGAGGAAGCATTCAAACGGTACCGACGCCTTAAAACTCAAGACTCTCATTCTTCATATGTTTCTGCCCGGAATCAAGCCAAATCTGTTCTTCGACTTGCCAAACACTTTTTCATCAATAATAAATGCACTGAACTATCCAACTCTAGCTCTTCCCAAACTTTCTGGCATCTAGCCAAAAACCTCTCCAACAATTTCTCTTCCTCGTCTTTCCCTCCCCTTTCCCACTCTGATGGCACAACCATCACTTCTTCCTCTGACAAAGCTAAACTCTTCGCTCAAACTTTTGCTAGAAACTCCACCTTGGATGATTCCGGTGCTATTCCTCCCTCTCCGCCCTCCTCTCTCTTACTTATGCCTAATATCCTAATCTCTTCTAAAGATGTACTTTCTACCCTCTCTGGGCTTAACACTAATAAGGCGTATGGTCCGGACGGTGTTCCTCCTGTTGTTCTCCAAAACTGTGCTTCCGTGCTGACTCCCTGCCTAGGCAAACTCTTTCGTCTCTGTCTATCCTCTAACGTCTTCCCTTCATGCTGGAAGTTTGCTCACATTCAACCTGTCCCAAAGAAGGGTGACCGCTCTCAACCCTCCAACTATCGTCCAATTGCTCTTATCTCTTGTCTTTCTAAAGTTTTTGAAACTATTCTTGCTTCCAAATTTCTTAAGCATTTCTCTTCTCATAATCTGCTCTCAGATCGCCAGTATGGCTTCCTTAAGGGTCGCTCTACTGGTGATCTTCTTTCATATCTTACTAACTCTTGGTCATCCTCCTTTCGGGACTTCGGTGAGACTTTTTCTATTGCACTAGACATATCGAAAGCCTTCGATAGAGTCTGGCATAAATCTTTAATTTCTAAACTACCCTCCTTCGGTTTACATCCCTCCATCTGTGCCTTTGTCTCTAATTTCCTTTCCGGCCGTTCCATAGCCGCGGTTGTGGACGGCCATTGTTCACTTCCTCACCCTATAAACTCCGGTGTTCCTCAGGGCTCTGTCCTATCTCCTATTCTCTTTCTAATTTTTATAAATGATCTCCTTAACTGTACCTTAATTCCCATCCATTCATACGCAGACGACTCAACCTTGCACTACTCCATTAGTTTTTCAGAACGCCCCAGCCAGCAATCCCTCAACGACAAACGTAATGAAGCCATAGAACTCTTAAATTCTGATCTAAATACTATTTCCAATTGGGGCAGAGAAAACCTTGTTAACTTTAATGCTTCCAAAACCCAATTTCTCCATCTATCTACCCGTCAGGATCTCCCAGCGGACTATCCCTTATTCTTCAACAATACAAAAATCAACCCTTCATCTTCTCTCAATATTCTTGGTGTCTCTTTTTCTTCTGCTCTCATTTGGAAGGACCATATTACCAGTCTTGCTAAGGCAGCCTCCCAGAAGCTGGGTGTGCTCAACCGCCTTAGGGGGTTCTTTTCCCCTGCACAGCTTCTTGCTCTGTACAGGGGCATAGTGCGCCCTTGTATTGAGTATTGTTCACATGTGTGGGGAGGTTCCTCTCACACTGCTCTCCTAGACAAAGTTGAAAGGAAGGCCATTCGTATCATTAACTCCCGTCCACTCACCAACTCTCTGCAATCTCTCTCTCTCCGCCGCAATGTTGCATCTCTCTCGCTATTCTATCGCTACTATAATAATCAGTGTTCCTCAGAGCTATCCCAGTGCATACCACCTCCTTTACATAGGGCACGTGGTACCCGTCTTGCAACTCAATCCCACCCCTACTCTGTGCAACTCTCCAACCCAAGAGTGAAACGTTACTCTCAAACTTTCTTCTACTCAACAGCTGAGCTCTGGAACTCTCTCCCAGAATCAGTCTTTCCCTCTTCCTATGACTTAAATTGCTTCAAACTCCGTGTGTCCAGGCATTTTGGCTCGAACGTCCCTTGATTTTGGCCCTGTCACTCTTTCAACTATGGGGGAGGCACTCGCTATAGGCAGTTATGCCTTTTGCCTCCCTCAATCACATAGAAAAAATAAAATAAATTCACTTATCATAGTCGACTTTTCTGATGGGATATGTAAGAAAAAAAAAACAAAAAAAACATCACATATCATAGTCAACCTTTCTGATGGGCAATTGGCCTGCTTCTCCTAAAGCTAAGTGGTTAAATGTATAAATCCTCGGCATTGGGCACCGGTACAACTAAAAGATCTAACTAATTGAAAGGAAGCACGCCAATTATATCCTATGATTACTTACACTGGCGACGCCACCCTGATGTTGAGTATTAATGAATGCTTAGGATATTAATAATGCTGTCAACATCAAGATAGGGAGAGAGCCAGAGAGTGAGCGAGAGCCAGGATCTGAGTGGGTAACCGGATCTAGGGCAGCAGTTATGGAAAAATTATTAAATTGTACAAAATGTTAAGAGAGAGAGAGAGAGAGAGAGAGAGAGAGAGAGAGAGCAGGGGCGGGGGCGAGGGAGAAAGAAAGAGAGCTGGAGAGGGGGCTGGCCTGGTTGGGTATGAAAGATGTTAGAGGAAAACAAATAACTAAAATGATAAAAAGCGATCTGAAGTTATAGATAACCAAAAAAATAATGGCAATGAGGCGGTTAAGTGCGGTGATTGAAAGTGGATGGAAAGATGTTAAGGATAAAAAGGAGAGAGAGAGAGAGAGAGAGAGAGAGAGAGAGAGAGAGAGAGAGAGAGAGAGAGAGAGAGAGAAATGAAAATGGACCTTGTGGCAAGTATTTCCTAAATGGTTAGAGAGAGGGAAATGAAAATGGACCTTATAGCAAATACTTCATAAAGGTTAGAATTGTTTGAGAAGTTGAAGGACCGAGGGTCAGGTCCTTGGGGTAGATGGAAGATGAGGCCTATGGTGGGGAACCATAAGGGTGAAACTGCCTGCCCTATAAACGGTCACCTCACTCACCTTGTGGTCACTGCTGGAGGTTTATGGTGCCTGGGCAGGGCTGGGCTAGTGCCTGACGGCTCCTTGTCCCCTCACTGATACTGGTAATAACATTCTCAAGATTAAACTAAATATGCTTTGTGGGCGATGTTTAAACAAGAAACCAGTTCTGTTTACTATGTGCCGAAACACCGTATCATCGCCGATCTTCTGATACGTATATGGGTCACTCAGCCCCACGATACCCCTCCGAAAATCCCCTCTTTTGAGGAGCTCAACCGACCCGTGTGCTCTCACTGTGCTCTCACTCACTCCTCTTCAAATCCTATTATGCCCTAGATATATTAGACCACACAAGTCATATATCACCTTGCTCCTCAGGCTTTTATTACAAGCCTTATCATATATCTGTACTTAGATACCTGTATTTTTATACATATTATCACTTATCCAATAAATAATATGTTGTGTTATTACCTATAATCCCCTATATACATAACATATATTATATGTTACGGTAGGTCTTAAAAATAACAACGAAATGGAGATAAAGGTGTTAAAATCGCCAAACTATTGGGCGACGCTCCCCTTAAGATTTCAAAACTAATGGGGCTAAACACGAGGGAGAAATGTGTCCAGAAAGACGACACATCTCCCTTTAATACAGCTGACACCTCCTGGATATTGGGGATTTTAGATTAGTTTTAAAGTCAGATAAGGGGTATTCCCACTTTAGCACATTCTTAGCTTCACATTATAGGATAGATAGGTGGGCTACATACTCATGTCTCAGCTGTCATTACGTTTGACTTGCTCTGTGCTGAATTAATGCCTCTCAGATGTTGAATAGGGTGGGTATGTGTAAGAATATGTATACCTCACTCGATAGGAATAAATCAAGTTTAGATATTGCTAATGCCAATTGTCAAAATATACTTTGTGCGGAGACATCATTTATTTGGCCGACTGTACCTTGAATTTGGCTGTCTATCACTTTCAACTTGTAGAAACACTAATTGCAGGTAACTTTCCCTTTCGTCTCCTTATGCATATGAAACAAAGTGGACAGCTACTGACAAATGTTCGTGAGGTCTTGCGATTTTCTTCATGCAAATATAACTATTTAGATTGATGTTCAGATCAAATCAACTACATAGTAATAAACACATTATGTATTTAGTAATATTAAGCTGATTCGATCTGAACATCATTCTAAATGGATATATTTGCATAAAGAAAGTTGCAAAAGCTCAATAACATTTGTCAGTAGGTATGCAGCGACCCCACCGCCCGCCACTTCGGTGGTGTAGCCTCTTTAGCAGTTACGGTGATTTCCTGTTACTGCCTTATTGTAGCGTGGTTAAGGCTGGTGTGGTGCGATTTCGTCAGGTGCAAGTGCTTCAGAGGGACTTTGTTGAGTCTTGCTGAAACACTGTTCATGCTATACCAACATCAGCCACTGTGACGACATGATGGAGCTGTGTTGTTGCAAGTCTTTATTGTACTGTACTACAGTAAAGTGACTAAAAGCATCTTCTCTGTGGATGTAGGGGTCTTTAAACTTGTATGTATAAATGTATGTATGTATATCCATGGAAGTTACTGTAAGCGAGTAGGAGAACATTGTATAGACGCCCTGACTCCGCCTAAGCTCATCAACATGCATGCCAGGTTGAGTGCTGCTAACAACCCCATTGCTGATGTTCGAGGGCTTTGTGTAAGTTACCGGGGAGAGCTACGGTAGAGCTAAGTTAAGAGAGATAGATAGATGGCTGGATAGATAGATTGAGGATAGATAGATAGATAGATAGATAGATAGATAGATAGATCTACATAGATACATTGGCCACATAGATCTGACGATCCCTGCGAGGTGGCCAGGACTTATTCCTAATAGAGATCGCAACCCTAAGAGAAAGTGGAAGGAAAGGATAGCAAAGATGAAGGCTCTCTCCCCACCCTCCGGCAGTTTGCCGTACATGCAAATAGTTAGAAGTGAATAACCTTGCAGGGCTTGGAAATCGTCTGAAGGAATTTATAGTATAGCTAGAAATGGAAAGGAAAGCCATGCACACCTTCACTTGTTTTGTTTTTGTTTTGTTTTTTCCTGCTCTCTTCAACTGAAAACGTGTTCATTTCTGCCAGGTTCTCTTGTCAGTGATCAGTTTCTACTGCAGACCAACTTCTCTGTGATATGTGTCTAACCTTATTTAAATGTGTATATTGAGTCACTGTCAATAACTTCATTAGGAAGCTTATTCTGCTCACTAATAATACTGTGGGTGAAGAAATTTTTAGTTGTCTAGGTTCGCTTTCCTGTCTGTTAGTTTTAATGTATTTCCTCTTGCGGAACCTTCATTGGCTATCTTAAATAGATTATTAGAATTTACGTTACTAAATCCTTTTAGTATCTTAAAACACTCTATCAGCTGTCCCCTTATTCTTCGTTTCTTAAACGAAATCAGATAGAGTTCTCTTAATCTCTCATTGTATGGTTCATTTCTAAGGGAAGGGTTTAACTTTGTTGCTCTACGCTGAACGGATTCGAGTTTCTCTATGTCTTTTATTAAGTAGGGAGACCAAAACTGCACAGCATACTCCAGATGTGGCCTCACAATATTTGTATATAGTGGTACAACTATGTCTTTGCTATGGCAGTGAAAATGTCTTCTAATGAAACCTAGTGCTCTATTTGCTTTGTTAGATGCTGCGGTGCATTGGCTTGTAGATTTTAGATTTTTATTGATAAGAACTCCTAGGTCTTTTATCTGTGATACGCTCTTTTTCTTTTCTCCATTCATGTGGTATGCGTATTTGTTGTTTTGGGCGATTATTTGTAGTATCTGGCATTTGTTTACATCTGCCAATTTTCTGACTACTCCGATATTTTGTTTAAATCTGATTGCAGGCTACTTCTATCACTATCTGAGATTATTGCATTTCCTATCTTAGGGTCATCGGCAAATTTGGAAATTATATTATTGATGTCGTTGTCTATATTATTAATATATATTATGAACAATAGTGGACCCAGTACTGAACCCTGGGGGACTCCACTAGACACTGGAGTCCATTCTGATTCCACTCCATTAATAATTAATCTTTGCTTTCTCTCGGTTAACCAATTCCTTATCCAATTGAGTGTTTTACCTTGTATTCCTAGGTTCTCGACCTTCTGAAGTAATTTATTATGAGTGACCTTGTCGAAGGCCTTCTGTAAGTCCAAGTACACTATATCAAGACTTTTGGTAAAATCATTAATCTTAAATAGGCTGTCATAGAATTCGATAAGGTTGGTTAGGCATGATTTGTTTGCTCTGACGCCGTGTTGACTATTATTGATAAGATAGATAGATAGATAGATGGATACATAGATAGATAGATAGATAGAGAGCCAGAAAAAGTGTCCAAGTTCTACTGTAATGAGAGAGAGAGAAAGCGTGTGTGTGAGAGAGAGAGAGAGGGTGAGAGTGATTGAAATCGAGAGAGGGGGTGAGGTTGAGAAAAGACGGGAGGCTGAGAAGAAAAAATATAAAGTTAAACATAGGGGAAGAAACATTAGGAGAGAGAGAGAGAGAAGGAGGGTGGGAGGCTGGATCAATGTGAGCCGAACCCTATTACCGCTGCTCTTGTTATCAGTTAAGGGGTCACCGGCTTTTTTATCTTTCTCTCCTTTTCTCTCTTTCCCTGGCCCCATTCAGCCAACTGTTTTAAGACGTTTATCCCCATCCAGGTGTCGATTGCTTCCTGGCAAGCGATAGCGAACCAGCATTGTATGGAGAAATCCGGATTCGCCGGAGACGTTTTTCTATCAGAAAAATGTACAAATTTAGCTTGCTGTCAAAACAAAAATATATATATGCTGGCTCGCTACCGCTCGCCAGGAAAATATTGACATCTGGATGTGGGTAAACGTCTTAAAACAGTAGGGTGAATGGGGCCGAATGGATACAAGCCAAAGAGAGAGGGAGAGAAAGAGAAAAAAAGCGAGGTGGGCTCCCTTAAGGTGGTCATAAGTATATTCCAGCTATATTGTAAGATCCACCGTTCCTCACCTTCCATTAACCCCTTGAACACCATGACGCCTTTTTACCGTTGATTCTGGCTAAAATTAGAGGATTGTATGCAGCTTAAGAAGTACCTATGTTGTTAAGAGGGTTTATTGAGATAGTATTTTCCAATTTTAGTGGTTGAGATAGAATATAAATAAAGACAATAGCCCATTGGTAACTATAAGATGATGATTATTTCGTAATAACTTCGTAATGGGGTGGAAGGGTTAACGATCTCACAAGAGGTGATAGAGAAAAGTAAGTGACGTTAATGTAAAATATATTATTTCTACACGGTATTCATAATTTTCCGGGTGGATGGCACTCGTCACCCTTGGTCGGCAACCTGTCTAGGGGAGTAAACCTGATACAAATCCGTACTGCTTATCTAAGTGTTAGGCAGGTTAGTGGATGGACTAGCCGAACACTACTGTAGAAAAATAGTGCTAACAAGATACATAGAGGGCCTCAGAGTCGGACGGATCCTAAATTGAGTGGTCAATCCTGTAAGTCCTTCAGTAAAGTGGCTCGGGTTGTCCCTCTTACAGGAAATAGGCCCGCTTGGGGGCCTTCTCTGTATGGCCACCCTCATTAACCCCTTACGGACAGGGAGGTTTGTAATTTCTATTACCTGTGTCGCGGGCATATTTACCCCAAACGACCTTCATTCCATGCTCATTTTCATGCATAAACAAAAGCCAGAGCGTAATACAATTATTTATCCGTGAAAGGGCGATAATAGAGCTTTCCAATGACACCTGAATCATCCTTGTACAACCAAGGGTTCGCTTGCAACGTTCGTGCAACACGAGGGGAAAAACCCTAAAATACGGTAATTTCCCGAGATATTACCTTGCCTCGCGAGGCCAGGCAAGTGTAGGGGTGTAATAATGACACCAATCACCTCACCAGGTCCAGGCCCAGCGGTCAGAGCCTGCCTGCGGACCGCAGGCGGGCTCATTGCATGCGTGGACTCTCTCTCAGAGCCGATAATGTGCTCAAAATCCCACCCGAATATTGTCGGGACCCGCTGAATAGGCCATGGTTCTCTCACTCGACTATTGTTGAGTCCCGCGGCTAGAGTGTTAAGGGGAATAAGGCGTCCGGCAATTGATAGATAGATAGATAGATAGATTCATAGAGGCTAGACAACTGGTATGAGGCACAATATTATATATAATAATACAATTACAACCACTAGCAAAATTCGAAAAGGGGACCAGAGATGATACAGATCTTTGCCTAAGTTTCACGGTATGATAGGACTCTTGTTTTTGTGCTTATGTTTATAAAGGAGACAAAATGCAGAGCTGCCTGTGGTGCGCTTGTTTAGTGTAGTGATTTGGATAGGAGGAGGTGTTTGTGAGAGCTAGCTGGATTACTCTCTGTGTAGGTGAGACACAAACAGAAACTGTGAGGGAAGCCAGACAAATGAAACAAGAGTTCCAGCAACTTCTTGTCACTTGACCATAGGTGTTTTAATTGTTTTAAACTAAACAATTGGCTCCCACATCACCCATCATGAGTGTTTGGATCTCGTGAGTGTGTTTGTGTGAGAGAGAGAAAGGGAATGTGTGTATGTGTGAGAGAGAGAGAGAGTGAGTGTTGTGTGTGAGAGAGAGATTGAGTATGTGTGTGTGTGTCATATACTGCTGTAGTACCTCAATAATATTAACGGAGATAACGCGTACAGTGAGAGACAATAGTCGTGTCACGGTTGTGACCGAAGAATAAATGAAACTCGTTAATCATTATGAAAGCCCTACCATAGTAATAGCCTCGGTTGGCAGGCCTGGATCCCTTAAGCATCGTTTACCGTTGCTCTGATAAGGGTTCCTATGAATCCTGAGGCTTTGTTGGTATTTGGATATGAACTATAATCAGTAACGCCGCAGCGATTAACATATTAATTTCGGCTTACACTGTCATGTTTCCTTGAATATCCCATTTACGATTACGTTACGCTGTGAAATTACTTGTTGTGTGCTGAAGTTCGTAAATAATAATACAAATAATAATAATTAAAGTTGTAAGCAACGTTGTCCGGGGTTCGAGCGGTTTTGCAAGCAGGGTTTGTGTTGGATACAAAAGCTGTGTCACAGATATCAAAAGATCATTTAACTTATCGGGCATGGAGAAACTACAGAAGGAACAGATTGTGCAAACAAACAAGAGTGAGAGAGGGAGAGATTGGCTGTATAAGGGATCTGCCTCTATTCGTTTAGTAACAGAGTAGTAGATATGTGAAATAGGCTACCGAGTGCTATAATGGGATCAAGAACAATAGAGCTTCAACTTGAAATTAGATAGAACGAGATGGGTTGGGTGTGAAAGGGATCTGCCATATGTAGGTCAATCGGCTCTCTGCAGACTCCCATTTTCTAATTTTGTTATGTTCTCATTTGTGAGGGAGAGAGAGAGAATATGGCAAGAGAGAATAGAATATTGTAAACATAAGGACGATAGCGATAAATATGAGAGGGAGAGAGAGCGCAGGATAGGTTGGGTTTGAAAGGGATCTGACATGAGTGGGCCAATCGGCTCTCTGCAGACTCCGGTTTTCTTATGTTCTCATTTGTGAGAGAGAGAGAGAGACTAGGATGTCATAAATGTAAGGAAGACAGATAAATGAGAGAGAGTTGTTATGAGATCGGTTGGGTGTGAAAAGGATCTATCTTGTGTGGGCCAATTGGCTCTCTACCGACTCCCATTTTCTTATGTTCCTATTTCTTACAATTGTGTTTTGGTTGCAGGTATATGATAACATGGGTATATAGTAAGTAGTGTAAATAACAGGTAACGTTTATGAGATGGGCTGAGTGTGAAAGGGATATGCCTTATGTGGGCCACTTGGCTCCCTGCAGACTCCCATTTTCATCTTGGTTGCATGTGTAAGGGATCTGCCTCATTTGTACCGGTGTGCAAACAAACAAGAGCGAGAGAGAAAGAGATTGGCTGTGTAAGGGATCTACCTCTATTCGCTTGGTAAAAGAGTTGTAGATATGTGGAATAGGCTACCGAATGCTATAGTGGGATCAATAACAATAGAGCTTCAACATAAAATTTGATAGGACGAGATGGATTGGGTGTGAAAGGGATCTGCCGTGTGTGGGCCAATCGGCTCTTTGCCGACTCCCATTTTCATCTTGGTAGCATGTGTAAGGGATCTGCCTCATTTGTACCATTGTGCAAATAAAAGAGAGAGAGAGATTGGCTGTGTAAGGAATCTGCCTCTCTCATAACAGAGTCGTAGATATTATGTGAAATAGGCTACCTAGTGCTATAGTGGGATCAAGAACAATAGAGAATTTCAAGATAAAATCAGATAGTCATATGGACGAAATAGGTTGGATGTGAAAGGGATCTGCCTTTTGTGGGCCACTTGTCTCTCTGCAGATTCCCATGTTCATCTTAGTTGCATGTGTAAGGGATCTGCCTCATCTGTACCGGTGTGCAAACAAACGAGCGACAGAGAGAGACTGGGTGTGTAAGGTGTCTGCCTCTATTCGTTTAGTAATGGAGTTGTAGATATGTGGAATAGGCTACCGAGTCCTAAGGCCAATCGGCTCTCTGCAGACTCCTGTTTACTTATGTTCTCATTTGTGAGAGAGAGAGAGAGGCTCCCTATTTCCTATGTTCTCATGCACTAGTATGTCATAATCGTAAGGAAGACAGCAATAAATAAGAGAGAGAGAGAGAGATAACTAATACGTAGCCATAGCGACACTCAAACAAACACACACATACACAAGACCATCACAAAAGCACACACACGCCTATCTAGCGACAATTACTTACTCTCTCTCTCTCTCGAACTGTCCTGTTTACATAGCATTCACACTCCCCCCCTCCTCCTTCCATCACTTCGTATGTACGATATTATTTCCGTCTTTTTTAATGTGTATTGATTGAAGTTATTGGTGTTCACTCTTGACATAGGTGTACTGCTACTTCTGCATGCATACATAATAGCATGAAAGTGATCAATACGCGCATATGAAACTACGTATCTCGTATCTTCAGAGCTATGACATCCTTGGAGGAAGGATACTAAAGGAGGGAGTGTCAGGGTGAAACAGTGAAACCAACCTCCCGCGCTTCTACCTTCCAGTACTTTGATAATTATTTATTCAATACAAGAGTTAGGGCTACAGATCGTAAAGAGATACTTATATATTAATTATATGTTACTAGATTACTATAGCCTATCATTATTTTTGCTTATCTATATGATGCAATATGATCAGAGTTAGCCAGATTCGCCAGTAGCCTACCTGCCAATTTTTGATATGGCTTCACGTTTACATAGGGTACGTTCTACCGCCTGACTATCCCTCCCCCTATTATAACCTCCTTGGTGACAAGTAAGTGACTCAGTGTTACCAATATAGCTACTTTAACACTACATCTTAAAATGCTACATTTAGCTTGCATTTTTGACATTAGCAACATAATTCCCAGTGATACTCTATAAATATCACACATTCTAGAACCATATTTAATTATAAAACATGCAAAACAAACCTTTCCAGAGGTTGTAGCATCATTCTAGTGAGTTTTTGCATTTATTAAATATATATACAGATGATATTCTAGCTGCTTTTGAGAACGGATCTAGCGATAGAGTCACTCCCTCTGATGGAGTATGACTGAAAGCCTAAATCATAATTATGATGGGCAGATAAGGTTTATGTCACCATAAAGTTCGTAATAGCAGGGTCAAGGCAAGGAAAGGAGCATTAGGAAAGGATTGTCCACTTCGATAGGCTTAGTGTAGCTTCTCGACACCCAGCGCCGCCAAGCAGCTCATAGGTATAAACAAATTCTGCCAGGCATTAACTGAATGGGAAGGAGGCGTTTTATTCTTTAGAATTCCTTATTGTTCGTACATTCACACACTGTATACATGCTAGTGGTCTTCAGAGTATCATCTTAGTTTGAATAAACAATATCAAGAGGGAAACAAATGGCTTGATCAACATGTTATCACCTATTGGCCTCTAGAGTCGCCACCGTCGCTGTAGGACTGTAGGAACAGAATGATTACACTGAGTGGGCTCTCCTCTTATACACGTACCAGATTCTTTGGTGAAGGCTGTCACATGGGCAATTGTCAAACTTTGAAGATCCATATCATTGTTATTAAACTAAGCATTTGGCAAAGGGAGGAATTGTTAAAAACCTTAGCCAATACTCTGCTATTCACCAAATCTAATTTTGAATTATCATTATTATTTGGTAGGGTAGGTATGTATAGGTAGGTTGGTTAAATAATTGCTGGAACTCGTAGGGACTCTTAACTATTTTGAGAGAGTTAAATTTTAAAAATTATGGATCTGAATGATTAACTAAAATATTATTAAGCAAAACTAGGGGATGCGGGGAAGCCTATAGACTGAAGACTGAAAACGTTGTGTGGGTAGCTAATACGGTTTTAAAGTCATTTAAGAATACAGTTTTCAATGCTGCGGCCAAACTATTCCACCCATATATATTCTTTTGGTATCAAAACGTTCGGAATTGCGAGCCTCACCCAACTACGCAAAAATGGCTTTGATCATCGGCGTAGTTTTAACCCTTCTTTAGCGGCCTATGCGGTTTATTTATATGTACCGCCCAGCGGGGTGTTTTTAGCCAAAATAGGGCTGTTTACGTGATCATTTTCATGCCTAAATAAGACCCAGAACGTAAAACAAGTATCTATCCCTGAAAGGGCATAAACAGAGCTTTCGAATGACACCATAACGATCCTTGTATGATGGCTAGTTTTCTTGCAATAACCGTGCAACGCGAGTGCAAAAAGCAGGTAATTAGCCACTTTCCCCATACAATTCAGTATGTAGCGAGTGAGAGAGGGAGGAGGGAGCTGAGATTCGTGTCAGTAGGTTCGCCGCGGTGGTCTGGAGCAGTCATACGCTCGCTAGTCTCCTGCCACCACTTGTCTCTCTCTCTCAGCAACATTACGTGCTGAAATTGCCACTCGACCTATGTCGAGCGCCGCCACATAGTCCAGCTTTATTAAAAACGACTTATGTGGTGAGCCGCTTTTTAAGGGTTAAAGATGTGGAATTTTAAGTGTAATTCAAAGTTTTTTCAAGATTGTCGGAAAAAACCCACGTGAATAAGCAAAACCTTTTCTATAACATTAGCGGAGCATTAGTAGTGGAGTCCATATACCAAAGCCCAATCATTTCCTATGAGTGGGAGAGACGGTATTTAGGTGTCAAATTTTTCGGGAAATCGGCTGCCATGGACCTGTTTGGCCGCCATGTCGGATGCTTAGCATATCAAAAGTTGCCCAATACAAAACCGCACCTCTTGTGAAAGTTTGATCCCGACCCAAAAAGTGGTTCTGGAGTTATTGCGTAAAAAACGGCGTGGAAAAATAATTTGGATGAATAAGTAGATTTAATTATTACAATAGGTGTTCTCCGTAGAGGTTGGACCCCTAATAATAATAACAATAATAATAATAATACTAATATGATAACAATAATAAACATATAAGGGGCCACTATAATGAAATGAATACTTGAATACACAAAACACATAATGGAGAATAGGCTAATATTGGGAATATGTAAACAATTGGGGTGAGCGGTGATGGTTCAGCCAGTTTTTACACAAATATTCGTAGAAGGAATATTGGAAGCATTCATTCATAGATCTCGTAATGAAGTTCCCAACCTTGGCTCGTATTTGTGTTACACTTGAAGCTTCATCTTGGTTAGTTATTGTATAGCAAAATTACGGAACACCCCAACATCAAGTCCGAACCATCCCGACTAAGACGGTTGATTCGGACATAAGGTAAAAATGGTTCGACCATAGCATTTCATGTTAAATAATCACAATTTACACAGATCTGGGATACCTGTTACTGTATGATTATTAACCATTACAAATATATTCACTGCTACAGAATAGATAAATATCCTCCACAAATAAGAAGAGGAAAAGTGATGGTGAAGCATATCATAATACTAGCCTAAACGTGGCTGTCCAAAAATTTTAATGGATTAGTCTTATCTCCGAAATTAACAAACATATGGATCAGATGGCAACTCAAGTCAGTGCTACCAACCGTCCGTTAGATAAACTGAAATATACCAGATGTTTAGCCTGTCGACGTAAGTGTTCATCAAATTTCACGACACGACTATTGTCTCACACTGTACAACCATTTTTATACCTATGAACACTAGGTTACTCTTTCCTATTTTATTTATAGGAAAACAAAAAATATAGATAATATAATTTCCTTTACAATTTCAATAGAGCAAAACTGTTTTACTTAACTCCCTATATTATGTTATGTTAGAAAATCAAAATATAAATTCTTGAAATTCTTTTACAATTTCAATACATCCAAACTGTTTTATGTAATGCCTTCCTATCTTGCATTATGTAAGAATAACAGAATAAAGATAATTTAATATACTTGATAATTTCACTAGTGCTAAACTGTGGTAGCCTATTATTGAACTACCGTGAGATATACTTCAATTATATAATGGTTTAATGGTAACTGAGTATAGGAATATATTAGACAGACGCATATTGTATTATACATCTGTAGGGTCTACCAATTATGAGGTGTTATATCAATTAAAGATGTTCTTCACAGAATCGTTGTTAATAAAGTGTGTTGGAACACTATTTACTGATGGTACACCTCTCCAAACTGCAGGGTATAAAGTGCAATTTAGTGTTCTCCCAGAGCGTAAGTTAGTGAGCCGAGTGGGCTGCAGGGAATTGGAGGTTTGGATTCTCCACACAATATTTTTACTGAAATTATGTGGTAAGTATTTTCCTTACCGTGTACTTATATTCTATAAGATTACAAAGGAAATCATGCAGTAACAGATCTAAGAGCAGTTAGTTGGCTGCTGTTGAAGGAGAGGGACTTGAGGTGGATGAAGGATTGGGAAAGGGATGATTGCTATAGTTATCAGCCACAGGACTTCAACTCCAGAATCTTGTGGAGGAAAATTAATTACACACACACACACACACATATATATATATATTAGTAAAGCCAGGTAATACATTTTCTTTGATGCATACGAGGTTAAAAGAAACAGCAATATCGGCATTAGAGATTTTATTGTTCAGATTTTCTAGGGCTTTGACAGTTTTGCGTTGATGGGCAGTAAGGAGGTATAGTAGTTTGGCGAAGTTCATGATGAAATGGATACAGGATACAAGTACATGGTGAACAGTGGATACGATGTTTCGCTAATTCAATTAGCATTTTCAAGTAATGAATGTTTTTTTTTTTTTTTTTTTTTTTTTTTTTTTTTTTTTTTTTTTTTTTACCCTAGGCGGGTCTAAGGGGAGGAAAGTAGAGGGGGGGAGAGGGAAGAGAAAAGGAGGAAAGTTTGAAGGAAAGTAGGAGAGTAACAGTTGGTGGGCAGACCACCTTGCTATGTTGTGTGTTTGAAACGTATGTTTTTGTGTTGGGGCAAGTGGTGTATTTTATTTATGTTTGCTGTTTGGTAGCTAGCTAAGGAACTAAGGTGTGATTGTTATTATTATTATTATATATACATATACATATATATATATATATACATATACACACACGTATATATACATACATACAGATAAAAAAAAATGTTTTTAATATATTGGCTGTGGTTCTTCTTCTGTGTTTATTTTATTTAGACTGCTTTTAAACCAGTTGTTGAATCTTAAATTTGGTTGTTGTGCATAATTTTCCTTAATTTTCTCTAGAGTTGGGTCTTGTGATAATTCTAGTTTTTGCCATATTTGTGTTGCTTGTCTATGAAGTCTGACATTTAATGGTAATGTGTTTGTGTATTCGTGTATTTGTTGTGTCGTCATTGTATAGGGGTATCTTTGGTTTGTGGCGAATCTTAGGGCTTTGTTTTGTATTTTTTGTAAGCGTGTGATTTGGTTTTTGCTCATGGTGTGTGTGGGAATAGGGGGGTATTCTAATATTGGGATTACATAAGCTTTTACAAGGTGAGTTTTTATTTGTGTGTTCATATCTCTGAATCTGAATAGTTTGCCCAGAGCTGCTATGGCTAGGCCTTTTCTTTCTGTGATGTTTTGAATATAGCCTTGAGTAGTTATGTGTAACCCGAGTACTTTTCCTTTCTGTGCATCTTCGATTCTGTTGTTATTCACATATATAGGTGTTTTGTTTTTTTCTCCTAGTTGTAGTATTGTGAATTTGTTTATGTTGGTTTTTATTTTCCATTCTTCTTCATATGTATTGATTGCTTCTGCTTCTCTTCCTGTTTTTCTGGCTATGATTCCCTTTGAGGGACCTTCATAACCAATGATTTGTGTGATGTCGTCTGCATATGTGATGTTTGTGCCTGTTTGTGATGATGGTATATCATGTGTGTATATTGTGAATAGGCTTGGGGAGAGGACTGATCCTTGTGGGACACCGCAGCTTATTGTGATGTTGTTACTCAAGACTGTCTTTATTTTTATTTTTGCTGTTCTGTTATCCAGGAAATTGCATAACAGTGTTTCTGTGAGAGGGGGTAAGCCTATATTGAGTAGTTTGTATTTTAGTCCTGAGTGCCATACCTTATCAAAGGCCTTGGATATATCCCTCAGGACTATGTGGCATTGTCCTTTGTTGGCTTTGTTTTTGGCTATTATTTCTGTTGTCAGAGCTAGTGCCTCCCTTGTTCCTCTCCCTTCCCTGAACCCGTATTGTGTTGTGCAAATAGCTTTTCTGCTATCTTAGGTTCTAGAGGGGTTTCATTAGTGCTGGCTTTGATTTTATTGTTGCGGATGTTGTCTCTGAGTTCCTCAGTTTTACTACTACTATAGATGAAGGGGTTATAGTATTTCAATTGGCTCTCATTGTCGAACGTGATTGTGAGGGGGGCCAGGGGTATAGTTTCTTTTTCTTCTAGGGTTTGGTAAGATGTTGCTGATTCTTCTGGTTCGTCTGTTGTGTCTGTGTCGTTCCCATCATCTGAGATTGCTGTTGTTTCAGTTGTGTTTGGGGGAGTTTGATTGTGTTCTAGTTGGGTTTCTTCTGTATATGTGTCTTCATTTTGGTTTCCTTGGATCTGGTTGTGGGTTGGGTTTAGGTTATTGAACAGTTTCAGTATTTTTGCTGAATCCTCTTTGGAGTACTGGCAAGGTTTGTATGTGGGAAGGTTGTTGTTGGTGATACATTGCTCAAAGGTTGTTGAAAAATCTCTAATATTTGCTGCATTGTTTGTGTGTGCTTCAAAGAGAGCGGTAATGTATAGCGAGCTGTTGATTGGGTTTTGGGGTGGGGGAGGTGGGTTCTGGGGGGAGTGGTGGTTGGTGTTAGTTGCTGAGGCATTGGCATATGTTTGGGATTTTGCTTCTTTTTTTTTTTTTCCTTTTTTCCTTTACTATTTCTTTCCTCTTGCCACATTTCATGCCAAGAGTGCTATGGTTGCCTGTGCAATTGATGCATGTTTTGGTGTTGCTAGAGTTTTCGCATTTCTTCCAGTTATGACCCTGGGTCCCACATTCCGAGCAGATTATGTAGTGTTCATCTTTGGGGCATTTTGAGGTGACATGTTCTTCTATGGCATAGCACCTCATGCATGTGATGATTGGGATATATTCTTCAGCCTCTATATTCCATTTAGGAATGGATAAGTTGAATAGCCTCAGGCCTTCTAAGGCCTTTTTTGCCATGGACACATCTAAGAATTTAACCTTCACAAAGTGAGTTCCGAATTTGAAAACCTGATTTATTTTGGCAAATCCGTTCTTTTCTTCTATTTCTTCCTTTATTTGTTCAGGTGAGTATTCCAGTATTAACACCTTATTAGCGGCCTAGGCGGTTTATTTATATGTACCGCCCAGCGGGGTGTTTTTAGCCAAAATAGGGCTGTTTACGTGATCATTTTCATGCCTAAATAAGACCCAGAACGTAAAACAAGTATCTATCCCTGAAAGGGCATAAACAGAGCTTTCGAATGACACCATAATGATCCTTTTATGATGGCTAGTTTTCTTGCAACAACCGTGCAACGCGAGTGCAAAAAGCATGTAATTAGGCACTTTCCCCATACAATTCCGTATATAGCGAGTGAGAGAGGGAGGGAGGAGGTGGGATTCGTGTCAGTAGGTTCGCCGCGGTGGTCTGGAGCAGTCATACGCTCGCTACTCTCCTGCCACCACTTGTCTCTCTCTCTCAGCAACATTACGTGCTGAAATTGCCACACGACCTATGTCGAGCGCCGCCACATAGTCCAGCTTTATTTAACTCGACTTATGTTGTGCGCCGACAGTTAAGGGTTAATGGGTCCACCTTTGAGCATATTATACTCCTTTTTGATCTGATGTTGGGGGGGGAGGATTGGGGTGAAGCCTTCTTGCTCGAGGGTTTCAACTGTGGGGCTTGTGAGGAGTTTGTCAGAGTCATTGTCGCTTTGGGTATTAACTATTAGGAAGTCATTGATTTTCTTTACTGCACATATTAGTACCTCAGAAGAAGCAACAGCATTGAGAAATCTCTTTTGGCTGAGCTTTTTCAGGTTCCTTGAGTTTGATCTTTATCCTAGTCATTTTGATGTCATATTGGCTCTCTACCTTCCTAGAAACCTGGAGTTGTAAGCCTATGGCCTCAGGTTGCCTTCCTCACCGTCTACACAAGTGTCGGAGGTCCCTTGGCTACTTCAGGTTTCCCTATTCCTGTCAGAGTTTTTGCCACCCTTGCTCTTCTCCTCTCCACCCTTCTAAAGGGCCCCCTTGTGCATATAGCTGCAGGGTTCGGTTTAGAGAATTGAGCAGGGACACTAGGCGAGCCAGATTTAATTAACAAAAGGTGTTATGAGATGTGTTTTAGGTTAGGATGGGGTACATTTATTAGTTAATTCAGTCATAATCCTTGACTGATAATTTGGTGTACAGAGCTTACTCTAGCAACCTTCTATCTTCAGAAGCAGCTGTTTTAAGGGCCGTCTGTGATAGTGGTCTCAAGTAAGGTGATTTGTATTCCTTCAGGTCAATTTTCAGAGCTTGCTCTAGCAACCTTCTATCATCAGAACATCTGTTTTACGAGTTGCCTGGGACAGTGGTTTGGAACAAGTTGATTTGATCAGTTTGCAGAGCTTGGTCTAGCAACCTTCTATCATCAGAACATCTGTTTTACGAGTTGCCTGGGACAGTGGTTTGGAACAAGTTGATTTGATCAGTTTGCAGAGCTTGGTCTAACAACCTTCTATCATCAGAACATCTGTTTTACGAGTTGCCTGGGACAGTGGTTTGGAACAAGTTATGGTATAGTGAATAATATGAGCTTATATAGGGGTGAGGTGGCGAAGAAAAAGCAGGCTAGCGCCTGTCATTGGTGGAAGGTATTTTAGCTAAGCGGGCATTTCTCCTGGTCTGTGATTGGCCGCTAGGTGATGGCGTCAGGAGTTGCGCGCTGGAGTCAATCGTGGCTGGGGGTGTAGAGGGGTGGAGAGAAGGGGGGTTAGATGTCATCGCTGGTTGGTTGGGAGCTAGGTGGCACGACGTGAGATGCGCGGATTCGAGGGGCGGTGCTGAGGGGCGTCTCTCCTAGGGCAGTACGTCTGGGTGGTGTCTCTTCGCAGAGGGGAGTATCTGGAGGTCTAGGGTTTGATTATTAATACTGGGATTCAGGGCTTGTATGTATAGGGCTTCTAATATTGGGAGTCGTCTGGGGTCACTTTCTTTATCTATTATGGTGGTGAGTTTATTTAAATCGTTACATGTGAGGGGGGGTGGTTGGGGGTCATGTAGTGATCTTTTATGGCTCCTGCCTGAAGATGAAGGGTTAGCCGTCGGGATAGAAGAGTCCGCGTCATACCAATGTATGATTGAGGTCCACAGTCCTCAAAATTACAGGTAAATTGGTATATTACGTGATCATCAGTTGGTTTGGTAGGAGCAGGTCTGTTGCGGAGAACAAGGTTGGAGGTCTTAGGGGTTTTGTAATATATGATTAATTTGATTTTGTTTTCCGGGTTGGTGGGGAGGACATGTTTAGCTACTATTTCTTTTATGACGGCCTCATCAGTTTTGTGGTCGGAAGACATGTAATTACGGTAGAATATTTTGATTTTCATTAGGGGGGTCAATGTTGGGGGGCATTTGGGTGTACCATTTTTCAAGGTGGTGGTTGATGGTGCTGGAGACGTCAGAGTAGGAATATCCATTATTTACTAGGACTTGTGATAATCTTTCCAGTTCCTGGTGGGTGTCGGCCCAAGTAGAGCAGTGTGTAAGGGCTCTCCTGACGTAGGCGGAGATGGAGGATAGGAGATAACGACCGGGGCATTCGCTGTCACCATTGAGGCATTGTCCTGTGTTGGTAGGTTTAGTGTAAACTGTGGTTTTGAACCCAAGTGTGTTCAGGGTGACGAGGGTGTCGAGGAAGGGGAGTTGTCCATTAGTGGATTTTTCAAAGGTGAAGTTGAGTCCGGAGGAGGTCATGAAGCGATGCTGGAGTTCTTGGAGTTCGTGGAGGTCCTTAATTTGCACGAAGATGTCATCCACGTATCTACAGTAGATGGCCGGTCGCTGGGCGGCTAGGAGCTCTTCCTCGATGGTACCCATGAAAAAGTTCGCGAAAAGAACTCCCAGGGGGCTGCCCATCGCTACGCCGTCTATCTGCTGATATATATATATATATATATATATATATATAAAGAGAAGCTCAAAACTAATTACGGCTGGCATTATCCACGCGGTAATTTAGTATTATTTATTTCAGGACTATCTTTCACAAGGGAATGAAGTTCTAGAAAAGGCGCTCCGATCCTGACAATTTTCTTGGCTTACAGTGTGCTGGGTGAATAATCCAGAAGGGTTGAGAGCCTCCGAAGTTCTATTTTAACTTTATTTGAACTAACTTTCACTATTAATACTATTCGTAAAATTAAATGTTAAAAGGAATAAACAATTGTATTGTGGATGTACACTATGCGTTGCTATTACTGGTATTGTATTCATTTGCTAATGTATTTTTTTTTTTTATAATTGATTAATTTATAATAGCCTATAGATTACATATTTTGGCTATACTGTATAAATTAATAATACCGGTACTGCACCCGCGTGAAGAAAGACGTGGGCATTATATTTTCCATTCAAACATTCTGAGTTTTGTCATATTTTGGCCAAATGTATTGTGCATATATATTTTCATAAATCAGTCTGTATAATAAAAATGTGCATAATGATAACATAATGGGTTCAGGAATGTTATTAGTGTATAGTGTAGTTATGGTTTTGGATACTTAAGGGGAGGATTTTAGTTTGTTCTCTAGACATCCATCAAGCTTAAAATTCCACCCCCTAAACCTCATTTCAAGACAAATTTGTAAATTTTTCGGTAGGAAAATGTCCCACCCGAAGACCGGTTCCTCCTAAATTAGGGACTGCAAAGTCTGTGTGGTCTGAGTATCTGTGTAACTCTCTCCTGTAAAGAATATAGGGTTATTAAGGGTTATTAAGTCAACCCCGAGGTTCTCAATACGAATCTTGGCCTGAGGCAAAAAATAAGTTACAGTATACATCTATATACACAACTGTGTATCTGTGAGTAAATACACACATACATTCGCGTGTATATACAGTATATATTATATATACAGTACAGTATATGCACATGCAAGTGTATGTGTGTGTTTATTCACACATACACACTTGCTCGTACAGTATATACTGACCGTATATCAACCTGTCTCTGATACACATGTATGTGAACGTGTGTGTGTGTGTGTGTTTATATGTATGTATGTGTGTGTGTGTGTGTGTAATAATAATCGGTTTATTTCAAGCCGGCAGCCAATGGGGCTGAAAATACACAGACTTAACCTAGACCTTATCCTAAGGGATCAATAGACTGATCCTGGCTGCTAACGAGAGTGCCTACATACTCCCGAAGGAGTAGGACGTGGGCAGGAAACTTTGTGGGCCCCCCGTGGCGGTCCGTCCAGACCTTGCCTTCACGGCCAGGGAAAGTTTTTGAGAGAACTTCCCCTGCCGGCGCGTGGGATTGAACCCCCGACACCAGAGCTAGTGCTCCCAATACAGAGTACTAAGCGCGCTCGGCCACCGTGACCGTGTGTGTATATGTGTGTGTGTGTGTGTGTGATAAAATTAACAGTTACTGTTACTGTCGTAATCCATATATAATGCGCCTATCAGTTTCCATTTATCAGAGAAATGGTATCGTGGAGAGAGAGAGAGAGAGAGTGTGTGTGTGTGCGAGAGTCAGAGTGAGAATGAGATAGACAGAGCGAGAGTGAGAGAGACACTGAGAGTGTAAAGGTAAAGAGGACCTAGCCACACAGTTAGATAGATATATAGATAGATAGATAGATAGACAGATAGATAGAATAATATATATATATATATATTGTTACGTATCTTGATCCTCAAGTGGTTAACTTGATGAATCTAGATAGCACAGAGATATATATTAAGGTATCAGTCAGCTGAAGGCAAAACAAAAGTAAAATCTAATACAATTATTTCCTGTTGTTACTTCCTCTCCTTTTGGATCTTAGGACTTGGTATCCTTTATGGACTGATACTCTTTAATTATGAAAAAATACTGAAACTAATTAAAGTCATGTAGTATTTATAAAGAATTATTATTTAACCGACGCTTAGTAGGCTATGGTTATGAACCGAAGAAGTTATATCTAAAGAAGGACTATTAATTCTATAACAAGTCTTGAAAGATAAATATTAAAGTAAGAATAGTTCTGTCTCTTATCCTTTTTGAAATGAATAGATAGTTTTCTTATATGTCCTTTTATTTATATTTAATGTAGTTATTATTCTTGGTTCTTGTCTTACGTTAATAGTATTATATTATTATTATCATCAGGATTAATATCAAAGTCACATAAAAAGTTAGATATACATTTAATAATTAGTTAAATGTATTTCTTAACCACGTAACATTGAAGTTTGATTATGAGTAAATTAAGTTACAGGATCGCTTCATAGATTCGATTCAGGTCTCACTCAAATAATATGAAAAGCATAAATAATATTTTGAAGCTAAAAGAATTTTCTTCAGCTTAGGAAATCACTAGAAGTAACATTAATACAGCCATGTTAGTCTAAGGCGATATTACTAATATGAAACAATAGTATCACAGTACTAAGTACCGTTAAGCAATGTAATCTTAATTAAAAGAAAATTAAAGAACTCGTAAGTCTTAATATCAAATAATAGTATTTCTTTTATCATAACCCAATTACTTAAAGAGTTGCTTTAGTCCACAAGTCAGTCAACTAAAATAGTTAAATACATAATAGTAGCGTTAACGTTAATTCCCAATCACATATCTCACTAACCAACATAACGTAAGTGTTTACACCGAACACACTTAACACACACATATATAATCTGACTGACAGTCACAATCCCATTATAATACTTCACCCCGTCTTCCTCCAGCTGTAAGTTCACCTTCCCAACTCCAAATGAGACTGATTTGAATGCCCACTACTCGGGTCTTATATACTAAACAATGATGGTGTAGGAACGAATCAGGTGACGGGAGATGGTGCGCGCCCCAATCACAGCTCCTCGAGTTGCGTAGCAGGTGCGTGGTCCAATGGAGTCTCCTGGCGTCGATCATACGTCATAGCGTCGGGTCATCGAAGTAGTTTGCAGGGTCCCCTATGACGCACGCAGGTGTGAAGGCTTGTTTGCTGGTATGCAGACGAGCTGGTTTCCCACTCGCTGGTTCGCTCGCTGGTCTGCTTCGCCGCCTGGGTAGTTTGGCACTCCTTCAACTCTTAATTCTAACTCCTAAATAAACATACAGGGCTCTCCGTATGTCAGAATATATATATATACAGTATTTATATAGATAGAGAGATAGATAGATACTAGATGTACAGATATAATGGTTCACAAATAACTGCGATATAGGCGGCCAAACGTCAAATAGGAAGACAAAAAATCACAGTGCCTTGAATTGAGAAATGATACCTGCATGACGGGATAAAAATAGATGGTATTGTAACAACACAACAGTTTCGATTCCTGGGTGTCCTCTCCAGGTGAACATATATTGTGAACAGGAAATAATATACTATACGGTACGTAGAATGGCCCGGGTTCGTCTGCCCCTCAGTGCACTTTAGGTTTATTGGCTGGCGGGGATGACATACCATAATTATCTCTTAAGGGGGTAGTGGCTGGTTTTTGGTCTAATTGCATATTTATTCATTCATTAATTAGTTTACTTGCTAGACCTCCATCAAGTAGAAACACTCCCTAAACCCCCTTCAAGATAAATATGTACATTTATCTGTAGAACATGTTCCCGGCCGAAGGTCGGTTCCTTTTAAAATTACAGGCTCACTATCACTCGCCAGAAAAATATGTTACCTAAATAGCACGAAAGGTCATAAAAATGACAACGAAATGGGGCTAAAGGTCTTAAAATCGTCAAACTATTGAACCGAACGCCATAAAATCAGGAAACTAACGGGACTAAACACGAGGAAGAAGGGGGACCAGAAAAACGACCCATCTCCCCTTAATTGCAGTGATGGACAATACAACTTGCGGTAGACTAATATTGCATGTACACAAGCATAGGCTGTACCCTGTTCCAAGTAAGTGAGCCAAAACTCTTGAACATTAACCTGCATAACTCACAAATTACTAGAGAAAATCACCTAATACTGCTATTTTTGGGAAGGGTCAGCCAGGGAATAGGCATGGACATTGATAGCTTATTTGCTCTAGCCCTTTTCGAGTTACAAAGGTTAGGGTTCACGATTTATGGTCTACCTATTTTAAACGGAGTATAGTGACCACTCTCCCATGAACATAAACTAGAGAATCAATACCCTCATCGGGATCAAGGTGTCTGGTTACTGATAAGATAGACAGACAGGGAGTGTGTGTGGGGGGGGGGGGGGGGGGGGGGGGGGGGGGTGAGGGGGGGAAGGTGTATGAAGATCAGGAGGTGGGGGACGAATCAGAGAGGAAAGGTGAAAGTATATATAATTATATATATATATACTGTATATATAAGTACATCCGTGGACGGCCTGGGGTACCGTAGTGTCGTGCATTAAGACTGCTGCATACAACCTTTCTAAATGTCTTATTCCCTTAGTATCTCCATTCACTACCAATCAATACACTTTGGCTAACTCTAAAGAATTTGTCAAACAAATAAATTCTTTGAGCTTACCATCTAATTTTGTAATGGCCAGCTATGATGTTGAATCCCTTTTCACTAATGTCGCACTAAATGAGACTATAGAGATAATTTTAGATAAATATGATCCCAAATCTTGTTATGACTTAAGCAAACCTATCCTATGGAAATGACTAAAGTGTATTACATCAGAATCTTGTTTTTTGTTTGATGGTTCGTTGTTTAATCAAGTAGATGGCATAAGTATGGGATCTTGCTTAGGACCTCTTTTCGCTAATGCCTTCCTATGAACTAAAGAGGCCATGTGGCTTGATATCTGTTCCTTGGATTGTAAACCATTATTTTATAGAAGATAAAAATATGTTGATGATTTGTTTTTTATTTTTGATAGTGACTGTGCAAATCAGAGATTGTTTAGTTATATGAATAGCCAGCATAAAAATATTAAGTTCACGGTAGATAATGAAGACAATAGTAAATTAGCATATTTAGATGTTTAAGTTAAAAAGACTGATCAAGGACTAACCACAAGCGTGTACCGTCAGCCCACCTTTACGAATCAGAGACTGAATTGGTTCAGTTTTACTCCCAGTGTTTACAAACTTAATTATATTTTTACATTATTGAATAGAGCCTCTGATGTATGTTCAACTTATTTTGCTCTACATGAAGAAATATGCAAACTCAGGGAATATTTTGTGTGCAATAATTATACCGTAAATCTCCTCAATCATGGTGTCAAGAAATGTTTGTATAATAAACTGTGTAAAGTAGAAATACCCAAATGTGAAGCTCCGAAGCTAATAATTAAGTATATAAAAATGCCTTTCTATGGTCGCACTTAGCTGTAAATACAAAAAGAATATGCTAAAGATTTTGAGTAACAGTTTTCCAGCAATAAACTTCAGAATAGTGTTTATGAATGATAACAAAATTAGTAACTTTTGTTCAACACAAGGATCTATTACCTGACCAGTTATGCTCAAACATTTTATATAAATTCACATGTCCTGGCTGTCAGGCCAGGTATATTGGATTTACTCGACGTACATTCAAAGTTAGGATGTTTGAGCGTATTGGAAAGAGTCATAGATCCGGTCAATTCCTACAAACAATATAATTTTCAGCAAATAGAAATCATTCAAGGGAACAAGATCACCCGTTTTCAATTGGTAATTTTGAAATAATTGATAGATTTCGTAATCACGCTGATGCGCTAATTGGCGAGAAATTACCAATAAATACAATAAACCCCGAGCTTAACATATCTAATACAAGTAATTCTTTCTCAATAGGGGTGGATGCAGCAGCTAACAAAGTAAGGTCAGAACTGAATGTATGGTACCTGGACGATGCAACCTTGGGTGGGTCAGTAGAGAACGTTCTAACCGACCTAAATAACATCGTAACTGACCTTGGCCAGGCTGGGCTAGTGATAAACGACACCAAATGTGAACTTGTCCTCCTCAACCACACACGTGAACAAGGAGAAGAGACTCAGGCCCTGTTTCGAGGCATATTGCCAGATGTAAAGATCCTTCAGGAGCACTAGCAAACCCTATTAGGTTCCCCACTAACTCTGGCAGCAATCCCACCAGCACTTCAAGTTAAAAAGGAGGAGCTTCAACGTCTCGTGAGTCGCCTGATACACATCGATGCCCACTCAGCTCTGGCCCTTCTCAAGAACTGTTTCTCCATCCCAAAACTCCAATACCTCCTGCGCACATCGATGACTTACACGAACAATGGTGGCCTCCAAGAATTAGACAGCATAATCCGAGAAGCATCACCAACGTGGAATTTAAAGAACGGACCTGGACACAAGCCACCCTTCCTGTCCGCCTCGGGGGCTTGGGCATACGGAGAGCCTCGGATATTGCCTCCCCTGCCTTTATCTCTTCCCTCATCGCGACCAACGACCTTGTAGTGTCCATCCTTTTTTCTCAACCCGGAATGACACTTAATGGGGACGTAACAGCAGCGATTAACAACTGGAAGGAAAGTACAGGAGTAGAGGAGGAGCCTCGGGGTACCTCCAGGAGCAAGCAGAAAGCGTGGGATACCATCTCGGCGAAGAAAACTCAAGAAAATCTCCTAACCAATGCAGACCAGGTTGCAAAAGCACGCCTCCAGGCAGCCGCCCGTTCGGAGAGTGGCTTGTGGTTACACGCCATCCCCATCCCACCTCTTGGAACTCACTTGGATGCTGAAGCGCTCCGGGTTGCCATCGCGCTCAGAGTGGGTGCGGCAGTTTGTCACCCACACACTTGCAAGTGTGGTGGGGGGATGGATGCTCAAGGTCACCATGCCTTGTCATGTAATTACAACGCAGGCCGCCTGCCAAGACACTCTGCACTAAATGATGTCATAAAACGGGCCCTGCAGAGTGCTAACCGTGCATCAATCCTCGAACCACATGGACTTCACAGAGAAGACGGTAAACGGCCAGATGGGATGACCACTTTCCCTTACAAGAATGGCCAGTGCCTCGTGTGGGATGCCACATGTGTTGACACTTTCTCCATAACCAACATCGCCAGAAACGCCGACGAAGCAGGTGAAGCCGCCCGGATAGCAGAAAATAAAAGCGAGAAAAATATCAAGCCATCGCCAGAAATCATCAGTTCGAGCCCCTGGCATTCGAAACTTCAGGAGTCTTCGGCCCTACCACCCTTAAGATGGTGAATGAAATAGGCCGTAAAATCAGAGAAGTTTCAGGAGAACCCCGGGAAACCCTCTGGCTCAAGCAAACACTAGGGATGGCTATCCTCCGGGGCAATGCCACCAGCGTCATGAGCTCAGTTCGACTGGACTGGGTCATGCCACTGTGTGAGGCCCGGGCAGGAGTGGTGTATCCGTAGTCTTTCCACAGTAGGGTAAAACAAAACATAAACTTAATTTGTATGTAACATGTGTGATGCACATAAATAAAAGGGGATGTGTCAGATGGTTGAAAGCCACAGTTGCTCGCGCGTTTGGGGCTAGCAACACGTATTATGAAAAACATGATTGTATCCTCCTTCATTCACTGTCCCCCCCTTCACTCACTCAACCCCACAATTTGCCGGAGGATTAAAATGTAAAACTTGCAAACTAAACAAACCAAAATTGGGACAAGGACAATATAAAGTCAAATTAAATTATTAAAATCGCTATGTGGAAACAACGCTTACTAAAATGAAAATTATTAAATAAAAGAACACAATCCACCACATAGGGTGTACATTACTACATGAGCAAGTTAATCTGTTTCCCAAGCAAACTAATCGCACATATAACAACGCACTATCGTCACGTTAAAGGAAGTAGTCAAGTTTGGGAAGTCCGGGACGTTCTGGCAAATCTTACTAAACTCTGCATGAATAAAGAAACTAAATGTTAAATGTCAAAATAACAGGTTTTTCACAATACGTAGACGGAGGTCTTTTTAAAAAAAATGTAATTCTTAATTTGGCTCGAATTAGATTGATAGTCTATTGTTACATTTTTGGACCATTTGAAGCATTCATGTTTAGGTAGCCAATTAGTATACAGTATAGATGTTAGGACTGTAGAACGAATTTCAGAAATGTTAGTTTGATATTTTATTCACTTTTCACCATTTCTGCTATACCTTCCTCAGTTGTCCACTTGTTGTTATCCGATGTGGACCTATTTTATTATTTCTCATATTTATCAGTGAGTGTTTTCTGTTTTAGATTAAGCTTTGTATTATTTGTTAATCTTGTCTTTAAATATTAGTTTTGGTGACTATGAGTACCTTACCTAGCTGAATTCTTATGTTTAGCTTTCTCAAAATATAATAAATAGATCCTATTACGTTTAGTTAATTTTAGACTTGTCTTAATTTTTAAGGATCATGATTGTCTACCTGATGATGGCCTTCCTGTAGTGAGCCGAACATTTGTTGAAGAAAAAAGAAAAATCGAGTAGGCTAAGTAAATAAAGCATGGCAGTACGTACAGTGTTGACTCTATTCCTACCCTAATATATATATCTATATATATATATAGATAGATAGATGTGTGTGTGTGTGTGTGTGTGTGTGTGTGTGTGTGTGTGTACAGTATGTACTATAATATCACAGGTATGGGTCTATAGGTGTGTGTGTGTGTGTCTCCCACTCACATAATATTTATTATCGTACCTTGCTGATCACCTGTCACACGCACACACACATACAGTCATGTGTGTGCGTGAGCGTGTGACAGACAATTTCCCGCAGGGCCTTTGAATGGAGTGTCTGATCAGTTCCAACAAGAGAGAGAGAGAGAGAGACCGGTTCAAGAGCAGTTCCAGAAGAGAGTAGATAGTATGCTTCACACTCTGTAAAGAGCACTACACTGTATCTCTCCTTTCACTCCGAGTATCTCCCCGGAATGGACCGCAAGGTCTCTGAGATACTAACTATTCCTTGTAACTCTCTCTCTCTCTCTCTAGGTTAAGCATCAGTAGTATAAAATAGTTCGCATCTTCGTTCTTTACTATAAAATTCCCAGTATAAGTTGTTCTCATTCTGCTGGGGGACTTCTTTCCCAAACTTAATGTCATGCCCACCAAAGGTCAGAGGGTGAGGTGGGTGGGGAGAGAGCGGTGTGTGGGGAGAGAGCCTTCTTCTTTACTATCCTTGCCTTCCACTTTGTAGCAAATGTTATTCTAGTATTAAGTCCGAACTATCTAGTAGGGACCGCAAGGTCTGTGTAGTTTGTGTATCTATGTAACTCTATGTACCTCTCTCTCTCTCTCCAATACAATTTATCCGATAAATGGAAACTGATGAACGCATTATATATGGATTACGACAGTTCATCTTTTCACAGATACGAAGATACACAGATAAGGCAACCTCCCATAAGCTGGGTTTGCTCAACAGCCTTAAGGCCGCGTCATACAGAGGCCGAACGTACTAGGACAAAGTCCCGAATAGGATGACTTGCAAAAAAAAATCAAATTTCAGGCGGGTCGGGTATATTCTGCATAAATCGGCATACGTTCCGTACTATTCGTGGGTTGGTCTGATGTTGGTCTGATGTTGTTCATGTATGTTGCCGACATTCCGGAGAGTCGGGAAAAATTTAGTGGCTACACTAAATTTCTACGAACATTCGGGTAAAAAAAACGTTACAAAATGGTCGGATGTTGGTCGGGAATTATTCGTAACTCGTTCGGAAGTTCTTCTGATTAATTCGTAGTTCGGTCTTCTGTTTCGGGACTAGTTCGGTACTTTTTTCAATTGCCGAATTTGTTAGGAACTACCCGAACAAATCCCGAACAATTCCCGAAAAAAAATCGATAAAATTACGATGATTCCCTCGTATTCCAGAATAAAACCTGCACGAGTTACGAATTTTCAGAACAAG
Source organism: Paralithodes platypus (assembly GCA_032716605.1). NCBI lineage: Eukaryota > Metazoa > Arthropoda > Malacostraca > Decapoda > Lithodidae > Paralithodes > Paralithodes platypus. The sequence continues at coordinate 15,940,479 of CM064512.1, forward strand.
TTACGATCAAATTCAGACAAATATACGAATAATGTAGGATGTCTGCTCGATGTATCTTGTTTAATTAGGAATTAAATCCGAATTGATTTCGAACAAGTAGAATAGCCTCCTTCTAAAATTAGAGGTTCGCTATTGCTCGCCAGGAAAAAATCGACACCTAAAAGGCACGAAAGGTCTTATAGGCTAATATTTATAACAGAATGAGGCGAAAGGTCTCAAAATAGCCAAACTAACGGAACGAACGTCTTAAACCTCAAAACGAATATGCTAAACATGTGGGAGAAGGGGGTCCAGAAAAAGCGAGCATGTTATAGATACCGGTACCGTACCTCTGTTCTGCCTCTGGGTTCGAACACTACGATTATTTATGGGTATATCGTTATTCTGGCCTTCATTAGTTGCTTTTATTGAGATTAGGAAGGACAATAATTAGGTTAGGCTACGTTAGTCTTACGTTAGGTGGTACATTATAATACAGTAAACTCGATTACAATACTTTGTTATTATAACTTACATTTTGTCTAGGTATATTTGAAAACGAATGAGAAGTGGAAGGATGGAGTGAGGAAGTACATGACCAAAGGCGGTGCTGGTTGGGGGGAGGGGCGTCGACTGACTGGGGACAGAGGTGCTACAGTCGTAAAACAGTCTGATGTTGTTCTCATAATGTTCTTCTCTATCGGTTGTTTGTCGACATCTCATCGGTTAAGTTCGGTTAATTATCCTAAAGCATTCCAATGTCATTCGGATCTGTGTCTGATGATTCGGGTATGGTCGAAAATCATTCTTTGCATAACGAGTGTAAGTTCGATTCATGTTCGGTAGTTGTTCGAGATTTTGTCATAGGTCGTTCTTGACTATTGGATATTATTCTGAACTTGTTCGGGCCATGTTCGTAATCTTCAAATTTCGGGAGAGTCTCGGCTGTATTCGGTAAAAATGTGCAAGTCATCCTATTCGGGACTTTGTCCTAGTACGTTCGGCCTCTGTATGACGCGGCCTTTAGGGGGTTCTTTACCCCTGCACAGCTTCTTGCTCTGTACAGGGGCATAGTGCGTCCTTGTATTGAGTATTGTTCACATGTGTGGGGAGGTTCCTCTCACACCGCTCTCCTAGACTAAATTGAAAGGAAGACCTTTCGTATCATTAACTCCCGTCCACTCACCAACTCTCTGCAATCTCTCTCTCTTCGCCGCAATGTTGCATCTCTCTCGCTATTCTATCGCTACTATAATAGTCAGTGTTCCTCAGAGCTTTCCCAGTGTATACCACCTCCTTTATGTAGGGCACGTGGTACCCGTCTTGCAACACAATCCCACCCCTACTCTTTGCAACTCTCCAACCCAAGAGTGAAATGTTACTCTCAGACTTTCTTCTAATCAACAGCTGAGCTCTGGAACTCTCTCCCATAATTAGTCTTTCCCTCTTCCTATGACATAAATTGCTTCAAAGTCCGTGTGTCCAGGCATTTTTGGCTCAAACGTCCCTTGATTTTGGCCCTGTCACTCTTTCAACTATGGGGGAGGCACTCGCTATAGGCAATTCTGCCTTTTGCAGCCCTCACTCACATAGAACAAATAAATAAAATAAAAAAAAACACACACACACAAACGACAAGGACAGGTGGAGTAAAACAGTTACGTTAAGGGGGGTGACCCGTTTGTTTTGCTTTCCTTTAATCTCTTTATCTGGCTTGCATCCATTCGGCCCCATTCAGCCTACTGTTTTAAGACGTTTAACCCCATCCAAAATTTAGTAAAACAAAATTCACAATACTGAAAGGATTAGTGTCGCACAATTTGCAATACTTCCTCCAATGATATTTGTATATATCGAATATTTTTGTGTTGAGATAGTCTTTACCCATAGAATTCCATTGGTCCTTTGTATAATATATTAAATCGTCTAGTGATAGCCAGAATAAACTGTAAAAATGCGTAATAATCTTCAAAGGGTCTTTATGTTCTTACTGCTTTTTCTATCTTTCTATTGTATTCTATTATTTATGCTGCTTCAATATTTATCTTTCTATTGTATTCTATTATGTATGCTGTTTCACTATTTCTCTTCCTATTGTATTCTATTATTTATGCTGTTTCAATATTTCTCTTTCTATTGTATTCTATTATTTATGCTGTTTCAATATTTCTCTGTCTATTGTATTCTATTGTTTATGCTGTTTCAATATTTCTCTTCCTATTGTATTCTATTATTTATGCTGTTTCAATATTTCTCTTTCTATTGTATTCTATTGTTCTTTATGTTGTTTCCATGTTTCTCTCTCTATTGTATTCTATTGTTATTTATACTGTTTCCATATTTCGCTCTCTATCTCCATCTTCCTCTCTCTCTCTCTCTCTCTCTCTCTCTCTCTCTCTCTCTCTCTCTCTCTCTCTCTCTCTCTCTCTCTCTCTCTCCATCTTCCTCTCTCCCTCCTTGTCACTCGTTCACTATTTATTGCGTTAGTTCTCTCGAGTTTTCTTACATGTTCTGTTTTTAAATATATAGGCCACCTCCCCTCCCTACTTTTATCAAGATCTTCCTGAAAAGCCTTCTCGTTTTGTTCTCTTCTCTCTCTCTCTCCTTAAAGTGGTAACCTGTGAGCTATTGACCAATCAGCGGAGCTCAATGTTGACCAATCAGGATTCTGAACCCGGCTTTTGATCGCTCTCATTCTCTCTCTCTCTCTCTCTCTCTCTCTCTCTCTCTCTCTCTCTCTCTCTCTCTCTCTCTCTCTCATAACATAGAGGCAAATAATCCAATTTTGGTAAGCAACAAAGTTCCACAAGAGGGAACAAATTTAAAATGATAGGTAGGAAAGCGTGCCAAGACACAACTAAGTAAAATTTCACCCGCAGTATAAATAGTGAGTGGAATAAGCTCCCTAATGAAGTTATAGACAGCAGTTCAATATACACATTTACAAAAAGGTTAGACTCATACCACAGAGAAGTTGGTCTGGAGTAGACAATTATTACTGACAAGAGAACCTGGCAAAAATTAACACTGTTATCAGGTGAAGATTGCAGAATGGGAAAAATATATAGAATCAAAGGTGAAGGTATGCATGACATCCTTTCCATTTCTTACTATTCTATAAATTCCTTTAGGCGATTTCCATGCCTTGTAAAGTTATTCAGTTCTAACTATATTATTTTATGTACCGGGTATGGAGGGAGCGGAGCTGAGAGAAAGCATTCATCTTTGCTATCCTTTCCTTCCACTTTAATCTTAGGGTAGCTATCTCTGCAAGGATTAAGTCCTGGCCAACTCGCAGGGATCGTAAGGTTTATGTGACCAGTGTATGTCAATCTATTTAAATCACTCTCTCTATCTCTCTCTATATATATATATATATATATGTATATATTTGTTATGCGTGGTTGTAATACAACTCGCTTGGTAGTGTGTTCTCATAAGCTCCTTATTTGGGGTAACTTAGAACATAATCCTGCCCGACAGGAACATAACTAGCATTGATATAAATATAACTTGATCACTCAAATCACACCAAAAGACAATAAATACACACGATATGGTTCACAAGTGTTATTTCTTAATAGCTAGATACAGGTGGGGCACATCAGATAATTAGCTATTGAGCATAACATCAATGGCTGTGATATGTGACTGGAATAAGTTAAATAAGTTTTACTCGAATGATGACAATATCACAAATATAGCAAAGCGTACACAGAGAGGAATCGCAGAGCGTAAATATTGGCAGCCGATATCGCTTGGACAAACAGATGAGGTAGTGTGGCTGGTGACTTGGGGTCACGTGACCAGGTAGAATTAAGGTCAAAGTAGCCGCGCTAGGTATAAATTAGAGTTACTGACGTATACTTTGAAATCTTAACAATATGGAATATTTACTCTAGGATCGATAAATACTAATTCAACGTTAATCCTAAAGTGGTGCTAATTTAGATTACAAATATATGATAATATTAAACTAGTGAATAATTAGACACCGGGTCTACGAAAATGAATTATAGTCCCACATGGACTATCCGAACTGTTGGAAGGAAAATTCTATTTCACAAATGTGTAGTGAAATTAATTTTAACCGAATTACGGTTATGAATGCATCGGAAATAAATAAATAATCAACGTACTAAAAATATATTATGAAACACCACAAAGAGGGTGAACGAATTTATATAATATAAACTGATTTCACAAAACAAGTAGTCAATTATGAAACACCAGAAAGAGGGTGAACGAATTTATATAATATAAACTGATTTCACAAAACAAGTAGTGAATCGAATTGGTAGCCAGGAAATAGTAGGCTGGAATTATAAAATAAAATGATTTCACAGAACTAACGTAGCGAATCAGAATTAGCCAGAATAAATAGGCTTGAGGTATCAAATAAAATTAGTTCACAGAACTATCGTAGTGAATCAGAATTAACCAGAATAAATAGGCTTTGAATACAGTTGGGTATAATATAACTTCCCAATATACGTTCGAATATTATTCACCGTATAACGTAGTGAACCGAATTATTCACAAGATTAACTAGAAATTAAAATAATCAGAATCAAGGAATATGCTACTCAAACGTACAGCTGTAATTAAAATACCGCGAAAACGTCAACAAGAGGCATCGCCCATACCCCAGAAGAAGGCGAAGATGAGTACTCCAAACCGACGAGTCGCAGCACTGGATCAAGTCACGCCGGAACAAGGACGAAAGAGCTCACCAACGAGTCAACGCCCCAGCACACCAGGTCAGAACATCAAGTATAATACCCCCACGAAGAGGAGGGTATTATTTAGCCAGCCATTCTGAAGCCGGTTGAACTCACTTCCTTACCATTGTATTTTCTTTTAAGTTATGTTATCATAACCCTGTATACTCAAAACTAAACAAACGTTATGATCACCCGTGTATTCTTGTATTATCTGTTCTCCCCAACTCACAATCTACTCACGGGAGAATGGAGGAATAGTAATCTATGTATTCTTGTGTTATCTATTCTCCCCAACTCACAATATACTCAGGGGAAAATTGAGAAGTAGTAATTAAGAGAAAACGCCAATCTTCACTACAGAAGAAATCACAGCCAGATGAAACCATTATATGCCTCTATGAAAACTTTGTTATGAAACAAGATGTGAACCCATACTTCAATAGACCCTGGAACTTTGTTTTTCCACACATATCCACACATGCCTTTTTTTTACATTCTTCAACTAGTTTACTAGTTACACAAACCACACATGCTTCTTTCTATATAAGATTCTCCTGTAAATCTTCGTCCCCCAAGAAATAACGCGGGAGATCTGCCGCTCAAGCGCCCCGAGAGGGGGCGCTCCGGACGTTTAAATACCTGGTGTACACACAGGCCTACCAACACGAACCGGGAAGGTTAGATACGTACACGCCCCTGTAGACACCACCATGCTGAAAGAGATTTACATATTATTACGGCTAAAATTACTAGCAACCAAGATCAGTAGTAAAACCCAGCCACCACCACCACAAGAAGGAGGAAGACAGAATAACGCTGTCTCGCACGCATCACAGCACTCAACTGTCCGGTGCGCACGACACACTTTAAATCCACCCGACACCACCAATCCTCCCCGAGAACCCAAACCTCGGAATTCATTCACTTCACTCTCTAATATTGTTTTTCAGAGTTCTATTGAAGCGATCCAAAACCCCTATGATTTTATAAGTTAACCTTGATAAAGTAGCCTACTCTACGAACATTAATTGACCTTACTCATCACCCCACCACCGAGTATTGACCTTCTATTGAAGGAGACCTGACCAACAGTGTAAGAAGGGTTCAAGGACCCCATCTAGGATAACTCCCCAGGCCCTTACCATCCTAGAGGTACCACAGGAGTGAACTCAGTAATCCGCAATACCAGTTCAGGATTTCTGAAGAAAATCAGGCAACTATTGAGGCTTCAAAAAGTATTGGCTTACGAACTTAATATTGCTCTCCATTCAGTTGGACTAATACGGCCTGCTGACAAGTCCAAATACTGTCAGTAAAACCCTAAACTAGGGATCCTTGCTAGAATCAGGCCTGCCTAGCTAACTTGGAGATCCTACTTAGGCGGTTCCTAGTTAGTCTAGTGAAGGATGTATACGGCCTGCCGATATTCCTTCTGAGACTAGCAGTCCCCGTTAATCCACCAACCCTATACTAGGGATCTCGTTAGAATCAGGCCTGCCTAGCTAACGTAGAGACCCTACTTAGGCGATTACTGGTTAGTCTAGTGAAGGATGTATACGGCCTGCCGATATTCCTTCTGAGACTACCAGTCCCCGTTAACCCACCAAACCTATACTAGGGATCTCGTTAGAATCAGGCATGCCTAGCTAACGTGGAGACCCTACTTAGGCAGTTACTAGTTAGTCTAGTGAAGGATGTATACGGCCTGCCGATATTCCTTCTGAGACTACCAGTTCCCGTTAACCCACAGACCCTATCCTAGGGATCTCGTTAGAATCAGGCCTGCCTAGCTAATGTAGATATCCTACTTAGGCGGTGACTAGCTAGTCTAGAGGGAAAAGGATACGGCCTGCCGAAACTTTCTCCTCAGACTATAAGTTGTCGACAGCACCATCTCTAAAAGAAGTTGAGGTAGAAGCCTGCTGTCCTCAATATTCCCTAGAGTGGGAAGTACCAGTGTCTTTGTCAAGGAACTTTGTCATCGTTCGGCCTGCCGACGTGACATAGTCTCCCTCGCGAGGTTACAGTTTCTATAGTGAAAAGTAGAGAGACTACGGCCTGCCGCCCTCTCTATTATTCTCTATTTAAAAGTGGACACTGCCACTCGGCACAGGTAGTCTCAAGCCTCTGAGACCGCTGTGTTAGAGACAGGGCTTGGCGAGACACCCTCACGGGAACTCTGCAGAGACAAGTCCTTGGTGCACTGAGTCTGTGGCATCCCATATGACTGTGCAACTTAAAGGTTTAAACACCGCCCCAGGTCCCCCGAACCTCTCATAAAGATCAGGGCAGACAGTAATATCACTCCAACTGAAATTACTGCGTTCGTCCGATATCGACCACATAAGACTCGATATTTAAGATCCTAGTCCGAGAGTACCTTAACAGGACTTCATCAACGGTAGATATACTGATCAGAACAGTTGAGTAGTTTCTCCTACCTCTGAAATACTCGCTTTAGTTCGGTATGGTGCCCAACAGTATTTCGCCAGATGGTTACTATATGTTACGGAGCCATACTTAAGATCTCAAGCCCATTCAACCCATCTGTAACTACTTCACACAGCCGGCCCACCTAGACGGCCAATGGGGAAGCAACCAACGAGAACCAACCACCTCCCGAAGTGTTCACCGGGGACATCAAGCGAGAAGTTACCACGCCAGGAGACCAAGAGAAGAAGATAGAGTGACAGCAAGTAGGAAAAGTGTCGAGTGAACGAAATAAACAGAGTTTCCCTAAAAGTAGCTTAACCCACTGAGCCCCAGCTAGTTTATAATAAATGTACCACCCAGGACCGGCAGGTTTTGAAAAAAAAAGAAAAAAATCCAGAAAACACCAGGAATGGGTTAGGAATGAAGGAAAACCCACAAAACCCCGATCCCCTAGGTCATTAAGGGGTCCTACGGTGCGCCCGAATGTCTGATTTACAAGAGGGGAAATGTGAAGGCAAAAAACACCCAAAAAAAGATTTTTGCACGCTCACGCGCACACGGTTAGACTTTGAGAGTTTCCAACCATCGGTATGGTTGTGTGGGATACTTACACAGTTCCCATACAAATCTGAGCCCTCTAGGTGCCATAGGACCGGAGTAATTAACAGTGACGCATACGTATGCATTGCTGGGGTTTAGCGTTACAAACATTGCCGAAGCACTGTTTGCGTCACTGGGGTTATGTGGGTTAAATGCGTATAAATCCGCACCAGTGTTAATAAGCGGGTCTTAAAGCTACGAGTTGTACCACCTTACAGAACGAGTGATACGGATCAATAATTTGCCACCCACCAGTGAATCCATTTCTATTTAAGACATTTTAACCCATTTTTGAGACTTCGGCGACTCTGCCAAAATTGACCAAAGTGCTAGAAAATATTTCAGAGTCTACCAGTGACTCCCCATTTTCTATATCAACCAGCTGCATACCTATGGGGGTACTTGACCTTGAACTTTAAACACCGCGACATTCCTGAAAGAAAACAAAAGTGATCACTCCACTACTAGAAACACTTCTTCCTCGTCCACCCTAGTGTCTTAACCCTTGTCTATCAGGGCCCGACTTAAGTCCGTATCGAAGAATTTGGACTATGTGGCGGGGCCCGACTTAAGTCCGAGTGCAATTTTGGCGCAATATTGGCTCTGAGAGAGAGACGAGTGATGGGAGGAGCATGGGTTATCTCATGATCGCTCGCCACGGCCGCCGTGGACCAACTGAGATATACTCCACTTACATCCACCCTCACTCCCTCGCTACATACGTAATTATATAAAGAAATTACCGTATTTACCGATTTTGCCCTTCGGTTACACGATCGTTGCAAGACAACCAGTGATCGTAGAAGGATGGTTCGGATGTGATTGGAAAGCTCAATTTATGCCCTTTCAAGGATACATACTTGTATTATGCTCTGGTTCTTGTTTATGCATGAAAAAGAGCACGGAAACAACCCCATTTATGGTAAAAAAAACACTGGGCGGCACAGTGAAATATACTCCACCACCCGCTCTTAAGGTGTTAAAAACTATCTCGCAGATATAGTGCAGTTGGCCAGTAATAAGTGCTCCCTATCTAGCTCCGCGATTGTGCTAGGAGTCGGTGATAAAATTAAGTGCTATTTCACTGGCAGTGATATGTGTCATATATGTTCAGTTCCAGATTATTTCTCTAATATAGTGCAAGAGAAATAAAGCTGTATTATTAAACCATATCTTGTAATATACTTATCCTCTGTTTTCCTTTCATGTTATATGTACGTATTTAAACTTGGAAGTCCCAGGGGAGTAGAACTCACCATATCCAATTGTTAATCCTGCATAAAATCAGGGCATAACAGTAATGATTTAACAGGGGGAATGAATTTCTAGTTATTGGTAGGTATATATAGAATGGACGTATGAATGTCCGTAACTTTGTATTATTATAAATTAGGAGGTAGTTATAAAGATAACACTCTTTTTGAACACTTTGCTACGCACATACATATACACTGATAATACACACATAAAATATGATCTACCAGTGTTCAGCAAAGGTTTATGTGAGACGTTTTTATATATATCTAGGTCGCACCCATCTATATATAATATTCTAGGGAATGTATAGGAATTATATTCTGAGTATTATATATATTTATTACGAGAAAGACGTATATAAGGTTTTCACATTCTGGGGTGTAAGTTAATAAAAGGAGAGATCAAAGGGGTCTCGATAAGTTACTATGACTTGGACACTGAATATATCTTATATAACCTTCACAACAATTCCAAAACTCAAGAACTATGGAAAACACTTAAACTGGGGAAAGTTGATCCTTTAGATAGATCTGGTCTGCGGTTTTACTCGTACGTTTCTAAGCCTCTCTTATTTATCAGAGAGAGAGATGGCGTTTTCCCACAGAACTAGAATAATCACTTGTAGGTATATTAGATGCATCTAGATCTTTCACTTCTAGTGCTTGGCTACTAATCTAGAACTTTCACTTCTAGAGTCTCTCCTACACAACTAGATTTTTCACTTCTAACTCACCTGCACCTTACTAGAATATACACTTCTAGGTATTTTACACTTAATAGAACGAGCACTTCTAGTGTTACGAGTGAGCTGTATATAGGGACAATTGGCTTAACCCTAACAGTAGCGACCCTGACATTGCTACCTCATTATATTTCGCCGTTGGCTAGTAGACGGTTTCGACAATGTTTGCCTACCTTTCCTCAATTTCAGTGAGGTGATATTCAGGGTTTAATTTGGATCAGTGGGGCATTGGAATTTCAGTTTTCGAATTATGGTGATGTTAATAATAGCCTTAAAAATACAATACATATAGTGATACATGGGGAATGTTGTTCCCTATCTTTCAACATTAAACTCTTATTTTTAGGAAGCTTGCATGGTTGCATGATGATAGATTTGCTCTAATTCATACTTTTCTCTATTATCATTGGTATACGCAACACTTTCTTTACTCTCTGTGGAGCTGTTATCATTGATAATATTGGCCTTCCGCAATGTCGAGAGGCTTATTCTGGTATTATCTGTTGTAGTAAAACATCGGGTGTTGATGAGGAATTTGCATAAATTCTTCTTCGTTGTAGTTTAAATCGGGTTCGTGTGTTGGATACGTCTCTAGTCCGTACCTCTGACCTTGTGATTTGTCCGGAAGAAGCCAAGGTGATTGGCTCGGAATCAGGTCATACTCAATGAGTGGCCTTGTAATTCCTGTGAGTATCGGTAGAGGGCCTTGTTTCTTTATAGTAGACAGTGTTGTTCCTTGATATATTAGAGGACGTTGATTAATGTGGACAGACTGTGCTGTTCGTATTTCTGTCTGTGATTGGGTCCCACTCTTTTTCTTCAATCTTCTCCTCACTCACAGGCTGGCTCTTTTGGCTTGTGAATGAATCACTTCTTCCTTGAATGTTGATAGATCGGTTGTCGTCCTCGTGTCTCTTTTAACCCGTGTGTCTTCTAGGTATTTGGGTACATCTGGTGAGGGTTTTGTGGTATTCCTTTTTGAACCCGTCATGTATGTTGTTTTTGTGTTTTCCCTGTTTTTGCTCTGTCTTGAGTCGGCTAACCCCAAAATGGGGATTGGGCCTGAGCATATAGATAGATAGATAGATAGATTACAATATATATATCTATATATATATATATATATATATATATATATATATATATATATATATATATATATATATATATATATATATATATATATATATATACTGTATATAAAACACTCCAACTCAAGAGTGAAATATTACTCCCGATCTTACTTCTATTCAACAGCTGAGCTCTGGAACTCTCTCTCCAAATCCATCTTTCCCTCATCCTATGGCTTAAATTGTTTCAACCTCCGTGTGTCCAGACATTTTGGCCCTGTCACTCTTTTAACTCTGGGGGAGGTACTCGTCACAGGCAGTTTTGCCTTTTGTCTCCCTCATCAACATAGACAAAAAAAAAAAAATATATATATATATATATATATATATACGTTAATAAATACAATCAAAGCATATAGAACAGTACAGTTATTCGGTGTGTGGGAGTGGGAGTCTATGGAGTATCAAACCCATTCATAAACTCTCTGTGGGATTTACTAAATAGCCTTTGAAATACAACAATACCTACAGCTTACTGGACATACAAAGAATAGCGATTTTATATTATTATTGAAATATAGCTTCAAAGGGGAATTTACCTACAGCGAACAATATTAATCCCAGTATAGTAAGGTTATTGTATTATAGTATCGCTATGCATATATAACGTCAGTGTCAGACCATACATTATATCGTCAACTTTTTCAAAGTAACATACCAGGTAAGGTTTGTACTGGTATGGGAAACTAGGTTTAATATATATATATATATATATATATACAGTATATGTTATGTTTTGTAGAGTAGATTAACCAGACCACTGAGTTCCATACGGAACTCTCATAGGTCTGGCCCGAAGGATTAGATCAGATTACTGAAAGGAGCTTAAGGTGACGCAAAACACGGACGATGGGGGGGGGGAAGGAAAAGGACGGAGAATCGGATAAAAGGTCAGCGAATGATTTAGTAGCAAAACAAGCCGTACGCAGACGGGCAGTATCTGGGCAGTCAAAGATGTGGCGAACAGTGAGAGGGGAATGACAGGAGGAGCAGGTAGGGGGCGGAGTGCGGGGAGTGGACATTAAATAAACGTGAGTCAGCCGGGAATGGCCTATCCCAAATCTAGTTAGTAAAACTTCCTCACACCTGCGAGACCTGGAAGACGAGGGCCAAGGACGAACAGAAGGTTTGATCGCACAGAGTTTATTTTTGCAGAGTAGAGCATCCCAATCAGATTGCCATGTGCAAAGAATAGAAGGTTTGAGTAAGGATAGCCAATCACCTAACGGAAGGTGGGGCTGGCGAGGAATCATTAAAATAGCATCCTTTGCCGCAGCATTGGCGTCTTCATTGCCACGGACACCGATGTGAGCAGGAATCCAACATAACTGGACCTGGAATCCACATAGGCTCATCTCGTGATGAGCGTGTTTTATGGCCAAAACTATTACGTGGGAGGACGAATGAGCACGGAGCGCTTCGAGGGCACTACGAGAGTCACTGTAAATTATAAAGGATTGTTGAGGGGTATCACATATAATGTCAATAGTGGACTGGATAGCTAAAAGTTCAGCAGTAAAGATAGAGGCTTGATGCAGGAGAGAAAACTGAAGGAGCTTAGTAGAGGACACAGCAGCGAGGCCTACCCCAGAGTCAGTCTTAGACCCATCAGTGAAGATGGCAAAATGGGGATCTTTACGACGTATGTGTTCGAGTGCATGTTGGCAGTGATGGCTAGGGACAAAAGGATATCTCTTAGAGAGGAAGGAGAGGTGAGTGCAAACATTGGGGAGAGAGATAAGTAGTCCATGGGGGGGAAGGGGAGACAACAGGCGGCGAAACAGCAATGTGAAAGTCAAGAGAGTTGAGAAGAATAGTAGCACGAATCGGGAAGGAGGGGGAAGAGGGACACGGATCGGGAATGAAGATATCACAAAAAAGGGAATTAGTGGGAGAGTCGCTATGTTTAATTTTTAATGCACGGCTCATAGTAACTCAATCTCGATGGAAGGAGAGCAGGGGCTCGCCACTCTCAGCTAAGACGGAGGTATTTGAGGAGGAACGGAAAGCTCCAGTGCAGAGACGCATACCCTGCGTATGAACAGGGTCCAATATCTCCAAAACGGATGCAGAGGCAGACCCATAAATGGGGCAGCCGTAGTCGAGGATGGAAAGAACCACCGCCTTCTTGAGCATCAACATAGTGGTATGTCTGGCACCCCAAGTGGTATGGGATAGTTTTCTGAGGAGGTTGAGAGAACGAAGGCCTTTACCTTTAGTATACTGAACATGGTCTCTCCAGTTGAGATGTTGGTCAAAGATTACGCCCAAGAATTTAACACTGGGATGGAAAGAAATCTGAGAGGGTCCCATTCGAAGCGATATTGACTGGCCACGGAGCCAGCGTTTGTCCCAAAAGAAAACTATTGCCTTAGTTTTCTCAGCCGAAAACTGAAAGCCAACCGAAGATGCCCAAGTGATCACCCGTTGGAGGGAGATGTTGAATATACATTGAGCATGTCTGAGGGTACGAGCATTGCAATAGATGGTAATATCGTCAATGTACAGGCTGCCATGGACCTCTGGCAGCAAGTGTTTATTTAGTGACTTTATTTATGGCCGCGGCGAAAGTTTGCTGCTGAGAACATTGCCCTGGGGAACACCATTGATGAGTGGAAAGACATTACATAGAATTCCCTCCACTCGAGTCTGGAATGTTCGATCCAAAAGAAAGTTGGAAATATAAAAAGGTAGACGGTCACAAGCACCACTATCATGAAGTAGTTGGAGGATGGGACGCCACCACGTGGTATCATATGCCTTCTGCATGTCAAAGAAGACGGCGACGGTGATGAACTTACTTTCAAAGCCACGTTTGATATAAGATTCTAATAACGTAAGCGAGTCCAGAGTATATCGATCTTTCTGAGAGCCAAATTGGGTCGGATTGAAAACAGAGTGTTGAAGGAGGAACCAAGTAAGGCTAGTATTGACCAAATTCTCCTTTAATTTACAAAGACAACTGGTGAGGGATATCGGTCTATAACTCGAGGGCAAGCTCGGGTCTTTTCCAGGTTTTGCAATTGGGACGACAATAGCATGTTTCCATGAGGTAGGAAATTGATAACAAATCTACACCTGATTATAAAATTGCAAGAGGTAAGACTTAGCAAGGGGGGCTAAGTTAGTGAGCAAGGCAAAACTCATGTTATCTTGGCCAGCAGCGGAGTTAGGACAATTGGAGAGTGCATGTTCAAATTCATCCATAGTAAAGCACTCATTATAATCAAAGGTGTCTGGTGAAGAGAAGTCGAGGGGGATCGACTCCATTTCAAGTTTATGGCGGCGGAAATTATCGTCTAACCTCTCATTGATGCTGACATGGGCAAGATGTTGACCCAAGAGGTTCGATATCTCAAGTGGATCGTGAACAGTATGGCCACCGTGTTCAAAAGCATGGCGCGGAGGGGCAATGTGAAGACTGTTAATATTCCTGAATTTATGCCAAACGCGTGATATCGGGGTAGACGGAGAAATGGTGGAGACATAAGTTTTCCAGGATTCGGATCTACTATGGATGACTTCCCGACGGATTTGGCTGATACTCGATTGTAGGGAGGTTTGATGACACATATATCCATCAATAACGAGATGGAATGGCACAGAAGGCCATCACGTAAAGGTAAGCGTGAACATAAAGAATTGTAACGTTTATTGAGACTATCGAGGCGGAGGTCTAATGCATGTTTACTTTTAGCAAGAATGGATAAGGTGCTGTCCCACCAGGGGACTTGATGACGTAAGGGGGAAGAAGCCATCTGGGGTATAGACTTAGTAGCTGCATTAGTATAAAAATCAACGAGGAATGAATGCGTTTCATCAGGATCACGGGAGGGATTAAAAGGTGTGATTTGTCTGGTATGGAGGACATAATTATGCGTCCCAGTCAGCTTTGTGGAAGTTTTAGCGTGGGAGCGAAGGACATGGACAGAATTGCAAGTAAGACAGGATGACAGGAAAGTGATCGCTAGAAAATGTGTCATCACAAACCCGTCACTCGAACTTATCAACACTTGCTGAGGAGCACAGGGTGACATCAACAGAGGAAAAAGTATGATAGGAAGCAGAAAAGTAAATGTGTGAGCCGGCCTTATTAAGGCAGCAAAGGTCACGGTTCAGAAGCAAATGTTCAATCTGCAAACCGGCTGTATCAGGATTGGAGGAGGTAGGGTCCCATACAGGGCTATGGGCATTAAAGTCACCCAGCAGTAAGATGCGAGAAGGTAGTGTAGAGACAAACTGAGAAAGCAAGGAAAGGTCATAATTGTAAGCAGGTTGGTTATAGATATTGCAAATGGTAACAGAGTCACCATCGGGGATATGAAAAGTAAGGATAGAGTGCTGTAGGAAACTAGTACGAATGGGAAATAAATCAAAAGTTACTCGATGATGGACATAAATTGCTGTGCCATATTCTCCATCAGGGGATAGAAAACGGCACGCAAGGTGGTAGTTGGTGATGGATTTATCATAATTGCCAATGTGTTGTAAACAAATACACATTGGAGTATAGACACAGCGTAAATGCTGGATCTCACCTAGATGGACTCTAGATGAGAGCCCATTACAATTTCATTGTAGTATATAGGGATTGAACAGGTTAAGTGAGCGACGTTAAGTTACGTAAATTAACAGCACTGTTCGACTGTCAGAGATGAAGAGGAACGGGCCTGGGGGAGGATCATGAGAAGGCAGGGAGTTTCGACGTGGACGGTGGGAGGACACGTCAGAGGACAGGTCATGGAGGATAGTAGCTACCTTGGAGTGTGAAAGATCTGAACGTGAATTTAAGTGAATAGCGCATAAGCACGAGGGGTTATGAGGGGTTGGTAAACATCGGTTACGGAGAAAGGAGCGTATCAACGCAGCAACAGTGGATTTAGTGCGGGTAGGCGTCCGGCGATACTCACTCACAAAGCAGTCATGACAGCCGCAGTGGGGTGCATGGGAGCCCAAGGCAGTAGCATTGATAGATGAGTGAGGTTGAGGACGAGTAGGCGGAGGGGACGCAGGCATAGAGGGAGTGTGGAGTGAGGGAGGCTGGGACGGAGAACCCATATCAGAGCGGAAGATGAGGGAGCGAGGAGGGACATGTTGAGGTTTGGGAGGCAAAATCAGAGGCCGGGCTGTGAGGGTCTTACATTTTATGGAGGGAGGTTGACGATCTGAGGAGGGAGAATGTAGAGCATCAGAATGGCGTTTACTGGTGGAGGGGGCAGAATCCATGACATCGTCAGCATCGGTAGAGGGAGCCGGGGGAAGAGACAAGGATTGAAGATCATTACGGGTGAGGAACGACGCAGATGCCTGTGGGGTGGAGGCTCCACAGTGCATGAAATCGGTTGGAGAGGGGAACAGCGGCTGGAATAGGAAGGGGTGAATCCAACACAGCCTCACTGTCCTCACGTCGTCGACTACCGGGAGAAACGTCAGTCGTAGGTGCACAAAGTCTAGCACTGTAAGTCATATCTCTAGAGGGATCTTTAACATCTCTTACTCTCAGTTCTTGCTTAGCTTCCCTGACAGACATGCCTGACCGACTAATGAGAAGCTTTAACTCAGCATTGTACATGTAGAACACACATTGCTTTGAGCGAGCATGGTGTTCAAGGCCACAGTTGACACATTTTGGAGGGCCACAATTCCAACGGGCATCATGTTTAACGGAGCTACAGAGGTCACACACCCGAACCTTCTGACACCTACCAGCTGAGTGACCAAAGGTGGAACAGTTTGTACATTGTAACGGTTTGGGGACATAAGGTCGTACTTCACGCCTTTGTCCTTTGATCCTGACTTCTCGTGGGAGGGAGCGTCCACTAAACTCAATGCGTGCTATGCGGAGAGGATGAGAAGGATTTGATTTGTTTGGATACCATACAGTTCAACGTCGTGCACATTGGAATAACGCAAGCGCAACGACGACAGGAGGGTCGACTTATCAGGAAGTCCGTCATGGTCATTAGTAGAGGGTAGAACAACAGTACCGAGGATGTAGTTTAGGTCGTTATGTTACGTGACAGTAACAGGGATATCGTGTCTTAGATTGGGCACGAGTAGTGGTTTCCAGAATCCAATCATTATTACCAGTCTCACGGAACGATAAGTCCACAGTTGCGTGCGCCAAGACGAAGAGGTTCTCTAACTTAGCCCCCGAGATGTAGGAAGCCGGTCGTATGACGAGCAAACGCGGCCAGTCATCATCGCCAAAAAGTGAATCGAAGTGTCGAAGGGTGGCATTGGGGACAAACTGACGCCGATGTTGGTGACCGGAATGAGGCATGTGAGGCTCCAGAGTTGCAACGAGTGAGGCGGAGGTAGTGGCTGAACAAACAATCGGCTGTAATGGTGGAGAAACAATGTTGATGGGAGGTGAAGGGTCACCAACACTGGTGTCACTATGCAGGTGGTCAATGGAAACTGTAAGTTGTTTAACTGGTAGTGCTGAGGAGCAGGGAGTATCAAGAAAACCCGGCATGCCAAGGTTCATGGTTTGAACAGAATACTCAATACAAGGAGGGTCTCCCTTATCTTGGGAGAGGGAAGGGACATTCAAATCATGAGCGGAAGGTGCAGTTGGGCTATGTGGAGAGTCGATGTGAACAGGGGCCATTGTAGGGTCCACAGATGGAGGACAGGAATCCTTAGTCGTAGAAGCAGGTAATTTAGTATCAGAGCATGAGAGAGCATCAGACTCGGAACAACTCGGAGGGGAGGTGTCCGAGGTGGTAGACTCAGAGGGCAGAGGAAGGCCAGATGGAGAGTCCAGGGGAATGCGAAGGTCAAGTACCGGGGGCGCCAAAGCTGGATCCAGGGGAGGAGGTTTGCATGGCTGATCCATGATGACCCTAGTGGTTTTTACTATTCTATTTTCATTTTATCGGAAAAAAAAAAAAAAAACAAAAAAAACAAGGGGAAAAAAAGAAAGAAAAAGCAAAATAGGAAACAAAACAATAAATAAAGAACGTGCCAGAAGGGCCAACAGAGTGACCTCCGTCGTGAGTCAGGGAGCCCCAGCCTCCACACCGGCGGCACAAACAGGGGCAGATCTCCAGGGGGTTCATCCTCATACCCTACCCCCCTAGACTAGGGGGGATAGCACCAAAACGCACAGAGAGGCCAAGCTTAGGCAAAACCGCTAAACTGGGACCAAGGGCAAAGGTAATTGCAATCATCCGCAATCTGTGCGTAATGGAGGGCAGCCGGACAGACGCCAGGACACCCACCAGGAAGGGAATACGGACCCCAGCAACCGAGACCGGTCCCCACTGCTGGGCGACCTCAGGAGCGTCAACGCGGGCAACCTCGTCACCGATCCCAGGACCAGCCACCTTGGGCGGTGCGCTAGACCGCCACGGCCCGTGTAAACGGAGAGATGCCAGGACTCCAGACTCAGCGAGGGAAGGATCTCGAGCCTAGCCGGCACAATTTAGTTAAAATAGGGAGGAAATTCTCCGCAAAGTTAAAACAAAAAATGGGAACACGAAAAACACTGTCACCGGGAGGTTCCGCTTACCCCAGTGACGACGGGGGGGGTCACTTTTTCCTCGACGCCGATTGAATCCCTGCCCCAAAGAGGGTGGTACCAACGACTCCGCTTCAAGCCCCGCCTCCACGGCAAGGTGGCTCCCCATTGGCGTGGTATATATATATATTTATCGGCTTACTCACCACCTTCAGTCTGGAGCAATTAACACCTAACGAGCAGCCTAGGCGGTAATTTATATGTACCGCCCAGCGGGGTGTTTTTACCCTAAATAGGGTTATTTACGTGATAATTTTCATGCCTAAATAAGACCCAGAGCGTAAAACAAGTATCTATCTCAGAAAGGGCATAAACAGAGCTTTCCAATGACACCCCAACCATCCTTGTACGACCGCTAGTTTTCTTGCAATGATCCCGCAACACGAGTGCAAAAACCATGTAATTAGGTACTTTCCCTACATAATTCCCTGTGTAGCAAGTGCGTGAGGGTGGGGGAGGGTGGGATTCATGCCAGTTGGCCCACCGCGGTGGTGTGCTACGGTCATAGCCTTACTACGCTCCTCACACTGCTCAGCTCTCTCTCTCTGCAACATTACGTGCTGAAAATGGCACACGACATAAGTTGTGAACCGCCACTTAGTCCAAATTTCTTTCACACGACATAAGTTGCGCCCCGATAGACAAGGGTTTTAAAGACCACTACCTCTCCCATAACCACCCCGCCCTCACCCGCCACGAATTAAATAAACACACCTCCATAATTGACAAAGAAAATTACCCCAGAAGACTCTCTATACTTGAAGCTCTTTATATCCAAGCTTTAAGCACTAACATAAACAACCAAATACTGGATCTACAAATATTACCTTCTGCTAAACGTCACTACCTCGCTACTGGCACAACCCCCCACCTCCTTCCCGCGCCCCAGACGACCACTCAACCCAGAATGCAGCCCTCTGCCCTGACGACTTCTAGCAGCCATTCAACATCAATTTTGCCTACCCCAAGCCTATCACGAACAAGAAGCAGCGCACGTCTCGCAGGACAGCTACTCTCAACCAATGGCAGGCCACCAAACACGCAAACATGCGGGGCGCCCACTCCTTGCCCTCCTGTCCCCTCATGTATATATATACCCGTAATTTTTAACATGTAATCATTCCTTGAAGATGCTAGATGCCTAGCGAAAAGTCGAACCACCATGAACTTTGCTAGCCTCATCCACCTGCTCACTGAACCTCAACGAAGATTAATCAGAAACCTTGAATCTCTGAATAATAAAATATCTAATGCTGAAATTGCTATTTCCTTTAACCTTGTTTGCCTTAGAGAAAATATATTACCAGGATTTACTAATATATATATATATATATATATATATATATATATATATATATAATAACATATATACAGTACAGTGAACCCTCAAACTACGCGTGGGATGCGTACTGTGCTGTCGGCGCGTACGTTCGTTTGCGCGTACATGGGAGTTAAATATAAATGGGGAAAATAGGTATTGGTCTGGGTCCGACCGAAAGTTGTACTATTTCTACCTTTCATCACCTAAAATCCACAAATATATAACATATTACTGTACAAATATGTTTTCATAACCTAATCTACCACACAAAATACATTTAATGTATACAAATAAGACACAAACATAAATTAACTCACATTGTTAGTGGTTGAGCAATGCCGGATCTGCGCCATCGATCGATAGCACTGCGCCCGAAACGGATCGACCGAAATAATAGGCCTAGCCGCCTAGGCTTACTGGTAAAGTTTTGAGTCGAAAAGTAATACACCCTGTATAGCCTATAGTTTCATATAGCCTACATAGTGTCAAGTGAGATAGTTCAATACCTCATATACATATTAAAGAATTGGCTTCACATCATTTAGCCAGGGGAGAGCAGTGGGCTTTGAAGCGACTTTCGAAAGAAGTGTAAACAATCTCGCCTCCAACTACCGAACAGAAACAGATTTTCAATTTCCGATTTTGTTAGCTCAATAAATGATACATGCAATGTAAAACGAAGAACAGTCTTTTAATAGATTCATAATATCCTGTTGTGCTTTATAGATACATAATAGTTTGGTACGGGAGATGTGTCTCTCTCCACAGTCAACAGTGACGACGTTGGAGGGCTTGGCGTCACGTCAATATGGCCGCCCGAAACTCTCCAACAGATACGAATCGACTCCCGCTCGTACGCTCGGCGCGTACATTCGAATAATTAAGCGTACTTTTCGATTTGTTGCCTCAATTGTGGTTCAAGCGTAGTTTTGATTACGCGTAGATAAATTGCGCGTAATTTGAGGGTTCACTGTATATATATATATATATATATATATATATATATATATATATATATATATATATATATATCCAGGCGTGCCTGGATAAGTTTGACAAGAATGAAAGAATATTTCTGATTGGGGATATGAATGGTAAGGTGGGTGATAGGAAAGTTGATGGAGTGGTGGGAGGGTGGGGGTACCGTCAGAGGTGAATGGGAATGGTAGTGCACTAGTGGACGCATGTGTGGGGAGGAGGTTGTGGATAGCCAACACCTTCTTCCGACACAGAATGATACACAGGTACACATGGAAAGTGGTGTGGACGATGAAGGAAAGGACAGTGGTGGAAGGAAAGTCATTGATTGATTATATAATTTATGTGTGGATGAAAGAATGAATAAATCTGTGAAGGATGCTAGGGTGCATAGGGGTATTGGAGGGGCTTTGTCTGATCATTATGTAGTAGTAACTAAGGTTAGGATACAAAAGAAGTAGGTAAGGAGAGCTGGAGGGAGGCGAGAAGAAGGGGGAATGGTGAGGAGGGTGGAGAGGCTACAGGAGGACGGAATCAGGGAAGGGTACAGGAGAGCAGTAGAAAGCCGACTAGGTGGGTTCGACCTGGAAGATATGGAGGGAGTGGAAGATATAAGCAAGGTGTTTAAGGAAGAGATCTGTGCAGCATGTGAGGAGGTGTATGGAGTGAGGAGAAGAGGGAGGGGAGTGAAAGGTACAGCATGGTGGACAGAAAATGTAAAAATAGCTGTGGAAGACAAAAAGAAAGCATATAGAGAGTGGTTGGATAGTAGAGGGAATGCAGATTTGGAGAGGCAGAAACGAGCGAGGTGCGTGGAGAGAACGACAGTGGTGAAGAGAGTAGTGAAGGAAAGAAAGAGAAGAGTAGATGAGGAATTTGGAAGGAATCTGAGTGTAAAATGGAGGGAGTGTAAGAAACTGTTCTGGAAAGAAGTCAAGACAGTTAGGGAAGGTAGCAAGGGAAACAGTAAGGGTGTGAAAGATAAGAATGGGAGAAAGCTAGCCGAGAAGCAAGAGAGAATCGAAAAATGAAGGGAGTACTTCAATGAGTTGCTAAATGTAAGGAATGAAGAGCCAGCAAACATAGTTGGATATGGTATGGGAGGGAGAAGAGGAGAAGTAGTGGAGGAGGAGGTGGGGATCAGGAGGTCAGAAGTGTGGGAAGCTATGAAAAGAGTGAGGTTGGGGAAAGCACCAGGAACAGATGGAGTGTGTGGCGAAATGTTGAGGTATGGTGGTGAGATAGTGATCGAATGGGTATCGATAATGTGCAAACTAGCAGGGAAGAAGGGGAATGCACCCGATGACTGGAAGACTGGCATAATAGTCCCCCTATATAAGGGCAAAGGGAAAAGAGGAGTGTGTAGTAACCACCGAGGAATATGTCTTCTAAGCGTAGTAGGGAAGGTGTACAGTAGGGTAGTGATTGAGAGAGTGAGAGTGAGAACGGAGAAATGGATAGGCGACGAGCAGGGAGGTTTTAGGAAAGGAAGAGGATGTGTAGATCAGATTTTTACCCTGAATTGTGTTGTGGAGAAATATCTAGAGAAGCAACAAAAGGTGTATGTTGCCTTTATGAACTTGGAGAAGGCCTATGACAGAGTGGATAGAGAAAGCATGTGGAAAGTACTTAGAAGATACGGTGTAGATGGCAAGTTGCTGAAAGCAGTGAAGAGCATGTGTGACAGTGCAAAGGTGGCAGTACGTGTGGAGAATGACCAGAGCGAGTTCTTTGACCTGAGTGTTGGGTTGAAACAGGGGTGTGTGATGTCCCCGTAGTTGTTTACTGTATATATGGATGGAGTCATGAAAGAAATACTAGAAAGAGCAGTGGATGTTGGTGTATTGCTGAAAAGGGAGGGAAATGAGTGGAAACTGCCTATACTGTTGTTTGCGGATGACACAGTTCTGATAAGCAATAATGAATGGGAGTTGCAGGGTCTGGTAAATGAGTTTGGAACAGTGTGCGAAAAACTGAATTTGAAGGTAAATGTGGGGAAAAGCAAGGTTATGGTCTTCGAAAGGTGTGAAGTCACAGAGTGTGAGGTGAAGTTGAACGGTCAGGCTATGGAGATCGTCAGCTCTTTTAAGTATCTGGGCAGTGTGTTGCGTAAAGATGGGACTGTGGATGAAGAAGTGCGGAAGAGGGTGCAACAGGGGAAGAGGATTGTAGGAACGTTAAAAGCAGTAACCAAAAATAGAGTGGTCAGTATGGAAGTGAAGAAACCCTTCCATGACAGTGTGGTAATCCCGACGCTAACTTACGGAAGCGAAGCATGGACGTTCGTGGAGAGACTGAGACCAAGAGTGAGAGCGGTGGAAATTAGTTACTTGAGAAGTGCGTGCGGAGTTACATGGAGGGATAGACAGACGAATGAGGAAGTAAGAAGGAGGTGTGGTGTGGAGGTAGATGTGCTGGAAAGTGTGAAAAGGAACAAATATTATTATGGAACCTATGGGAAGCGAGAGAATGACTAAGAGGGTGTACAAGAGCGAGGTGGAAGGACAGAGAGGGAGAGGTAGACCAAAGGAGAGGTGGAAGGATGGAGTGAGGAAGTATATGGATGAAGGCGGTGCTGGTTGGGAGGAGGGGCGTCGACTGACTGGGAACAGAGGTGCTTGGGTGCGGTTCGTTCGTGGCCACACCTTCGGGGATCATGGCGTCAGGCAATAGATAGATAGATAGATTAATTTATTTATATACAAGTACTATTATGGTCTGATAAAATAATTTCTTGAACAATATATATACTGTAACGGTACTGTAGATTTATTGTACTGTATATGAATATTATCTGTGTACGTGCATGTGTCTATATCCTTATATATGGTATAAGTGTGTGGAGGTGCATATGAATAAATGCGTGTATGTATATTTTTTTTTTTTTTTTATTTTTTTTTTTAAGAGACAATGAACGGAGGAAGGAAAAACACAGATAAAACAAAAAGGTCCATGTGCCTAAAGGCATCCTCCATTCATAAAATGTTTGTAACAACTGGATTTAAACATTTGTTGATTGTAAGTTTGTGGAAAGCAATTCGAGGGAAGTGAATTCCAAAGAGTAGTAGCTCTGGGATAAATTCTGATAAGCAGAAGTTCTGCATTGTGGAGGAGAAAGTGTAAATTCATGGGCGCTCTCAGCTGCCCTAGTTCTACGGGGAAAGATGTGGAGATGCGGCACAATTGAAGCAAGTTCCTCGGAACAATTGCTGTGAAAATATCTGTAGAATAATGCAAGGGATGCAACGTTTCTTCGTATGGCTAATGTAGGAAGGTCCTGTGAGATTGCAGGGTTATTGATTAATCTAATAGCTTTATTTTGAATTTTGTCCAACTGCCTCAATGCAACCACTCCACTTCCACCCCACAGAGGTGAACAATAATCCATCTGAGAGCGCACATGACTTTTATATATTACGGCCAACTGCTCGTCAGTGAAGAATTCTCGAACTCTGTACAGGAGTCCCAGTTTTTTAGAGGCATTCTTAGCAATGCTTCTAACATAATGTGTCCAGCTCAAGTTAGTAGTTAATGTTACACCGAGAATGTCAATACTAGGGGAAGTGGGAATATTTACATCATTAAAAAATATATGGGAGTCAGTGAGATTCTGTCGGTTAGAAAATTGAATGTACTTGGTTTTCTGTGCATTAAAGGAAACTAGAAACTAGATATGTGTGTATATAATCGTGGATGTGTATATATAGACATGTGTACTGTATGTTAGAGAATAGTTATATGTATAATTTGCATAAGTGTTTGTAACGGTGTATTCGTATGTGTTTGTGAATGTGTTTAGTGGGCATGCGTGTGTATACTGTAAGATTATCCTTTAATTGGAGTTGGGTTGTTTTTATGGTCCCCCTTCTTCCTCATGTTTAACCTCATTAGTTTTCAGATTATAAAACGTTCGGCCCATTAGTTTGGCGATTTTAAGACCTTTCGCCCCATTTTTTTGCCAATATTCAGAGTTTTTGTTTTTGTCCTGGCAAGCGATAGTGAGCCTGTAATTTGAGAGAAATTGAACTTCGGCCGGGAATTTTTTCTATGGAAAAATGTACAAATTTATCTTAAAGGACAGTCTTGGGCGGGTGTTTTTTAAGCTTGATGGAGGTCTAGGGGGAAAAAAATACATAAATGAACATATAAATACGCCCATCTCTCCTTAACATATAAATACGCCCATCTCTCCTTAACATATAAATACGCCCATCTCTCCTTAACATATTTATATATTGCAAAGAGTTAGAAAAATTACATATATAAATGTGTGTATGTGTGTGTGCGTGTGGAATTGTAGGTGTGTATGAATGTTCGCTAATGTGTGCTTGTTGGTTGATATGAATATAATTATTAATTGGTATTTATAGTGACCACCATTAGAGAAGAACCATTACTAAAGTGTGTAACATAGATGTGACTTTAACCCCTTCTGTACCGGCGACGTCCTTTTAACTTTATACTGGCTACTATTAGTCGATTATACTCAGTTTAAAAGGGACCTCCAGAAATGAATAGGCTTCGAACTAGCAAGAATGTAATGAAAGGGGCTAAATATAGTTAAACTCTCAAAATGGCTCAGCTAATATAACAATATTTGTATAATCCATTTGTATATACATGTTTTGGCTAAATAAAATAATATATTGTATTATATTCTATTATATTCTAAGTGTCTCCCCCAAAGTTAAAAGAGTGAGAGAGCCAAGTTAAACAAAATAATAAATAAATAATAAAGTAGTATACCAATAAGATATGTCCAAACAAATAAAGTAAGATATTGGTAAAGTAATATAGCAATAAGTACAGCAATAAGTACAGAAGGTATACAGTAGGGTAGTGATTGAGAGAGTGAGAGTGAGAACGGAGAAATGGATAGGCGACGAGCAGGGATGTTTTAGGAAGGGAAGAGGATGTGTAGATCAGATTTTTACCCTGAATTGTGTTGTGGAGAAATATCTGGAGAAGAATCAAAAGGTGTATGTTGCCTTTATGGACTTGGAGAAGGCCTATGACAGAGTGGATAGAGAAGGTTTGTGGAAAGTACTTAGAATATACGGAGTAGAGGGCAAGTTGCTGAAACCAGTGAAGAGCATGTATGAGGGTGCAAAGGCGGCAGTACGTGTGGAGAGTGAGCAAAGCGAGTTCTTTGACCTGAATGTTGGTTTGAAACAGGGGTGTGTGATGTCCCCGTGGTTGTTTACTGTATATATGGATGGAGTCATGAAAGAAATACTATCAAGAGCAGTGGATGTTGGTGTATCGCTGAAAAGGGAGGGAATTGAGTGGAAGCTACCTATACTGCTGTTTGTGGATGGTACAGTTATGATGAGTGATAATGAATGGGAGTTGCAGGGTCTGGTAAATGAGTTTGGAACAGTGTGCGAAAAACGAAATTTGAAGGTAAATGCGGGGAAGAGCAAGGTTATGGTCTTCGAAAGGGGTGAAGTCACAGAGTGTGAGGTGAAGCTGAACGGTCAGGCTATGGAGATCGTCAACTCTTTTAAGTATCTGGGCAGTGTGTTGAGTAAAGATGGGACTATGGATGAAGAAGTGCGGGAGAGGGTCCAACAGGGGCAGAGGGTTGTAGGAACGCTAAAAGCAGTAACAAGAAATAGGGTGGTCAGTATGGAAGTGAAGAAGTCCTTGCATGACAGTGTGGTAATCCCGACACTGACTTACGGAAGCGAAGCATGGACGTTGGTTGAGAGACTCAGACCAAGAGTGAGAGCAGTGGAAATGAATTACTTAAGGAGTGTGTGCGGAGTTACATGGAGGGATAGACAGACTAATGAGGAAGTAAGAAGGAGGTGTGGTGTGGAGGTAGATGTGCTGGAAAGTGTGAAAAGGAACAACTTGAGATGGTTCGGCCATATGGAATGTATGGAAAGCGAGAGAATGACTAAGAGGGTGTACGAGAGCGAGGTGGAGGGACACAGAGGGAGAGGTAGACCGAATGAGAGGTGGAAGGATGGAGTGAGGAAGTACATGAACGAAGGCGGTGCTGGTTGGGGGGAGGGGCGTCGACTGACTGGGGACAGAGGTGCATGCGGCCGGTTCGTTCGTGGCCACACCTTCGGGGATCACGGCGTCAGGCAATAGATAGATAGATAGATACAAAAAATATGCTCAAATAATAAAGTAAAATGGCAATAAAATAATATATAAATAAAGTATGTTGCAACAATACTAAAGTCCCAGTGAACGTGGAGGGGTCTTGCAGTCAATACACGCCGGCTCAATTTGGTTAACTCTTTTATGTAGAACTGACTGTGGTGAGAGAGAGAGAGAGAAAGAGAGAGATTTAAAGAACACACCATCAATCAAAATAACTGACTTGGCAAGCAGAATCATAATTACAATCGATGTAATTGTATCTCACATTTCATTTGATTTGGAGATTATATATTGTTATTTGTAGAAGGGCATTAAAACATTGTTTTGTTATTAAGTCGTATTTGTATGGTATTACGTATTTCTTCATTGTTATTGATGCCTCAGAAGAGGATACATGCGCAACAAAAGCCTTTATTGGTATCTATTTTTTTAAACGTGAAATGCTAAAACACATACACACACACACTCACTCACGCACGTCAGTTGTACTTAGGCAATTTTGAGAATGTAAACCATATTTAATTGGAGTTGCTTTTCTCTTTTCTGTTTTCTTTTTGTTTCCGCCTGACAGCTTCTGAAATTTAACTTTCTAATAACTAAGCTACCTTTGATATTTTTTCTTCAGCCTAGGAACCGATATTAATGCAAACCTAGGCTCAAAATGTTAGCGAAAAAGCTTGTTGAGATTAGGGTTCAATTTACTATTATTAGTTTTTGCTGAGAATAATAATAAGATTATATTATCAATCCTTCCATGCCGTCATAGAGGTATTGCAATATCAATTAGTAATTTTAGAATTTACCCCTATTATATTAACTAATACAGCACAGTTAATTGTAAGGCCTGCAATATAAATTAGTTATATAAAAATGATTATTGTTATATTAACCCTTTGAAGATTGTGACGCATTTTGACAGTTTATTCTGGCTATCATTAGAAGATTTTATACATTTTAAGATGGGATCTGTGTTGCATGAAGAGGGTAAAGACTACTTCAATTAACCCTCTGACTTCCATATACACTTCGTAATATGAATAAAATCTTCTAACAATAGCCAGACAACATAAAATAATGTGTAATGGATCTTTAAAGGGTTAACTAATATAACACATAGTAATTGTAAAGCCTGGTGTACACGATAGCATATTCCCTCTACTTTTGAGACTATTGTGAGACTATATTCAGATTTTTTAGACTATTTTCAGACTTTTGAGACTATTGTGAGAATATTTTCAGACTACTTTCAGATTTTGAGATTTTTGTGAGACTATTGTGAGGCTATTTTCAGACTATTTTCAGATTTTTGAGATTTGTGTTAAACTATTGTGAGGCTATTTTCAGACTATTCTCAGACTTTTGAGATTTGCAACTATTTTGAGACTTGTGAAACCATTATGAGACTATTTTAAGACTATCGTGAGACTATTTAGAGACTAATTTGCACTGGTATCGGCAACTAGACTGAAGGTAGATTAATATAGGCGACCAAATCCTTCCATTTCAGAAGCTGTTAACCCTTTCAGTACCAGTGCCGTCCTTTTCATAGGCTTCGAACTATCTCACTTATCCATTTTGACTACAACAGATCCTTCTTAAACTGAAATAAATCGTTTAAATGTAGCTAGAATATAATTAAAAAGACGTCGCCGATACAGAAGGGGTTAAATCAAAGTTGCGGCAAAGATCTCTCGTGTTTACCCACCTGAAGAGGAGATGGTTGTTTTTTCTGAACCCCTTTCTCCCTCATGTTTAGCCCCATTAGTTGTGAGATAATAAGACATTCGCCCTATTAGTTTGACGATATTAAGAACTTTCACCCCAATTCTTTGTCAATATCAAGACCTTTCGGTCCATTTTGGTGTCGATATTTTCCTGGCGAGCGATACCGAGCCTATAAGATTAGAGGAATCGGCTTTCGGCTGGGACCTTTTCTAAAGAAAATTGTACAAATATATATAGGAGAAGGATCTTGGGGATGTTTTTCTAAGCTTGATGATGGTCTAAGGAGGAAACCAAGATAATAACAAATAAATAAATAAATCGACCAATAAATATGCCCTTCCCCTTTAAGATATGAACTGCATTATATTCAACATGTGTCTGATACAATGATATGGAAGCCCCCAAGTCAGTTTGCCGGTGTCAGTGGGACTGAATTTAACCCTCTCATGACCATATGACACAGAGGTTGCCAGATTAGCAATAAGAAATAGAGTTCTCTCACTCTTATAATTACCTCTCCAATATTAGTTTTCTGCCCACAGCTAACTCAAAGACAACTGCAGAGGTTAAAGTAACTAAACTAAAGGTTTCTAAATACCCCTGATGGTAACAAAGGCTTTAAAGTATCCCTAATAGGCTCAAAATTGCGTCAAGAACATGAGAGGGTTAATCGGGCGAGAAATTATCAGGCTTCTATCTTGATTAATGTATGTGACTTAGTAATAGAAATATATATATATATTCTGACATACAGAGCCCTGTATGTTTATTTAAGAGTTAGAATTAAGAGGTGAAGGAGTGCCGAATTACCCAGGCGGCGAAGCAGACCAGCGAGCGAACCAGCGAGTGGGAAACCAGCTCGTCCGCATACCAGCTAACAAGCCTTCACACCTGCGTGCGTCATATGGGACCCTGCAAACTACTTCGATGACCCGACGCTATGACGATGATCGACGCCAATCAACGCCATTAGACCACGCACCTGCTACGCAACTAGAGGAGCTGTGATTGGGGCGCGCACCATCCCCCGCCTCCTGATTCGTTCCTACACCATCATTGCATAGTATATAAGACCCGAGTAGTGGGCATTCAAATCAGGCTCATTTGGAGTTGGGAAGGTGAACTTGCAGCTGGAGGAAGACGGGGCGAAGTATTATAATGGGATTGTGACTGTCAGTCAGATTATATAAGTGTGTGTTAAGTGTGTTCGGTGTAAACACTTACAGTATGTTGGTTAGTGAGATATGTGATTGGGAATTAACGTTAACGCTACTATTATGTACTTAACTATTTTAGTTGACTGACTTGTGGACTAAAGCAACTCTTTGAGTAATTGGGTTATGATAAAAGTAATACTATTGTTTTATATTAATACTTAAGAGTTTTTTAATTTTCTTTTAATTAAGCTTTCATTGCTGGTAAGAACAAGTACGGTGATACTATTGTCTCATATTAGTAATATCGCCTTAGACTAACATGGCTGTTTTAATGTTACTTCTAGTGATTTCCTAAGCTGAACAAAATTCTTTTAGCTTCAAAATATTATTTTTGCTTTTCATATTATTTGAGTGAGACCTGAATCGAATCTATGAAGCGATCCTGTAACTTAATTTACTCATAATCAAACCTCAATGTTACGTGGTTAGGAAATACATTTATCTAATTATTAAATATATATCTAACTTTTTATGTGACTTTGATATTAATCCTGATAATAATAATATAATACTATCAACGCAAGACAAGAACCAAGAATAATAACTACATTAAATATAAATAAAAGGACATGATATAAGAAAACTATCTATTCATTTCAAAAAGGGTAAGAGACAGAAATATTCTTACCTTAATATTTATCTTTCAAGACTTAATATATAATTAATAGTCCTTCTTTAGATATAACTTCTTCGGTTCATAACCATAGCCTACTAAGCTTCGGTTAAATAATAATTTTTTATAAATACTACATGACTTTAATTAGTTTCAGTATTTTTCCATAATTAAAGAGTATCAGTCAATAAAGGATACCAAGTCCTTAGATCCAAAAGGAAAGGAAGCAACAACAGGAAAATAATGTTATTAGATTTTACTTTCGTTTTGCCTTCAGCTGACTGATACCTTAATATATATCTCTGTGCTATCTAGATTCATCAAGTTAACCACTTGAGGATCAAGATACGTAACAGAAGAGTGGCGACCTTGCCAGGATTCGTATCATACAGTTTCACTCAGATTCATTACCGTTTCACTACTTACAAATCCAATATTAATCATGCCTGATCTAATTAATGACGAAGATGCTCGAGTTTTCATAGAATCAGAACCCACAGCCCCTGATATTGACCGTCTGTCAAAATCCGAACTGAAAGTGCTTGCCTCACATCTCCAGTTAACTGTCTCAAACATGTCCAAAGTAGAGGTGGCTCAGACCATAAAAACCCACCTGTTCCCTGTAGAAGGCGAGGAGGGTGGCGGAGCAGTTGGTGGTAATCCTAGCCAACTTGACGAACAATCGCCACCTGGTTTTACCGTTGATCAATTATTCGAACTAGAACTAGCCAGAATAAAGACCGAACAAGCCAGAATAAAAGCCAGAGCAACGACCGAACAATGTGAATATCAATATCGTACGGCTCAACTAAATGTCAATACAAATGCTCCCTTAATTGCTCCCCCTCTGGGATTGACTATGACCTGTGTCATTCCACCTTTCACTGAGGATAATGTGGAGGATTTCTTTGTTTTGTTTGAGGAAGTTGCTGGAGGTATGAGGTGGACAAGAGATCAATGGCTTTTTATGTTACAAACCGTTTGACAGGGCAGGCTCGAGCCACGTATTTGTCAGAAGTAGCAGAGGTTCGGCAGGATTATGACAATCTCAAAGAAGCTATCCTAAAAACCTATCAATTACAGCCTGAGGCTTACAGGCAATCTTTCCGTAAAAACCAGAAGAAAGTAGAAGAAACCCATAAGGTATTTGCCAGAACAATGACTAAAACTTTCAATCATTGGGTCAAGAGTAAGAAAGTCACAAGCTACAACGATCTGAAGGAGTTGGTCCTGTTAGAAAATTTCCTATGGAAAATTGATTCTTCTGTAGCCTATCATTTGAGGGGGAAAAAGGTAGATTGTCTTGCCGACGCCGCTGACATGGCTGACACATACGTGCTTAACAACAAATTTCGTGGAAAGAAGCCCTACGATAATTCTAGTTCTAATTCTAAGTATCCCAATCACAAATCTGACAGACCCAGTAACAAGCCTATAACGTCTTTCCCAGCTAGCCAAAATAGAATTGTTCCCCCAACTAAAAATGCGACTCAGGGAAATGGTAACAGAGGTGGGGCCCAAATTAATAGTAATGCTCAAAGAGGGAACGTTCCCGTTCCCCTAAAGTATGTACTTTTTGTGGCAAGAGAGGCCACCTAGCTTATCAGTGCTGGGCCAAGGAGAAAACCGAGAGATCGGGGCAGACAGTTGCCGCCGTATCTCAAACTCCATATGTGCCTTTAATGCAGGACTCCCGACAGAAGGAGTACCTAGCACCAAAAGTTCCTTTAATGCAGGACTCCCGACAGAAGGAGTACCTAGCACCAAAAGTTCCTTTAATACAGGACTCCCGACAGAAGGAGTACCTAGCAGCTAACGTAAACCATCTAGACAGGGGTGTAGTAGCATGCGTGGTGCAACCCACTAGGGTTAAGCCAATACTAATTTCACCATCAGTGCAGGACAGTTACCGTCCCTTTATTTCATCTGGCAACGTGAGATTAAATGGTTGTATGCATGAGGTAAAAATTCTGAGAGACACAGGTTCAACTAGCACCCTCATGGTGAATCCTTACACTGAGTGCCCACCTGGCGAACCAGTTATAATGAGAGGTGCTGGAGGCCAATTGTATGCATACTTGGTAAAAGGCGAAATTGAATGTGAGTTACTACAGGGTGAGGCCACCATAGCTTTGTGTAGGTCCCAAGATATCCCTGTGCCCGGGGTAACAATCCTTTTGGGGAATGATGTAGCAGGTGAGAAGGTCCGACCAGACCCCATTTTGTCACTTTCCCCTGTTAACGAGCCACTAACCGGTGAGCTCGAAAAGGAGATGCCAACAGTTTTCCCTGTGTGTGCTGTCACACGTTCAATGTCTCAAGTAGCAGTTCCCTCAGACAGAAATATACCGAATGTAAGAGTTGATGAAAGGGATGATGAGAGTGTGAATGACGCTCCAACTGTGCCTGATGATGTGACTGAGGTGGATTTATCTGACACCTTTATGGCTCACATTCAACCTGTCCCAAAGAAGGGTGACCGCTCTCAACCCTCCAACTATCGTCCAATTGCTCTTATCTCTTGTCTTTCTAAAGTTTTTGAAACTATTCTTGCTTCCAAATTTCTTAAGCATTTCTCTTCTCATAATCTGCTCTCAGATCGCCAGTATGGCTTCCTTAAGGGTCGCTCTACTGGTGATCTTCTTTCATATCTTACTAACTCTTGGTCATCCTCCTTTCGGGACTTCGGTGAGACTTTTTCTATTGCACTAGACATATCGAAAGCCTTCGATAGAGTCTGGCATAAATCTTTAATTTCTAAACTACCCTCCTTCGGTTTCTATCCCTCCATCTGTGCCTTTGTCTCTAATTTCCTTTCCGGCCGTTCCATAGCCGCGGTTGTGGATGGCCATTGTTCACTTCCTCACCCTATAAACTCCGGTGTTCCTCAGGGCTCTGTCCTATCTCCTATTCTCTTTCTAATTTTTATAAATGATCTCCTTAACTGTACCTTAATTCCCATCCATTCATACACAGACGACTCAACCTTACACTACTCCATTAGTTTTTCAGAATGCCCCAGCCAGCAATCCCTCAACGACAAACGTAATGAAGCCATAGAACTCTTAAATTCTGATCTAAATACTATTTCCAATTGGGGCAGAGAAAACCTTGCTAACTTTAATGCTTCCAAAACCCAATTTCTCCATCTATCTACCCGTCAGGATCTCCCAGCGGACTATCCCTTATTCTTCAGCAATACAAAAATCAATCCTTCATCTTCTCTCAATATTCTTGGTGTCTCTTTTTCTTCTGCTCTCATTTGGAAGGACCATATTACCAGTCTTGCTAAGGCAGCCTCCCAGAAGCTGGGTGTGCTCAACCGCCTTAGGGGGTTCTTTTCTCCTGCACAGCTTCTTGCACTGTACAGGGGCATAGTGCGCCTTTGTATTGAGTATTGTTCACATGTGTGGGGAGGTTCCTCTCACACCGCTCTCCTAGACAAAGTTGAAAGGAAGGCCTTTCGTATCATTAACTCCCGTCCACTCACCAACTCTCTGCAATCTCTCTCTCTCCGCCGCAATGTTGCATCTCTCTCGCTATTCTATCGCTACTATAATAATCAGTGTTCCTCAGAGCTATCCCAGTGCATACCACCTCCTTTACGTAGGGCACGTGGTACCCGTCTTGCAACTCAATCCCACCCCTACTCTGTGCAACTCTCCATCCCAAGAGTGAAACGTTACTCTCAAACTTTCTTCTACTCAACAGCTGAGCTCTGGAACTCTCTCCCAGAATCAGTCTTTCCCTCTTCCTATGACTTAAATTGCTTCAAACTCCGTGTGTCCAGGCAATTTGGCTCGAACGTCCCTTGATTTTGGCCCTGTCACTCTTTCAACTATGGGGGAGGCACTCGCTATAGGCAGTTATGCCTTTTGCCTCCCTCAATCACATAGAAAAAAAAAAAAAAAAAAAAAAATCTTGACCCTAACGATGACCATGAAACCCCTCCAAATTGTCCTAGTGGCCTGGTAGAGCTACAGAGAGATGATAGAGAATGCAAGGAGTTAGCTGCCAGGGCCGTGAGTGAAGAGGAATGTGAGAAGGAGGGTGGTGAATGTTTCTACCTCAAAGGAGGAGTATTGTGGCGTAGATGGAGACAGCCACACAGACCAATCGATGACGGGGCCTGGGACGTCCATCAAGTAGTAGTCCCGAAACCTTGTCGTAGAGATATCTTGGAAATGGCACATTGTATACCATTGGCAGGACACCTAGGTGTGAGAAAAACTCTAGACAGAATCAGAGCCCACTTTCACTGGCCAGGAATGCATGCAGATGTAGTGGAGTTTTGTAGAGTGTGTCACACTTGCCAGATGACAGGAAAACCCAATCAGAAGGTGCCTGTACATCCTCTGGTGCCCTTGCCCGTCTTCGAGAATCCTTTTACTCGGGTGGTAGTGGACATTGTAGGCCCATTGCCTAAGACTTCCCAAGGTAACAATTATTTATTAACTATTATGGACATGGCAACTCGCTACCCAGAGGCTATACCCTTAAGGACTACCTCTGCTCCAACTGTCATCAAGGAACTGCTCAAATTCTTCACCAGAGTGGGTTTCCCCCATGAGGTGCAAAGTGATCAAGGAACTAATTTTACCTCCAACATTTTTCAGCGGTACCTGAAGGAGTTGGGTATCGAGCATGTTAAGTCGAGCACCAGAGCCAGAGAGTCAAGGGGTTCTCGAACGGTTTCATCAAACTTTGAAAGCCATGTTGAGTAAATATTGTACAGAGACCGGAGTTGAGTGGGATAAGGGGGTACCTTTTCTTTTATTTGCTACTCGTGAGGTTCCAACTGAATCCCTGGGTTTTTCCCCTAAAGAGCTAGTTTTCGGTCACCAGGTAAGAGGTCCTTTGCAACTATTGCAGGATAGCCTAGTTGGCCAGGAGGGGAACCAAAACCTCCTCAAGTATGTTTCAGATTTCAAAACCCGGCTGAGATCCTCATGTGAGTTTGCAGCTCAAAACTTGACAGTGGCTAAAAGCTCCATGAAGAACTGGTATGACAGAAAAGCCCGTGAGAGGGAGTTTCAGCCCGGTGATGAGGTTTTGGTCCTGCTCCCCCTTTTTGGCCAACCTTTATCTGCCAAGTTCAAGGGCCCATATAAGATCATTCAGAGGGTGAGCATTACCGATTATCTAGTAACTACCCCAGACAGGAGAAAGCCCACGCAAGTATTCCATATAAATATGTTGAAACCCTACCATAGGTCCCCTGATTCCTCTCCTCCAGATTCTCCCACTGTGGCAGTGAATGTCAGGACCTGTGGACAGCCTGGTGCAGACGAAGTCTTCAGTTCTCTTACTGACCCGCAACAGACTGTTCCAGAGCCTGAAGGTATCCATGCAGACTTTGACTTGTCATGTAGCCTATCCAAATTTAAGTATAACTCAGTAGCTTGGGGGGAATTACCATCTAAACTATGTCATCTTCCCTCTGATCAAGCGAACCAACTAATCTCTGTTTTATCTCAGTCTCCCAGTGTGTTCCGTGATGCTCCAGGGCTCACTTCTTTGGCCGTGCACGACATCGACGTAGGGGATGCAACACCCATTAAACTATTCCCCTACCATGTCTCACCACAACGCAGGAGTATACTGCAGGTCGAGCTTGACTTCATGTTGGCAAACGAGCTGATCACTAGGGCCTTAAGCCAGTGGAGTAGTCCGGTCATACTTGTGCCAAAGCCAGAAGGGAGCCATAGGTTATGTATGGACTATAGGCAAGTTAATGCTGTCACAAAGAACGATACCTACCCACTGCCCCGGATCGACGACTGCATTGACCAGATTGGTACAGCCACCTATATCAGCAAGATTGACTTAATGAAGGGATATTGGCAAGTAGTTCTCACCCCTAGAGCGAGGGAAATATCATGCTTTGTAGTCAATAATTAAGCCTTCTGCTGTAACGTAATGCCCTACGGCTTGAAAAACGCTCCAGCTACATTCCAGCGCCTCATGAATTTGGTGACTGAAGGGGTGCCTGGATGCGTTGTCTACATCGATGATATTCTTATCTTTTCAGTCATGGGAGGAGCATCTTTACCAACTTAGATTGCTGCTCTTAAATCTTGCTGATGCCAATCGGGTGGTTAATCTTAAGAAATGCACCTTTGTAAAGAGTACGGTCCAGTATCTAGGCTATACGGTAGGTCAGGGGCAGGTTGCACCTCCTCAAGCAAAGGTAGAGTCTATTCTAGAATTCCCAACTCCTAGCACTAAGAAACATATCCAAAGGTACCTAGGAATGATTGGTTATTATAGGCGTTTCATCTTAAACTTTTCTAGGTTAACAGATCCCCTGACAGATCTTCTCCATAAGGATGTGAAGTTTGAGTGGTCCTCCGAAGTGAGGAGGCCTTTAATGCTACCAAATATATTTTATCAAATTATCCTGTACTCTGAGCTCCTGATTTTAACAATCTTTTTCCCTAGCAGTGAATGCGAGCAATACCGGGGTTGGTGCAGTATTGCTACAGGAAGACGACTGTGAAGTATTGCATCCTGTGTGCTATTTTAGTAAAAAAAAAAAAATTCTGCTCAACGTAACGATTCAGTCATTGAGAAGGAGCTGTTAGCATTAATTTTATCCCTTCAATACTTTGCTGTCTATGTGCAATCTGCCTCTGGTGCCATCACTGTGTATACTGACCATCACCCCTTAACATTTTTGCATAAGTTCCAAAATAAAAACCAATGACTGACTAGGTGGAGTTTGTTGCTGCAGGAATACTCCCTGGATGCTAAACATATTAAGGGGGTCCAGAACGTGCTAGCCGATTGCCTATCACGTACCTATTAAAGATTGCATTTACCAGGTTGGCCTCATGCAGCAGTAAGATTACTCATGAGAGGATTTTGGCAATTAGCTCTCCCTTGTAGCGAGGTAAATATCATGCTTTAGTAGTGCGCTTTCAAGCCTTCAGCTGGGAGATAATGCCTTGCAGTTCGAATAACGCTCCAGCTACGTTCCGGCTATGTTCTGATGTGGTACCTGGTGACGTTGCCTACTTTGGGTGATACCTTATTATATCTGCAGTATAATCTTGCTGTTGCCAATCTGGTGGCGAATGTAATTATGTATTATGTATAATATGTAATTTACTCCTTAAACTCTTTTCTAGGGGGGAGGTCTGACATACGGAGCCCTGTATGTTTATTGAAGAGTTAGAATTAAGAGTAGAAGGAGTGCCGAATTACCCAAGCGGCGAAGCAGACCAGCGAGCGAACCAGCGAGTGGGAAACCAGCTCGTCCGCATACCAGCTAACAAGCCTTCACACCTGCGTGCGTCATATGGGACCCTGCAAACTTCTTCGATGACCCGACGCTATGACGATGATCGACGCCAATCAACGCCATTGGACCACGCACCTGCTATGCAACTAGAGGAGCTGTGATTGGGGCGCGCACCATCCCCCGCCTCCTGATTCGTTCCTACACCATCATTGCATAGTATATAAGACCCGAGTAGTGGGCATTCAAATCAGTCTCTTTTGGAGTTGGGAAGGTGTACTTGCAGCTGGAGGAAGACGGGGTGTAGTATTATAATGGGATTGTGACTGTCAGTCAGATTATATAAGTGTGTGTTAAGTGTGTTCGGTGTATACACTTACAGTATGTTGGTTAGAGAGATATGTGATTGGGAATTAACGTTAACGCTACTATTGTGTACTTAACTATTTTAGTTGACTGACTTGTGGACTAAAGCAACTCTTTAAGTAATTGGGTTATGATAAAAGTAATACTATTGTTTTATATTAATACTTAAGAGTTCTTTCATTTTCTTTTAATTAAGCTTACATTGCTGGTAAGAACAAGTACGGTGATACTATTGTCTCATATTAGTAATATCGCCTTAGACTAACATGGCTGTTTTAATGTTACTTCTAGTGATTTCCTAAGCTGAAGAAAATTCTTTTAGCTTCAAAATATTATTTTTGCTTTTCATATTATTTAAGTGAGACCTGAATCGAATCTATGAAGCGATCCTGTAACTTAATTTACTCATAATCAAACCTCAATGTTACGTGGTTAAGAAATACATTTATCTAATTATTAAATATATATCTAACTTTGTATGTGACTTTGATATTAATCCTGATAATAATAATACAATACTATTAACGTAAGACAAGAACCAAGAATAATAACTACTGTACATTAAATATAAATAAAAGGACATGTAAGAAAACTATCTATTCATTTCAAAAAGGGTAAGAGACAGAAATATTCTGACCTTAATATTTATCTTTCAAGACTTGATATATAATTAATAGTCCTTCTTTAGATATAACTTCTTCGGTTCATAACCATAGCCTACTAAGCTTCGGTTAAATAATAATTCTTTATAAATACTACATGACTTTAATTAGTTTCAGTATTTTTCCATAATTAAAGAGTATCAGTCAATAAAGGATACCAAGTCCTTAGATCCAAAAGGAAAGGAAGCAACAACAGGAAATAATGTTATTAGATTTTACTTTCGCTTTGCCTTCAGCTGACTGATACCTTAATATATATCTCTGTGCTATCTAGATTCATCAAGTTAACCACTTGAGGATCAAGATACGTAACAATATATATTGAAATAACATTCACCACCATCAAGCATTTTTCCTCCTCTGCCCACCACACCAAGCCACAAGGAAACAACCACCAGTCCATCAAGATGTGGAAGTCACTACCATCGAAATGACACATCCTCCAACACCAGGGAAAAACATTATCATCACCATCAACAATCCTGAAGTCCAGAAGAAAAAGAAAAGATGGAAAGAAAAGGCAACACAAGAAAAGGCACCATAAACATCATACGTTTAGGCACCATTCTAACTCAACCACACCACTGCCATGACCAAGAAGCTGAGAAGGACTACTCCAAGCACCACCGGAAGTCCTCCTCACACCAGTGTCCTTATTGACTTGGGATACATCAGCTAAGACAACTCAGCCAAAGGTACGACCACTGCAGGAATTTTTAAGATCGATACTCAGTTGGAAAACTGTTCTTACTTGTCACTGGAGAGTAAGACAATTGGAAAACTTGGGCCACCCTTGATCCAATTGGGGATACATAATTATGTGCACTGGTACAGAATGATCTACCCAAATTAGATGTTTGTTGTTGTGGGTTCAACAAGAAAGCCTTTATTAGACACTTCACTTGTAACTAATATCCTTTCCTACCCATAACCGTGGCGCTATTGTGGATAAAGAATGCTGCCAAGGCAAACGATTTATTCGGGATATACTAAACCAGGGCTCTGTGAGAAACCATGTAATTATAACGGCACTCATCAAGGAGTCCTTTCGTGATAGAAATATCTCGAAGAAGGCCAAAGTATATCCATCACTCTCAGTTCTTATAACGGTCAGAACAGTTAAGATACTTGCGTTAAAAACAACTATCTTACGTTAGTTCGATACGTGTTGCTGGTGCACTGGCATTTTGCACACAATATTTAAGACCCAACACCAAGACTATGAAAGTTCTGCATCAAAACTCTTATAAAGACAAGAGCAGTTAGTGAGTTATCTCCTACGTTAGCTCGATTTTACTCTACCTATGTACTGGCATATGATAGGTATTATTCCAAGGTCCAACTCCAAGAGTTCGAGTACAACTGTTGTCAACTAGCCACGTCAGGATCAACACCACTGCCCAACTTATATTCCGAAGACTATAAGTTGCCACTCTACAAATAACTAGTGAAATTATATGCTGTTGAAAACACACGAGAAATACCTGTGAAAAGTGATTTATATACTATGTGTTGCCTAGAGAGAGGATTTAAGTTATCAATAATGAGTACTAGTAATGCATCTATATATGAGGAAGTACTCCAGGAAATCGTACTCTCTGATTCTTAAGCAAATTAAAATATACAGAAAATACTAGTGATGCTCAGTTAAATTAGGGAAGTACTAATATTAAATCTGATCATATTGATACAAAGTGAAAACTAAATATTATAATCCTAAATACATGAAAAAGGAAACTAGAAAGAAAACCTCATTAGTTACTACGTCTAACATTTCTCTACGCATTTTACTCCGATATATACAGTAGGCATCCAGTGTTTCCTATCTAAAAGTTATTAGCACAAATGTAATACCTCAGTTGAAGGGAGTGCTATTCATATATAATGATCTTTATAACAGGACAAGTGTAATCCATCAATTAGAAGACAGTCCTTATAATTACCTATCATATCAAGTGCAAGTGTAAATACCTCGATTGAAGGGGGCACTAATCTATATTATAGAAGCAACAGTCTTACGAGTAAAACTTAGTGGAACCTAGCTTGTGTGTCTTATATTTTGTTCTTTACCATTATCTAGTATTACGTATGCAATATCCTTGTGCCAATAAACATAATATGAATGTATGTATTGTTATAATGATCCTCTATTGCTTTCTGGGTATGTGTTGAAACGAATTCGGCTCCTCCAGTCAAGTAGAACCTTCCAATATAAACCAATCAACTCCAGCAAAAACCTGGTATAACATATGTATATATACAGTATATATGTACGGTATATATATATATATACTGCATATATATATATATATATATATATATGTATATATTGAGAATATATCACAAATACACGTGAGCCACTAAATGTTTCTAGTCTCTCAGTGGGGATCGAACCATCGACCATCAGGATGATAGCCGACTGCCGTGGTGTAATTGATTAAAGCGTCGGCTATCATCCTGATGGTCGATGGTTCGATCCCCACTGAGAGACTAGAAACATATATATATATATATATATATATATAACTGAATATGAAACAGAAATGTACTAGTTTATATTTTGCAAGTAAGTGTCAGGAAATGATTTATTTATATTTAAAACTTCTCGTCGGGATAATATAAACAGAGTATAAGTACCGGTAACCATTTCATTGTCAAAGCTTCTTGCTAATGCTGGACGATTTTATGCAGCTAAGGAAGGATATCTTATTAATGTGGTAATATCTGTTACAGTTAACCATTTTACTCCTATAGATCACTTCTAATATTGGTAAAATTTTCTAAAAGTAACCAGAATGAAATGAAAGAATGAATTATGGTGTGTTGAAAGGGCTACTGTTTTCCCGTGTAGAGTGGAATAGGCTTACCTCTATGTAGTCCTCTAGCGAGGGGCGGGAGGGTGAGGGCCACTATTACGCCCACAAACACCCACAAGAAGGGGGGCGGGTCACCTTTCTTCTCCTCCACCATGTTAGTATCACCACCACCACCTCCACTATTGTCCACTCTCTCCACCACTATAGTAGGGTATATTTCAGTCGATGGTAAATTGAATCCTTTAGCCTCTGATGTCTCAATTTGTAATGCCAAAAAATTAAGCAACTATGTTAGGCTATAGGCGTCATACTATTGCCAAGTGTATATAATTCGCAACATCTTTGGCTACAAAATCTTGGTAATAGCTGAGTAATGAGAATGGCGAGATAGCAGTTTAGTACTGTTTACCTTTTCCAACACCAATACTATCTAGTTCAGAGTATTAAACAATAGACGAGTCCTTCGTTTAGTTGTTTAATATTGTATAAGCAGAGATAAAATTATTATGGTTAATAGTTCAAATGATGTCTTTGGAAGGGATCA
Organism: Paralithodes platypus; assembly: GCA_032716605.1. Lineage (NCBI taxonomy): Eukaryota > Metazoa > Arthropoda > Malacostraca > Decapoda > Lithodidae > Paralithodes > Paralithodes platypus. The sequence continues at coordinate 15,982,468 of CM064512.1, forward strand.
CATGGCCACGACAATGCCATTTCATGTTAGTTTCCCTGTATTTCTTCTCATATTCATTCAAGTCTTCAAACCAAATTGTTCGGTTTTGGTCTACTTTCACCAAAATAAATATATAACTGTTATTTCTATCAGCAATGCCACTGTTGTCTCTTCTCTACCACCAGATTGTTCAGTTTTCACCACTATCACCATCAGTAGACTGTTCAAATTGTTTAGTTTTCACCACTATTAGCATCAGCATACTGTTCAAATTGCTTAGTTTTCACCACTATCACCACCACCACTACACTGTTCAAATTGTTCGCTTTCCTACATCAGTACGGTTTGAATTGTCACTATCTTCATCATCTGGTCAATGTTCTCGAGTGTATTCTTAAACCATCACCAGAATGTTCAAATTCCACCTCCAACACCACCACCACACAGTTCAATTTCCACCTCCACACTGTTTAATCTTCAATTTTCTCCAACAGTATTAAATCTCCACCGCTACTCCTCCTCTCCACCAACACTTTGGAATTGTTCACTCTTCTGTTTATTCACCTCCACCTCCACCACCACACTGTTCAACTTTCACTCTTCTCCAACCCTATTTGACTCCCCAGCGCTCTTCCTCCAACACTCCCCCAACACTTGTACTACCGTTATCACCACCAATGTCCCTCTGGTGTCTCTTCTGACACAGGCTATAACTGCGATATCTGGACAGTATAATATCTTACATTGGTGCCTCCGGGTAATGATATTCTCTGTGTATAATAGACTCTAGTATTAGTATTATTTAGTAAGTCATACTTGTCTATGTTTTCGTGGCTGTTCAATGTTCTCTAACAAAGCCACCAAACTCTTCCATCCCCACTACTGTTTACTCTTCCCCAACAACAACAACAACACTACCACTCTCCATCACCACCACCAACTACCACAACAACACTCTCCACCACTCAGTGTTCTATAACACTGTTAGCGCCAGCACTGTCCCCTGGTGTCTCTTCTGTCACAGGATGTTATTGCGATATCTGGCCAGTGTACCTTACATTGGGGCCTCTATGTAATGATATGTTCCTGTTTTATTTGACTCTTACCAGTACCGGTATTCTATTATGCCTTATTTGGTTCTTCGTGGTTGTTCAATGTTCTCTATCAAAGCCACCAAACTCTTCCATCCCTACCACTGTTAACTCTTCCTCAACAACAACAACAACAACACTCTCCACCACTCTGGCACCAACACAGTGCTCTATAATACTCTTAGCGCCACCACTGTCCCCTAGTGTCTCTTCTGTCACGGGCTTTTACTGCGATATCTTGGCAAAACAACAATGGTACACACTGTATAATACCATCATTATTGTATTGTTGTTTTTAGGCTCATTCGAGGTATCTCTTCTCTGCGATTATTCTTTTCTTTTTCTTTTTTTCTATAGTTGTGATACTAAAATGTTGGTACCGTTATGTTTGTCCATATATTATTTTGAGATCTTAGCATTCGATGTATCTGTCTCTGGGTTTTTTGTATTCCATAGTTGTGATATTAAAATATTGGTACTGTTATGTCTGCCAGGATATTATTTTGAGCTCTTATAGCACCACCCAATACGATGGTCCTCTACACAATAGCACTCAGTGTATTAATTAAGGGGCTCAGTCTTTACTTTACTGTCCGCTGTAGTTATTCACGGCTTCTATCTTTGCGGGGTGGTTTTCTTTCTATGATTGTGTTACTTTAATATTGATCCTGTTATTTCTTGAGGCTAACACTGGCTGTAATATAAAGCACTCTTGTTATTTTAATGTGTCATGCTTGGTTTTTGATATGTGTTCAACTACCACCAACAATACTTTTATCCTGATTCATCCAATCCATACATTAGGGATTATTTCGGTTTTACTTTATAATGCATTCTATAGTACTGCACTTATATCAGTAATACTCAATGTATCAGGGACTAGTTATTTTTGTATTATATCTTCTATAATACTGCACTTATGTCATTACTACTCAATGCATTAGGGGCTTTCTTTTTTGTATAATACTGCTATAATACTGTATTTATATCAATTCCCCATTAGTTTGGCGATTTTAAGACGTTTGGCACATTAGTTTGGCTATCTATCTATCTATCTATATACTCAGGCCCAATCACCACTTTTCCTTTTTTTTTTTGGGGGGGGGGAGGTATGGACGACTCAAGACAAAACAAGAATAATAATAATAATAATAATAATCGTCTGGTTACTTTTCCCTTTACCGGGCACTCATAGAAATACTTAGAAATTTCATTTTTTGACCCTAGACCATGAAAGTAGACCTAATTCTAAGGTATTTTTGCTTATGATTTTTTTTCACATTTTTGCATATTGAATTAGCAAATCGATGTTGACGAAGTGATCATATATGGACAAGCGCCGGTCTAGGGTAAAAATAATCTTGAATTATGCTATATTGAAAATGTAAATTTAAGGTAAACAAAATACACAGAATAACAGTGATATCATTATATTACCCAAAAATAAGCATTTTATTTTAATAAGTATATACATAGATTATATATGAATATTTTAGTTTAGGTACTTTTCACAACCCAGAGACTGTCTGGTACCCCATGAATAATTAATTCCAAAAAACAAATTGGACATAGGTTCCCCTGAACAAGTAATTCCAGCAACATTTGGGCATAGCTTCCCCATGAACACAGAATTCCAGCAACATTTTGGCATAGGTTCCCCATGGACAATGAATTCCAGCAAAATTTGGGCAGAGGTTCCCCCTGATCAATGAATTTCAGCAAATTTTGGGCATAGGATCCCAATGAAAATTGGTATTTCTTTATGTGACAGTACTCATATCTCAAAAAAACTTCAGTATATGCCTCACAATATCAAAAATATATGTGAACTCACTAAAATATTTGTGAACTCACTAAACTTACCAAACTCATATTTATTTCACTGTACACTTATGAGGAAATAATAGAAATCGGTCATTTATTTCTATGTTGAACATTCTATAATCCCTACCCAAGTTGTGGCCATGTGCCATGCTGGTTTGGGTAACTATCATCAAAGTTATATGGTTTTATGTAACTTGGGAGTACAACCCCTTACCGGTCGAAATGATCATATTTAGTAATTTCAATTCTATAGGCTACCGGGCGTAAGTCCATATATGATCACTTGGGCTTTACCCCTTACCGGGCGCATGTCCATATTTGATCATTCACTTTTTCGCAAACAAATTTCACCAATTTCCGTATGTTCCACGTAAATGACAACTATATCAGGTTATAGTACAACTATTCAACTGCATAATATCAGATTATTATCAACTTACCGATATTACGTGATGAGCTAGGGTCGAGGGTGTCAAGAGAAAAATCGCTGAGATCCTACTTTCTTCATGTCTGGCCTGCAACTGAACTTCGAGTTGCTCTCAACCAATACTGAGATGGCATCAGCTCTTACACCATACCCACGTGAGTAGCCTGATCATCGGTGATTGGCTGAGGCATGATGACGTGGTGGCAGACACACACCGGGTGGCTTGGGAGCGCCCTGTTGGACGCCCATTTAAGTTACCATATATGGTCCTCGCCCGGTAAAGGGTTAAATAGCGCTCTTTCTCCTCCTTCGAGGATTCACAAGCGCTTGGCTTTCTTTAGTCTACCAGAGACCATTACCCATCCCCCTTGTTCATGGGGAGATGGTAACCGCCGGCTATATCCCAGAAAAACTGTTCAATCTGAGCCGGGATTGAACGCTAAACCTTCAAGGTGGGATTCAGGCACGCTATCAACTGAGCCAGCCGGACGGCTGGCACAAACAGAAAATAATGAACACACAAACACAAATTCACACACATCTAGGTCATCCAGGAGAAGACCCAGAGACCAGGGTCACCAAGGTCCCTCCAGGACTCCCCTGGCCCCCGACCACCCGGAAAGGTTCCGATCTCGGCAGGCATGCAGCGGAGCCGAAGCCGCAACCCAGTCCACCACACTTCCAGGCGTACCTTTCATATAAATTGTCTCCCCGGGCCAGGCGCCTGATGGACTATTATCTAGTCCAACTTACGCCCGACCCCTTCCCCCAAATGACCATGTATTCACTCATCTATTCACAAGCATTCTCCATGCATTCCTGTTTATTACCACTTCCATTGCATGATCTATAGTCATTCCTCTATCATCATAAGCTTGTCTTACACAGTCTCTCCATCTCAATGGGGGTCTTCCTGCCTTCCTATCTCCCCTTGTATCTGACTCACATATTCTCTTTGTAAGCCTTTCATCTTCCATCCGTTCAACATGACCCATACCAGCTCAGCACCCTTCTGTCCACTCTGGCTGACCAATGTTCCTGCTGCCCCATTCTCATACGATTCTCTTCATTCCTCAATCTGTCTCTACGAGTAACTCCACACATACTCCCCAAGCAGCTCATCTCCTCCACATCCAGCTTTCTTCACTCCTTTTCCTTCAGAGCCCATGTCTCAGCCCCATACACCACTGTTGGCACAACAATTCCTTGATACATTGCACTTTAAACTTTAATTCCGATACTTCTTGTCTTCCACATACTTCCCATTGCTCCGTAAACCTTCCTTCCCTCATACACTCTCTGTGTTACCTCCATTTCCATACCTCCACTCCTGCTTATCGTTCCTCCTAGATATTTAAAAAGCGGCTCACCACATAAGTCGAGTTGAAAAAACTGGCAAAAAACGGGTGAAAAAAGGGTGGAAATCGAGTGAAAATGGGTGGGATAGTAATGATCCCTACGTCCGACATCTGTGGCCTCCCGGCCCACACTAACTCCAGTCCCCCCACCGCGCGAGAGGATGACAGTGTAACCAATAGTTCGCTAAAAGTGAGCAAGGTAGCAAAATCAGCTAAACTTCCATCTTCGAGGTAACACTGTCAGTGCTCCACGAGTGCTACGTAGCTGTATGTGGCGTCATTGTGTAGCGATTTCCACCTAGTTTTCGGCGCAATACAGTTCCTTTCATACTGATGGTTGATATAGCAGTCAGAACGGCCCAGAAAGGCCCAAAACGGCCACAGAGCACCCGCTAGAGGAGGGTTAAAACACTCTACTTGTTCCAATATTACCCCATCCAACCTCACATCTAGAATCACCCTACGATCACCCCTATTACACATCATTACTTTACTTTTATTGACGTTCACCTTCAGTTTCCTCCTTCCACAAACAACACCAAGCTCTTTGACTACCCGCTGCAGTTTCTCCTCAGAATCCGCGACCAACGCTGTGTCATCAGCGAACAGCAACTGATTCAACTCCCAATCTCTATCATTTTTCCTATTAAACCCAATCCTCTTCCCATAGTTCTCATTTTCACCTCCCTCATCCATAAACATAATAAACAGCCATGGTGACATTACACAACCCTGTCGCAAACCTACCTTTACCTCAAACCATTTACTCATCTCACCATTTCCTACTCTAACACATGCTCTGCTCCCTTCATAAAAACTCTACTGCTTCTAACAAATTTCCTCCAATTTCATAAATCCTTAACAGCTCCACATTGCTTCACGATCCACACGATCATACGCTTTTTCCAAATCCATAAAAACCCAAAATATCTCCTTATCTATCTATTGCCTGACGCCGTGATCCCCGAAAGGGCGGCCACGAACTAACCTCTGTCCCGAGTCAGTCGACGCCCCTCCTCCCAACCACCATCGCCTTCATGAATATACTTCCTCACTCTATCCTTCCAACTCTCTTTCGGTCTACCTCTCCCTCTCTGTCCTTCCACCTCGCTCTCGTACACCTTCTTAGTCATTCTCTCGCTTCCCATACGTTCCATATGGCCGAACCATCTCAAGGTGTTCCTTTTCACACTTTCCAGCACATCTACCTCCATACCACACCTCCTTCTTACTTCCTCATTCGTCTGTCTATCCCTCCATCTAACTCTGCACCCACTTCTCAAGTAACTCATGTCCACCCCTCTCACTCTTAGTCTAAGTCTCTTCTCAAACGTCCATGCTTCGCTTCCGTAAGTCAGTGTCGGGATTACCACACTGTCATGCAAGGACTTCTTCCCTTCCATACTGACCATCCTATTTCTTGTTACGCTTTCAGCGTTCCTACAATCCTCTTCCCCTGTTGTACCCTCTCCCGCACTCTTCATCCATAGTCCCATCTTTACTCAACACACTGCCCAGATACTTAAAAGAGCTGACGATCTCCATAGCCTGACCGTTCAACTTCGCCTCACACTCTGTGACTTTACCCCTTTCGAAGATCATAACCTTGCTCTTCCCTGCATTTACCTTCAAATTCTGTTTTTCGCACACTGTTCCAAACTCATTTACCAGACCCTGCAAGTTCCATTCATTATCGCTCATCAGAACTGTATCATCCATAAACAGCAGTATAAGCAGCTTCCTCTCATTTCCTTCCTTTTTCAGCGATACACCAACATCCACTGCTCTTCCTAGTATTTCTTTCATAACTCTATCCATATATAGAGTAAACATCCACGGGGACATCACACACCCTTGTTTCAACTCAACATTCAGGTCAAAGAACTCGCTCTGCTCATTCTCCACACGTACTGCCGCCTTTGCACCCTCATACATGATCTTCACTGCTTTCAGCAACTTGCCATCTACTCTGTATATTCTAAGTACTTTCCGCATACCTTCTCTATCTCCTTATGCTTCTCTAAATACTTCTCACATAACTGTCTTACTGCAAACATCTGATCCATGCACCCTCTTCCCCTCCTAAAACTGCACTCTTCTTCTCCTATTGCAACTTCCGTACATTTTATTATCCTCTCTATCAACACCCTGCCATACAGCTTTCTAACCACTAATAATAGACTAATACCTCTATAACTTGAACACTCCTGCCGATCTCCCTTCCCCTTGTACAACGGCACAATATATGCACTCTTCCAGTCTATTGGTACCATTGACACAACAAAGCACACATTGAGAAGTCTCACCAATCAATCTATTATCACATATCCACCCTTCTTTTTACACTCCACAGCAATACCAGCCAAATTTACCTTCTGCTTTTCCCGCTCTCATTTATTTCATTGCTTCTTTTACCTCATTTTCCTCAATCCTTTCATTCATTCCCTGCTACCTGGGTAACCTATCTCCATCAAGTACAGCTTTAATCAATGTTTCTCTTCCATCTCTTACATTTAACAAGGATTCAAAATGCTCGGCATATCTTTTCCTCACTTCAACTCCTTACACTAGAAATTCTCCATTTGCATCTTTCACTGACTCTCCCTCTTTTGTCCTCCTTTCCTTACTCTATTTACCTCCTTCCAGAACATCTTCTTTGGTTCTTTAAAATTCTCACTCAACCTTTGACCCCACCTTTCGTTTGCATCTTTTTCGCTTCTCTAAAGTTCCGTTTTGCCTCTCTCCTTTTCTCCTTGTACCTCTTCCATACCTCAACACTACCATCCTGTAAAACCCTCTCAAAACACTGTCTCTTCTCCTCAACTACCTCTCTCACCGTATCATTCCACCACTCGCTTCCCTTCCTGATACCTCTGCCTCCTACTTTCCTTTTACCTCATACTACCTCTGCACTTGCTTTCACTCCTTCCTTCAACTGATGCCAGTCAACCTCTACTTCTCTCTCTTCCATCTCTCTCACTTCCATCCACTTTTCATTTAGTCTTTCCTTGTACTCCCTCTCCTTTGTACTCATCTCTAACTCACTAACTGTTATTACCTCTCTTACTTTACGCTTGTCTCTCATTCTCCTGTAACTCCTAACTCTTAGCTTTCCCTCCACCAGGTAAGGATCCGACATACCCTCCGCCTCACCTCTCAGCACATTCACATCCAGCAGTCTACACAATCTTTCCCTTGTCACCAGCACATAATCCATCAATGCCCTCTCTACAATCTCTCCCCTCACAAATCTATGCCATGTGTACTTGTGTATACACCTTTTTTGAAGAATGTATTATCTATACTCAATCTGCACTCTCCACATATATTTTTCAGTCTTTCTCCACTCTCATTTACACCATCCACACCAAAACTACCGATGAGTTTGGCGATTTTAAGAATTGTCTCATAATTTATTTGTCTATGTTAAGATATGTTGTGCCATTTAGGTGTCGATTATTCCCTGGCGAGCGATAGCGAGCCTGTATTATTAGGAGGAGCCTGCCTTAAGCCGGGATTTTTTTTTACCGAAGAATACACGCATTCATCTTGAAAGGGGGTCATGTGGGTATTTTTTTAAGCTTGATGAGGCCTATGGAGGAAATTAGAAAAATATTAATATACTTAACCTAACAAGTGCGCATGGGGGTAATTGGAAACGTCCCCCTGTGCTGACGTATTTGAGGTGTTTCCGTCACTAAAGTATTCATTGTGCCATTAATAGCATTAATACTTTCCATATGCGCCTATTATGGGTTGATTTTAAAGGTATTAACCTGAAACAACAATAAAACTAGTGAAAACAGCGTTTGGATGGTCAAAATCGAAGATATAGCCCGCGAGTTGTATAATGTATGGGTGAGGCAAACTGCTTTCCCGCCAATTTCCCCCAAGGCCACTGAGACACAGTCGATCGATACTCTCTCTCTCTCTCTTGTACTCGCTTGCCATCAGTGATGACAACACCCTGCTTGCAACTCGCTAATGTTAGCACGAAAATATACCTCAGAATAAGGGAATAACAGGGAAAATAGGTGATAACTGAAGGATAGGAGGAAAGTGGGGAAGGAGGGGAGGTAGAGGACTGAGATTTTGCATGGCCCAGGGGCCAAAAAAAAAAAAAAAAAAAAAAATCGATGTCAAAAGTTGATTTTTTTTTCACTCACTATTAAGAGTCTCCCCGCAGTCCGCCGGGGGAACTCTTAAGAGTCTCCCCGCAGTTCCCGGGTTAGTAAATTTGTGAATTAATACGGCCATTCCCCCTTAACCCCTTCTATATCGTCGATGTATTTTTTATTTTTTTCTAGCTGTATTTAGACGATTTTGCGCAGTTTAAGAAGGACCTGTGGGGTTAAGTGAAATAGTTCGAAGCCTGTGGTTTTGTGTTCTTTGATTTCAAAATGTTATTTTGTAAAGCGTTTTTCCACAGTGATTTTCATAAGTTTGTTTTGTCTATATATTGTATCGTCCATGTTTTGTTTTGTATGTTTTGCAAGCTATACATTATAATTGCTGGCAGCCATATTTAAATCAATTAATAGTAGCCAGAATATATATTATAGGATTACACCGGTATTGAAAGGGTTTATATTTGTATTGGCACTTAGCATCGCGGTAAATCACACTCCTCGCACCATTAAGGACAGGAACACCATTAGTCTCTTGTGATGTATGGCTTATTGGTGCATTTTTCTTTTTAATTTGTAGTATTATTCTCTAACTACCATTATACGATTGTATTCAACTTGGGAGGGGGCTTTAGAATGGCTGGGGCTAACATTCCACTCTGCAATTACCATAGCTATTTTAACCTGCGTGTGTGCATAACTGTGTGTGTGTGTGTGTGTGTACATAACTGTGTGTGTGTGTGTGTGTGTTGATTGTTAACTAAACTTTCAATCCTATAACTACTTGTATGTGTGTGTGTGTGTGTGTGTGCTACCACTGTTTATTAAATCTTCAATTCAATCTTTCTACCTTTGTAAGTTTATTTTTATGAACCTTCAATCCTAAAACTACTGTTTATCCTGGTTTAGCTACCACTAATCGATTTTGTTTTTCAGTTTCTTGAATATGTTCACTACTATTATTATTGTTTCACTATCCTATCTCCATCTTTCACTTTATTTAAGTTTACGCTCACACTAATAGCGTTGTTGGTACTTAGCGTCTTGGCAAATCACACACCCAACACCATTAAGGACAGGAACACCATTAGTCTGGGGTGATGTATGGCCTCTACTCCCTGGGCAATGTTTTTACTGTTCTCTGGCCACCAGTAGACGATAAAATTCAGCTTAGGAAACAGGGTTTGGAGTTCACAGAGCTAACATATCACTTCTAAATCCCTACCTCCTTCAACACTTATTATTTATTTTTTTATTTTTATCTGTTTTCACTGCTAACTACTTTTTTAATCCTACATCTACTGTTGTTACTCTGATCCAACTACCTCCAAATTATATTATTCTTCATTGCTTCTTTAACCCATAACTAGCGGCGCGCAACATAAGTAGAGTATAATAAATCTGGACTATCTGGCGGCGCTCGACATAGGTCGTGTGGCAATTTCAGCACGTAATGTTGCTGAGAGAGAGAGACAAGTGGTGGCAGGAGAGTAGCGAGCGTATGACTGCTCCAGACCACCGCGGCGAACCTACTGACACGAATCCCACCTCCTCCCTCCCTCTCTCACTTGGTACATACGGAATTGTATGGGGAAAGTGCCGAATTACATGCTTTTTGCACTCGCGTTGCGCGGTTGTTGCAAGAAAACTAGCCATCATAAAAGGATCGTTATGGTGTCATTGGAAAGCTCTGTTTATGCCCTTTCAGGGATAGATACTTGTTTTACGCTCTGGCTCTTATTTAGGCATGAAAATGATCACGTAAACAGCCCTATTTTGGGTAAAAACACCCCGCTGGTGGCTACATATTATATACCGCCTAGGCCGCTCTTAAGGTGTTAATACATCAACTATTCCTACTATTTCACTGTCTTATCACCATCTTCGTATTAACTATCTCTCACTACACTAAGTCTTGTTGGTATTGAGCATCGCGGCAAATCACACTCCTCGCACCATTTAGGACAGAAACACCATTCGTTTAAGGTGATATATAACTTCTCCTCTAGCCAATCTTGTTTTAGTCTTCTCTGGCCACCAACAGACGATTTTAGTTAGCTTATGAAGGAGGTCTTGATTTAAATTTCCTATAGCTATTTTTTATTGTGTTCCAGCTACCTACAAACAATTTTATTTGCATAACTTCTTTAATACTCGCATGTCATTAATATTTGACTATTCTATCACTATTTCATTACTTTCTCTCACAATAATAGTGTTGTTGGCACTTAGCGTCGCAGCAAATCACACTCCTCGCACCATTAAGGACAGGAACACCATTAGTCTGAGATGATATATAGTTTCTCCTTCCTGGCCAATCCTTTCCACATTTGTACTCGTGTATTGTATTTTATTGTTTGTGTTAATTTATCATCGTAAGCACCTCGGCTGATAGATTGTATATACCGGTATATATTTCAACACTCTACACTGTTAGACAAATATTATGGGTTTAATGGGGTGTTTCTTTCTGGACCACCCTACTCCCTCATGTATATCCCCATTAGTTTGGCGATTTTAAGACTTTTCGACCCATTTCCTTACCAAGTTTAAGACCTATCGTGCCATTTAGGTATCTGTGTTTTCCTGGCGAGCAATGGCGATTTAAATTACTTTGAGACTCCGATACTGTGGCTCCGATACGTCCTCCAATGAAGTGCTTGTCTGACACCCGCGGCTTTGGAAAGGAGGTGAACGCAGACTCTATATTCTGTATATTAGTTGACTACGAATCCGCAACAATTTATTTTAAGGGATCTTTGTTATCTAACCTTGTAATGAATATGACTTCAAGATTATCAATATGATTCTAAGTACGACCAGGTAATATACAGCCCCTTGTCTACCGGCGACGTAAGTTTTATATTTCTCTAGCTATATTTTATGCAGCTTAACCCCTTCTGTGCCGTTGATGTTACTTTTCATTATATTTTGGCAACTATTAGACAATTTTGTTTAGCTTAGAATGAAGGTCTACCAATTAAAAGGCTACAGACTCAATTCATCTATTCAGCTACCATATATCTTTCCTAAGCTTCACAAAATCGTTTAAATGTAGCTGAAATCAAATAAGAAAGACATCGCCGGTACAGAAGGGGTTAAGAAGGATCTGTGGTAGTAAAAACGGTTCATTAGGACAGTTCGAACCCTGTTTATTGCTGGAGGCCCTTCTTAACCCTTCTTTAGCGGCCTATGCGGTTTATTTATATGTACCGCCCAGCGGGGTGTTTTTAGCCAAAATAGGGCTGTTTACGTGATCATTTTCATGCCTAAATAAGACCCAGAACGTAAAACAAGTATCTATTCCTGAAAGGGCATAAACAGAGCTTTCGAATGACACCATAACGATACTTTTATGATGGCTAGTTTTCTTACAATAACCATGCAACGCGAGTGCAAAAAGCAGGTAATTAGCCACTTTCCCGATACAATTCCGTATATAGCGAGTGAGAGAGGGAGGAGGGAGCTGAGATTCGTGTCAGTAGGTTCGCCGCGGTGGTCTGGAGCAGTCATACGCTCGCTAGTCTCCTGCCACCACTTGTCTCTCTCTCTCAGCAACATTACGTGCTGAAATTGCCACTCGACCTATGTCGAGCGCCGCCACATAGTCCAGCTTTATTAAAAACGACTTATGTGGTGAGCCGCTTTTTAAGGGTTAAGCTAATTATAATCGTCTACTAGAAGCCAGTATAAAATCAAAAGGACAACACTGGTACAGAAAGGAGTAGATAATAGAATTGTTACCAGTACGTTTTTGACTCGGATAATACCTTTTGTGTAATTTAGATGTCGATTTTTGTCCTGGCGAGCGATATTGATCCTATAAACCGGCCTTTGGCCAGGCCTTTTTACTGTTGATTTGTTGTTTAATTTATCTTGAAGGGGGGTCTAGGGAGCGTTAATTTATCTTGAAGGGGGGTCTAGGGAGCGTTAATTTATCTTGAAGGGGGGTCTAGGGAGCGTTAATTTATCTTGAAGGGGGGTCTAGGGAGCGTTAATTTATCTTGAAGGGGGGTCTAGGGAGCGTTAATTTAAGCTTGATGAAGGTCTTAGCGAGGAAACCAAACATTTAATGAATATATAAATAAATAGACCCAAAATAATAATCACTGCCCCCTTAACCTTCAATGTTCTTGTTCCTCTAAATCCGTTATTCTGTTCTTCAGTTATCAGTAAGCTTTATGGTTGTCCTATGTTTATTTTATATATATATTCTTATCGTTTATTATCATATTGTGTTTTTATTTTCCCAATTTTGTTCTTACCCGTATATTTTGGTATTATTCTTGTTCTTCGTTTTCGTGTTAGCTTATCTTGATCCCAAAATTAAATATATTTCGCTGATACTAGATATATTTTCCTATATTATATCCCTTTAATGTTCGTTGTATTATTTATTTTTGTATTTGTTTTATTATTATTATTATTATTATTTTTATTATTATTATTATTATTATTATTATTATTATTTTTTTTTTTTTTTTTTTTTTTTTTTTTTTTTTGTATATATAATGTTTGTTTTACTAACGGAGAAGTAAATCAGATAGCCTAAGTATAATACATTTGTTTTTCACACCTGTATGTATGTATGTATGTATGTATATATTCGGGCACATACCCCATAGCTGGGGGGTGGCCGACTCGAGACAGATCCCAAACAGAAACAACAATTAAATTCCCAATTCTTAGGGTCCAACGCACCTTTCGCGTTCTCACACCTACTGCATAGCATTTATTCATATGTTTTTGATTCCATTATCTATAACACTGATCCATAATGTATACATAGTTTTGGTTTTCCATCGTGTGTAGTGGGTATAATGCACAGTATATGTTTTTACTTCGGTCAGCATTTTACACTATGAGGTATATACATATGACTATTACTACCAGGATGTCAAGAGAGAGCAGAGTTCATTATTTTCAGTCTTCAGTATTGTATAATGTAAAGATAGAATTGTGGTTTATAGGTCAAATTGTGTTTATGGAAGGGCCAAAAATGCGATTTCATGTTGATTTACTTGTGATTCTTCTTCTATTCATTCAGGTCTTCAAATGAAATCGCACCGGTTTGCCACCCTGAATGAATTTACTACTGTCGAAAGTAAAACCCTGTGGATTCTCTTGGTTACACAGATAAGATCCTAATTGTTAACCTCTTCTGTACCAGTGATGGCCTTTTAACATTATTCTAGCAAGTATTAAATGATGAACAAGGGACTGGAGTTCTCGAAAAGGGGCTCCAGTCCTGACGTAATTCTTGACTTACAGTGTGCTGGCTTAATTATCCAGAATGGTTGATAGCCTCTGAAGTCCTATTTTAACTAATTAAATTATTGTGTCAAGTTTATAAAGTGCCTCCAGCAATTAGAAGGCTTCAAATGATCTTACTCAACACTTTTCACTACCACAGATCCTTCTTAAGCTGCACAAAATGGTGTTAATATAGCTATAAGAATATCAAAGAGACGTACCGGTACAGTAGGGTTAATATGAAAGAGACGTACCGGTACAGTAGGGTTAATATGAAAGAGTCGTACCGGTACAGTAGGGTTAATACACTGCTTCAACCCACAAACTGTCTTATACAAGGAAAAATACAATTACGGGGTCATGTCCATTCACTTAAATACATCTATCTGCATTATTATCTTTACAGTGTTCAACAGTTCATTGTAGGTATCAAAATTGTAGTTAGACGATTTTCTTAAATATCTATGGAAATACAATTGTATCTTGGAGAAACCAGTAAATACGAGGATAATTACAGACGCACATTGAATAATGTGTCTTCAATTATATAACGTCCCTTAAAAGTTCAAGCAAACCTCTTTATTGGGTGTCCATAATGTTATAAACATTTATCATTTATAATTAGTCTCCAAAAATCCAAGTGTTTTTACAAACAAACCGCTAAACGTCACTAGAACATAAAACTAAACAGTAATTCCTCTCTAGTAATAATTGGCTATACTCGATATTGGTCTACGGTCGGGCCAAAACTCCACCAGCGAGGAGGAGCGAGCGGTACAACCCTCCTTCCACCACTGCCAGGAACGCACTGCCTACCAAACGCTGGTAGTGTGGATATTATAGTACCAGCACCTCTCCCCCCCCCCCCCCCGTGTCGCCCTATCTCATTAAGGGGAGATCTCCACTTGAGGGATTTTTTTCTTTACCCCTTTCTCCCTCATGTTTAGCCCCATTGCTTTTGATATTATAAAATGTTTGCCCCATTAGTATAGCGATTTTAAGAACTTTCACCCCATATTAAGACCTTTCGTGCCATTTAGGTGTCGAGTTTATCCTGGCGAGCGATAGCGAGCCTGTAATTTAAGAGGAACCAGCTTTCAGCCGGGACATTTTTCTACCGAAAAATGTACAAATTTATCTTGAAAGGGGCTCAAGGGGGTGTAATTTTAAGCTTGATGAAAACGTAGGGAACAAACTAAATACCTCCCCTTAACCCCTTCTGTACCGGTGATGTTTACTGCTGTTATTCAGGCTATATTTAGAGGATTTTTTGCAGTTTAAAAAGGTTCTGCGGTAGTAAGTAGAGTTAATTAAGATAGTTTGAAGCCTGTTAATTGCTGGAGGCCCTTTAAAACTGAATAAAATCACCTAATAGAAGCCAGAATAAAATAAAAAAGTCGGCGCCGGTACTGAACGGGTAGAGGGGAGATGGGCCATTTTCTGTCTGTTATTATGTTCTCTCCACTTACCAACTTTACTCCTAAACTCGACTAATGAAATTAACACTATTAATCCAATTATTCCTTTATATCTCAGTTTCTTCGCTAGACCTCCATCAGGCTTAGAAAATCACCTCCTAGACCCCCGTTCAAATTAAATTTGTACATTTTTCGGTAGAAAAATTTCCCGGCCAAAGGTCGGTTTTCTTAAAATATCAGGCTCGCTATCGCTCGCCAGGAAAAAAATGACACCTAAATGGCACGAAAGGTGTTAACATTGACAACGAAATGGGGCGAAAGGTGTTAAAATCGCCAAACTAACTGTTAATATGCCGAACGTCTTATAATCTTGAACAAATTGAGCCTAACACGAGGGAGAAAGGGGACCGGAAAAACAACTCATCTCCCCGTAATATTGACGAGGGAAGCTGTACAAGCGCTGGATAAAGTGTGCTTCCCTCTTTAATAACCCTTTCAGTAGACGGTGACGATGGGTATGTTGTATTCTGGCTAACGTTGTTAATATTATTATCATTATTATTATTATTATTATTATTATTGTTATTATTATTATTGTTATTATTATTATTATTATTATTATTATTGTTATTATTATTATTATTATTATTATTACCGGGTATTATTATTATTATCATAATTATTATTTGTATTATTATTATTTGATTATTATTATTACCGTATTATTATTATTATTATTATTATTATTATTATTATTATTATTATTACTGCTATTTTTATTATTATTGTTATTATTAGTATTATTAGTATTATTAGAAGGCCGGATTATTCTAAGTCCGACCGCTCAGCCACCCTAGTCCAAACTCTCTAGCCAATTCAACCGCGACCAATTTGCCCAGTTAGCCTTATTCCAACAACCAAATGAAGACGAAAGAAGAAGAAGAGAAGGCTATTTTAGAGATTACAGCACTTTTAAGGGGAGGGTTTTAGTATGTTCCCTAGACCTCAATCAAGCTTAAATAACACCTCCTTTTGAGATAAATTTGTAAATTTGTCGGTAAAAAAATGTCACGGCCGAAGGTCGGTTCCTCTTAAATTACAGTCTCGCTATCGGTCTCCAGGAAATAATTGACACCTAAATGGCACTAAAGTGTTTGAATTGACAGAAATGGGGCGAAAGTTCTTAAAATCGCCAACCTATTGGGGCGAACGTCTTAAAATCTTAAAAGCAATGGGGCTAAACAGGAGGGAGAAAGGGGTCCAGAAAAAAATATATCTCAAGTGGAAATCTCCCCGTAATGCAATGCTCTACTGAACACTCTTGTTAACATTATATTAACCCCTTCTATACCGAAGACGTCTTGTGGATTATATTAAAGCTATAATTAGACGACTTTGTGCAGCTTAGGAAGGATCTACGGTAGTAAAATGGGATACTTAAGATACTTCGAAGCTCTTTATTACTGGAGGCCTTTCTTCAACTTAATAAAATCGTCTAAATAGAGCTAGACTAAAATTAAAAAGACGTCTCCGGTACAGAAGGGGTTAAAGGAGGTGATTGACCTCATAGGGTGTTAATTAGCCGGATTAAAAGCAAAACTAACCGTGAAGAGATGTTTTTTAATCGAAGGCAAAAGTCGGTCATGTAATCAAGAGAGTTAAGGGAAGATGGGTCTTTTTCTGGACCCCCTTCTCCCTCATGGTTAGCCCCATTGGTTTTGAGAGTGTATGACGTTCACCCCATTAGTTTGTCAATTTTAAGACCTTTCGGCCCATTTCTTTGTCAATATTTAGACATTTCGTGCTATTTAGGTGTCGATTTGTTCTTGCTGGCGAACGATAGCTAGTCAGCCTGTAATTTTTGGAAGAAGCCCGGGACATTTCTCTACCAAAAACTGTACAAATTAATCTAGAAGGGGGATCTAATGGATGTTAGACGATTTTCTTTAGTTTATGATCTACCTCTATGACTCGAATGTGTAAATATAATCTCAGTAAACCCTTTTAGTAATAATCACTCCCAATATCAAATACCTCCCAATGAAATTAATGGAAACATGTGATCCTCCCGGGATTTGAACCTGAGTTACCACATACAGATTGTAAACACTCTAATCAATACACCATCAAAATTCAAGACAGTTAATGGTTAAGTATATGACTACTATTTTATATCCAATTATCGAATACTGGATATCAACCTAATCATGTACGCAAACATAGTTCCTTCTTAAGCTGCATCAAATCATCTACTTTTAGCCAGAAGCAAAGGTAAAACAGGGTCATGGTGCTGAAAAGGTTCAAATAATTTACATTCAATCTAGTTTCCGATGCCAATGAGGAAGAGCCTCAAAATATTAAGAGTACAACATTGCTCATCGACAAATTGTCGGAAAATGCACCTCGTGTGAGCCGCCAATGATATAACGAGAAATATGCATGCGTAATTATGTCAATTTTTTTCTTGTTTGACATTTGTGACGTGACCTGCCGTAATGATCTGATGAGGCGATTGTAATTACCCCACATTTTGCCTCTCGTAATTACTGAGGCCCATATTTTTAGGCGGATTTTTCGTACTGGTGGTTATGCTTGAAAGGTAATTATGTGCCAGGTTATTTTTATATATGATTTGTGTTCATGTTTTTGTGTTTCTTTGTATTTTCTGTAGACTGATTTTGATTGATATTTCTTCTTTTTTATATATCGATTTTGATTGATGATTCTTTAAACCTTTCAGCACTCGAGGACTCTATTTTAACCTTATTCAGTCAATCATCAGACGGTTTTATTCAAGTTTGAAAGGTCCTCTAAGAATCAAATGGATTCATCTGGCTGTCATAGTTCATTCCTAAGCTGAATAAAGTGGTCTAGCGATAGCCTTTAATAAATTATTGACATGTGTCATCGTATTTTAAAAAGATTAAAGCTCTATAGATAGAGAGATAGATCGATCGATAAAGATAGATATATATACAGTATACGGTTAGTTTACAAACATAAGTGTAATTCATAATGCTCAAATTTCCAAGTTTAGGGTATGTATTATTTGTTCACAACTAAATTACAAAGTAGGGCGCTCGATTTGTCTTCTTCTTCTTATTGTTCATGTTGTTCGTATTCCGTATTGGAAGAATAGAATGATAAAGACATCCCTCACACACTATTCTTGGGACTCTTGCTATTTCCCAAGTTAGGTCTAGCACTAGGTGTATATAAACTAATTGTAGATAGCCAAAGATGAACATTAGGCTAGCCCTCGAATAGATTACCTAACTTATTATGATGACAAGTTAAGAAATCCCGACCCCCAGCTTCTCATATCTCAAAATATCCGAATAAGTTCGCGTTACCTTAACACTATCTGGTGCAATGTCTCGGGGGTTATTATGGTATTTTGTTTAATTATTATTAAGGGTTTTAATTGTTCTAGACATTTTCGAACAATGTGTATTTAGTTAACCCCTAGACTTGGAAAAACGCCTCTCCAAACCCCCTTCAAACTAAAAGACGTTGCCCAGACGTCTAAATATGTAAATTTTTCGGTAGAAAAATTTCCCGGCCAAAGGCCGGTTTCTCCCAAATTGCAGGCTCGCTATCATTCGCCCAGGAAAAATCGACTCCTTATTAGGTTGAAGCCTCATATAATCGCTAAACTAATTAGGTGAAACGTCTTAAAATATCCAAGCTAATGGAGTAAATCAGGGAGGATCCAAAAATGACCCACCTTGCACCAAATAGGGGTAACTTGCCCAGTAAAAAATCTTCGTAATGAAAGTGCAAAAGAAGCGTCTAAATGATCAGTGAATAGATTCCAAGCTTCAGGGGAGATGGGTCGTTATTCTGGCCCCCTTCTTCCTCATGTTTAGCCCCATTAGTTTAGACATTTTATGACGTTCGTTTCATTAGTTTGGCGATGTTAAGACCTTTTGCACCATTTCTTTAATATTCAGACTTTTCGTGTAATTTAGGTGTCAATTTTGTTTCTGGCGAGCGATAGCGAGCCTGTATTAGCTGCATTATTAGCCTTTATTAGCTGCATTTTATGTAACTAGCTCCTCACCCTTATTTGCTTTATTAGCTTTAACATGTATTAGTTTCCTTCCTTCCGCTATATGCTATTTTTCCTTTCTTTTCTTTATTGGTTTTATTCCTAAATTAGTTTTAATACCTATATCAGCTGTATTGCATCTATTAGCTTTATTGACTATTAGCTTTAAATCCCTTATCAGCTTTGTTGACTTTTTTTGGTTTAAATCCTTTATTAGTTTTGTTTCTCCTTATTTGTCATTTGTTATATATATTTTTTTTTTGTCTATATTCCAACTTACTTCCTCTCGGGCATAGGCTGAGAGCCTTAACATTCACCGCTTTACAATGAACAGTGAAGCCTGTGAGGTCTTGTTCCAGTCTAGGGAGTGAGACATGTGAAGCACGTAGAGTACAACGAGCACCTGCCATCTTGCCTTCACATGAGGCACGGTGCTCACTCATGGCCCGAAACGACCCCATCTCTGAAGCCACCTCGTTCCCGTGCTTCACTGTCTCATCCCCTACACTCGGACTCTCACACTTACACACACACAACGCCACCTGTTGAGCAGATAACTCACCAGGCATTGCACCCCTATAGCATATTTTGAATATGGGAATATTCATACAGTGCTATTTAATCAGGGAACAATGAGGGTATTTTATTGACGTTTCGGTGGGCTTGTGGTAATGCACTGATACCAGGTACAGCACAAATTCCATCCCAATAATATCTTCCCATTAATACATCGGGATTTGTACCCGGGACCTTTGGATTACCAGGCCAGTGGCAAGACCACTCCACCACACCTCCCATTATTACCATTATTCATTATTAGGACGCGTTTCTGCATTAGTTTCTGGTTATTATTTGATGCATTATTGCCTTTATTAGGCCTTGTAATATTAGGACGCGTTTCTGCATTATGTTCTAGTTATTATTTGATGTTGTATATTCTTTATTTGACATTTTAATATTAGGACGTGTCTTTTTCCCCATTAACTCCTTCTGTACCGGCGACGTTTTTGTGATTTTATGTGAGCTATATTTAGACGATTTTGTGAAATTTATGAAGGATCTGTGGTAGTAAAGAAGGATACATAAGCTAGTTCGAAGCCTGTTAATTGCGAGAAGCCCTTTTTAAACTGACTACAATCTTCTAATAGTAGCGAAAATAAAGTTAAAAAGACGTTGCCGGTACAGAAGGGGTTAAACTGCATAAAATCGCAAAATTGTAGCCAAAATCCCAGGTATTCGGGTGTCGTCCTACTGAAGTGGTTAATCGAGCCCACCTCACTTTTTTTTCTTTCTCTCCCTCTCTCTTTGGCTTGTATCCATTCGGCCCCATTCAGCCTACTGTTTTAAGACGTTTACTTCCATTCATGTGTCAATATTTTCCTGGCGAGTGGTAGCGAGCCAGCATATATTTTGTTTTGTTTTTACAGCAAGCTAAATTTGTACATTTTTCGATAGAAACATTTCTCCGGCGAAGCCGGATTTCTTCATACAATGCTAGCTCGCTATCGCTCGCCAGGAAGAAATCGACACCTGGATGGGGATAAACGTCTTAAAACAGTTGGCTGAATGGGGCCAAATGGATACAACCCAGGGAAAGGGAGAAAAGAGAAAAGAGATAAAAACAAACGGTGACCCCCTTAATGTATTATGGGTGTGTGTGTGTGTGTGTGGGGGGGGGGGGGGACTAATAATTATGTATCCCCAATTTATTCCTAGCGTCATTAACGAAAAATAATGATGGTGTCATTTTGTATTTGTGAGCCAGAACAATGTTTTGGCTGGGGAAATATATATCAAGCCTATATTTCAGCCAGCTAATTCGGAATAATGTGTGTGTATTCATTATTTAGGATATCTAGATGCATTTATTAGTTCTTATCGATATGTTATTAGACAACAAATATAGGATATATAAATAATAATAATAATAATAATAATAATAATAACACTAATAATAATGATAATAATAATGATATTAATAATAATAATAATAATAATAATAATAATAATAATAATGTTTACAATAATAATAATCTTAATAGTGATAATAATAATATAGGTATACTAATAATAATAGTTTATACTATAGACGGAGACATTAATACTTGCTGTGCATTTATGTAAATAGTATGCAATTGACGATAAGCTATTTATTGGTACAATCGTAGCATAATTATTTTGTTATATGTAAATATATATTGTAAATACTAGTCGTAGTAGCAATAGTAGTTGTAGTTGTAGTAGTAGCAGTATCAGTTGTTGTTTTTGTTGTATAGTAGTAGGAGTATATAGTTGTTGTTGTAATAGTATTAGTAGTTGTAATAATAATAGTAGCAGTAGTAGTAGTGATAATTGTAGTAGTATAAATAACAAAACCATTAACAGCCTAACATTTGGCTAGGACAAACGTTGAGTAATGAAGATGGCGGGTAAGTATTTTCGCCTACTATCTGATCTGACGTCTTGGGGGTTATTAGGATATTTATTATTATTATGATTATTATTATTATTATTATTATTATTATTATTATTAGTAGTAGTAGTAGTAGTAGTATAATTTAGATTGTGCTTGCCTTTGTCTTTTGCGAGCCACATAGTTTAGTTTGTCCCCTGGGCTAACAAAAACGCCTTCCCAGACTTCCTGCAAACTAATAACTGCCCACTTAGCCCTTCGTCAAGCTTAGTTTGTACAGTTGGCCAAGTAAGTCGTGTCTCCGCTGCCATTACGTTTTGCTCGCTGTGTGCTGCATTAATGTATGTCAGATGTTGAATAGGGTGTGTAAAGATAGGAACATCTTTGTATATCTCACTCGAAATTATGAATTAAAGCTGAGCCAGTGCTGATACCAATTATTGATAGAAATATACTTAGTGCCGCGACATCACTTATTTGGCCGACTGAACATATTTCGATAGATAATGTGCCACTCGAAGGCCAATTTTGTCCAAACCACAGGCGTGCCATCGCTCGCCCAGAAAAGAATCGACCCCTGATTGGGGTGAAGCGTCTTATTATCGCCAAACCAATAGGGTGAAGCGTCTTAAAATCCCCAAACTAATGGAACGAAATGGGGAAGGTCCAAAAAGACCTCACTCGGGTCAAATAAGTTATGAAAAATACATTAAAAATTTACATTAAATATAAACTATAGGATTATTGTAGACTGGACCGTGCAATGTGAAAACAATTCAATACATTTAAAAACTATATAGATTTGTCTAAATGTTTTTTCTTTGTAAACTGTAAAGGACATTTCTTGATATATCTGATCCAGGAAGACTTACAGTATATTAGTGTTAATACTCTTTTAAGCCATGAGAGAGAGAGAGAGAGAGAGAGAGAGAGAGAGAGAGAGAGAGAGAGAGAGAGAGAGAGAGAGGCAGGGACTTGTATTGATCTCTTCGTTACTGCATATTCCTATTTCATTCCAGAAAGAGAGAGAGAGAGAGAGAGAGAGAGGGGCAGAGGCAGAGACTCGATCTCTTCATTACTGCATACTCCTATTTCATTCCAGAGAGAGAGAGAGAGAGAGAGAGTGAGAGTGAGAAAGAGTGAGTGAGTGAGAGAAGCAGGGACTCGATCTTTTCATTACTGCATATTCCTATTTCATTCCAGAGAGAGAGAAAGAGAGAGTGAGTAAGTGAGAGAGGCAGAGGAAGGGACTCGATTTCTTCATCACTGCATAATCCTATTTCATTCCAGAGAGAGACAGACAGAGAGAGAGTGAGAGAGGCAGGGACTCTATCTTTTCATTACTGCATATTCCTATTTCATTCCCTCCCTTCACTTTTGTGCCATCTCCTTCAATTTATATCTAATTTTTCTTATTTTCTTTCTCGCTTTTTCAATTGTCTGTATTTCTACTTTTATTTGCAATCAAGAGGGTGCAGTTCGTGTACATGGCAACACCACAATAAGTCTCTCTCTCTCTCTCTCTCTCTCTCTCTCTCTCTCTCTCTCTCTCTCTCTCTCTTTCTATCTATTCTTGTCCTTCTTCAACTGACGGAAAATTGATAGGGCGTAATTTGTATTACTCAGATATTGCGAAGATTTTATATATCGAATTATGGTGTTTATTATGAGAACCTGGTAGTATTATGACGCGGATACATTATAATATTATATTTCATATTATTCCATTAGATATCAAGACATGAGTTGCTAAGGGTTCCCAAATACCCTCAGCTGAAACTTAAACCGACTATATAATAGTCAACCCGTATTAACCCTTTGAGGATCATGACGCGTTTTGACTGTTTATTCTAGCTATCATTAGACGTTTGTATGCAGTTTAGGAAGAACATGTGAGAGCTCAAGATTTAATTAAGATAGTATTTAACCCCTTTGATTCTTCGATATCCTTCCTAAACACTATATAGTCGATTATAGCCAGAACAAACTGTCAAAACACGTCATAATACTCAAAGGCTCAGTCATTGGGTGGTTTTTGGTGTTGTGAATGCATTTTCATTAATTAGATTATTTTATCTGATTGTTTTATCCCATACTTTTTATTTTTTTTATTTTTTTTTAAGAGACAATGAACGGAGGAAGGAAAAACACAGATACAACAAAAAAGTCCATGTGCCTAAAGGCATCCTCCATTCATAAAATGTTTGTAACAACTGGATTTAAACATTTGTAGATTGTAAGTTTGTGGAAAGCAATTCGAGGGAAGTGAATTCCAAAGAGTAGTAGTTCTAGGGATAAATGAATTTTGATAAGCAGAAGTTCTGCATTGTGGAGGAGAAAGTGTAAATTCATGGGCGCTCTCAGCTGCCCTAGTTCTACGAGGAAAGATGTGGAGAGGCGGCACAATTGAAGCAAGTTCCTCGGAACAATTGCTGTGAAAATATCTGTAGAATAATGCAAGGGATGCAAGGGATGCTTCGTATGGATAATGTAGGAAGGTCCTGTGTGATTGCAGGGTTATTGATTATTGAATGGTTGTATATACAGTGTTATTATCCAACAAGATATAATAGGGGTGTTTATATACTGTATGGAATATGAATGGTTGTATATACAGTGTTATTATCCAACAAGATATAATAGGGGTGTTTATATACTGTATGGAATATGAATGTAGCTTCCTAATTTCAACTCTGTACCTCGACGAAGATTGACAGATAATAACAAATTGTGCAAAGCTAATAATTAGGGTGTTTTTTATTTAATTTGTATTTTATGTTTTTGTTATATATTTATTATTATTATTTATATTTTTACTTATTTTTATATATATATTTATTTTGTGTGCATAAACATTGTATTTGGGGGCCTGACTCTATAGCGACATCTACTGTATATGGTTGCCAAATATCCGACATGTATGTGAACAAAATACTCCGAAATATCCTAATTATGTGAAACCGAACCACCCAGAACACATTGCAAAGCAGAAGAAGAAGAAAAACAACAAAAACAACAACAACAACAACAACAACAACAACCATAACTCAATCATTCGTATTCTTTCATCTTCGTTGCTGGCAAAAAAATACGTCTCCCTCTCTGCTTCTCAGTTTCTTTGAGGGGCAGCTAAGCCAAATGCAGAGGAATCATCATATCTTCTTATCCCCTTTCCTTTGGCTTGTATTCATATGTTTCATATTCCTCCTCCTCCTCCTCCTCCTACTAATACTACTACTACTACTACTACTACTATTATTACTACAATATATACTCAGGCACATACCCCATTGCTAAAAATTTGAACCCTTAAATGTTGTTTCTGTTCGAGCACTGTCTTGAGTCGGCCACCCCCTACTACTACTACTTCTCCTTAATAGTATTAGTATGTTTTCTTCTTTCTTCTCATCCTCCCTCCTCCTTCTTCTTCTGCTTTACTGTCCTTTTCTTTACTTAGAACATAGTCAGTACATTTGCCTGTAGATCCCCAAGCAGCCTCGTAAGGACCTATAGGCATGTTGCAGTTTGTAATTATTTTGTAGCACTCCTCCTCTTCTTCATTCTTCTCCCTCTCCGTGTCTTTATTGTGGGATATCGATGAAAATGCACAATAACAAATCTCCTCCCTGTTCCCAGCTTCTACTTCTATTTCTATTTTCTCCTCCTCCTCTTCCTCTTCTTCTTCCTCTTCCTCTTCGTCCTCCTCCTCCTCCTCCTCCTCCCTTCCTTCTCCTCTTCCTCCTCTTCGTCCTCCTCTTCTTCTAAATTTCTTTGTGAGGGGATACTGAAGCAAATACAGAGAAATCACCTACCGCTCCCAGACCCTTCTCTATTCAACCTCTCGGGAAGAGAGTTGTTGAGAGGTTTGGCTCTTACCCTGGATTGCTGCGTGGGATGTGGACTGTGTGTGGGGGTGTATGTATGTGTGTGTGTCAGAGAGAGAGAGAGAAAGAGAGCGCATGTTGTTCTATAACGCCATCGGTAAAATCTAAAAATGAATAATGGATAAACTGATAACTTAAAAAAGAGAAAGAGAGAGAGAGAGAGAGAGAGAGAGAGAGAGAGAGAGAGAGAGAGAGAGAGAGAGAGAGAGACAGACAGAGAGGGAGGGAGATGCAATCGACATTGGTAAAACAAAAGTAGGCTTGTGATAAGGGTATATATGAGAGAGAGAGAGAGAGAGAGAGAGAGAGCAACAATTCATTATATACTATTAATGATAGAATTTAATGAATATTGACTGATAGTGTCCATGAAAGAAACACAATCGCACGTCAGAATATTCCACCATGCTCCCAATGATGGATATTTAGGGCACGTTAGGGAGTCCTTCTAGCCAGATTTTGAACTACTGGATACACACGCACGCACGCACGCACACACACACTCTCTCTCTCTCTCCCAACCCCCCTCTCTCTCTCTCTCTCTCTCTCTCTCACACACAGATACACACTTACTGGGGAGATTGTAGACACCAATCAAGCAGGGCAATTCTCAGGGGAGGCCTCATAGGCATGTGATAAGGTGTTTGTGGAACTCCTGTTTCAATAGTCTGGTTTCCCTCACTGTTTCTGTTTGTGTCTCACCTACACAGAGAGGTTAATACAGCTAGCTCTTACAAACACCTCCTCCTCCTATCCATTTCACTACAGTAAACAAGTGTACTATTTTTGTTCCCATTACAAAAGTAGTATGGCTCTCACTCTGTCAACATTGGTGAAACACTTGTTACAGGAAGTATTGCCTCTTGTCTCCCTCATATACATAGGAAACAAACACTCACACACTCACTCTCTCTCATTCACCCTCACTCACGCACACTCACTCACTCACTCTCTCTCTCTCTATCTATCTATCTATATACCTATCTATCTACCCATCTACCTATCTATATATATATATATATATATATATATATATATATAGTGTATACTGTATATATATATATATATCACACACACACACACACACACACACCAACTCCCGCGTAGCAATTCAGGGTAAGTCCATTCAGCTGCAGACGATCCCTGATTACACAACAATAAAATCATTATATTATCGTCGGCATTTTTATCTGTATTAGTTTGTATTTGTGTTATATTTATCTATCTATCTGGCTATATATATGTATATATATATACTGTATATACTGTATATATATATATATATATATATATATAATTATATATATATATATACTGTATATATATATATATATATATATATTAAATATTCATAAATATATATATATATATATATATATATATACAGTGTGTATTGAAATAACTGTTACAGACTATGATGAACGCATTGTAAAATGGAAAATAAACATATATTGTCGTATCACATTTCCCCCCCCCAAAAAGTGTTATTTATGAGATATATGCTTATTTAGAAATCTAGCAAAACAGGGTTACAAATAAAGCACTAAATATTTGCTACATGATTAACATATTTACTATGGACTTAACTAAAGGGAGAGTAAAGGTTTACCTATTCACACATTACAAATTACGAAATCAAAGTATCTTTGAAAATGGAGATGATATTAGGTAGTTAGCAGACAAATACTCATTATTATAAACATATTTGCGTAACAAAATATGTAATATTTACAACTCTGGTCACAGGGTATGATGCTGATGCCCAAGTCTGGGTCGACTATCCAACGTAGTTGAAGGCAATTTAATCGTATATGAAGCAAAGTTCTTGATTCATAGATTCATTACGGGCTGATCGTTCCTATCTTGAATAAAATTCCAAAAATGATTAACGACTCGATATAAAGATTCAATGATTAAAAGTATTGGGTATGATTGATTTCTGTATTACAACAGTTGGTGGTAATTGAAATTATTTCAATTAATATCCTCTTATTACACTGTAATGACCATGTACAGCAGTGGTAATTAATTCTGATCGATTAATTCAAATTAATTAATTCAATTCAATTAATTCAATTAATTAATTCATATTCTTATTTGAAATCTCGATCTTATTAAACGAATCTCTGAAATGCAAATGCTCAGTAAGAATTAGTAAGGAGATTCAATTCAACCAGAAACATCTTCGAATAAGTTAGTATATGAATTTATGTTTACTACTGTACAATTAATAAAATAAGAATGGGCAATTACTTTGTAATGCACACAATGGGTCGATATTTTTAACATTGCTTTTTTTATTTACTAACATATGGCAGTAATGTTTGCAGACCACTTGAGGATCGTTATTTGCTCCATCCAAGATGCCTTTGGCCTTTCCTATGATGAACACAAAAATTGAATCAACATAAAATAATTTCAGTTGTAAACGGTGTATAAAGGAAATATTACTTGTTCCGGTCTAGGGAGTGAGACATGTGAAGCACCCCGGCTCGAAGCAACTCTATCTCTGAAGCTGCTCCACCTCCGCGCTTCACCGTCTCATTCCCCAGACTCGGACTCTCACTCTCAAAATGCCACCTATTGAGCAATTAACTCACTGGGAATTGGCCCCCTGTAGCATATTTTGAATATGGAAATATTCATACAGTGCTATTTAATCGGTGAACAACGAGGGCAATTTTTTGGCATTTCGGTGTGCTGTGGTAATGCACTGAAAGTAGGTACAGGACAAATTCCATCCCAATAATATCTTCCCATTGACATATTGGGATTCGAACCCGGGTCCATTAGATTACCAGTCCAGTGGCAGGACCACTATAATTATATATATATATATATATATATATATATATATATATACTGTATATACATATACTGTATATATATATATATATATATATATATACCTGTGTATGTATCGTCGGTATTCTTGTCATTTATATTTGCTATTTTTTTTCCATATCTATCTATCTCTCAAATAACTGACTATCTATCTATCTTCCTGTTTAAATTAAGTATCGTCCATTTTGGCAGTACAGGTATTATTATTATTATTATTTTGTTTTTGTTCTATATTCCAACTACTCCCTCTCGGGCATAGGCCTGTACATTCCACCGCTCAACACGGTGAAGCCCGTGAGGTCTTGTTCCAGTCTGGGGAGTGAGACATGCGAAGCATCCATCATGGCTCGAAGCAGCTCCATCTCTGAAGCGGCTGGTTGCTTCGTTCAAGTGCTTCACCGTCTCACCCTCCAGACTCAGACCCTCACTCTCAGAACGCCCCCTATTGAGCAGTGAACTCACTAGGCATTGTCCCCCTGTAACATATTTTGAATATGGGAATATTCATACAGTGTTATTTAATCAGGGAACAATGAGGGTATTTGTTTGGCATTTCGGTGGGCTTTGTGGTAATGCACTGATACTAGGTACAGCACAAATTCAATCCCAATAATATCTTCCCATTGACATATCGGGATTTGAACCCGGGTCCATTGGATTACCAATCCAGTGGCATGACCACTCCATCACACCTCCCCGAAGGTCTGTGTGAAGGGCCTGCCTCTTGTCAACCCGAAGGCCTGTGTGAAGGGCCTGCCTCTTGTCAACACGAAGGCCTGTGTGAAGGGCCTGTCTCTGGACAACACGAAGGCCTGTGTGAAGGGCCTGCCTCTGGACAACACGAAGGACTGTGTGAAGGGCCTGCCTCTGGACAACACGAAGGCCTGTGTGAAGGGCCTGCCTCTGGACAACACGAAGGCCTGTGTGAAGGGTCTGCCTTTGGACAACACAAAGGCCTGTGTGAAGGGCCTGCCTCTGGACAACACGAAGGCCTGTGTGAAGGGCCTGCCTCTTGTCGCCACGAAGGCCTGTGCGAAGGGCCTGCCTCTTGTCGCCACGAAGGCCTGTGTGAAGGGCCTGCATCTTGTCCTGTCTCTAGCACCAGTGTGGTTCTCTACCTAAACTAATAGCTATAGTGAACAAATGAAGAGTTCTCTATATTATAAAGTGTTATGTTATATAAATAAATTAAAAACCAATGTTTGGCATTGGATTTTTATGTGCTTATTTTGTTATCAATGTTGCCTTAATTTGTGTGTGTTTTGTGTTTTATATATTTTATTTCATATTATTGTTTTGCAGTCTTCAATACGTTTTGTTTTTATATCGTGCGGTGTATGGTTTTGATTTGTTTGTATTGCAAATTTTACATTATTAGTATTGTTATTATTTACCCCTTCACCACTCTTACGTAATGTTCATCATATTTTGGCTACCATTAGACGATTTTGTTTAGTTTGTAATCTACCTATACTACTCAAATGAGTAAATACGATCTCAATAAACCCTATTTTTGTTATAATGCATAAAATCATCTAATCTCAGCCAGAGTTAAATATAAAAATAGATCATGGTGCTAAAGGGGTTAAGTGTTTGCATTATTATCTTAACATTATATGTTTATGATACATTTTGAGAATACAGTAGACGGATCTTAACTGTATATAGATTGATAATGTGGATCAAGATGAAATGAGTAACAATTATGCTCTTCAGAAATACACGGATCATTATTGCACGGGAAACTTTTGCTCAGATTACTATTGCACGGCTCACTGTTGGACGGCTCACTGTTGCACGGCTCAATGTTGCACGGCTCACTTGCATGGCTCACTGTAGCACGGCTCACTGTAGCACGGCTCACTGTTGCAGTGCTCATTGTTGCACGGCTCACTATTGCACGACTCACTATTGCATGACTCACTGTTGCACGGCTCACTGTTGCACGGCTCACTGTTGCATGGCTCACTATTGCACGGCTCACTTGCATGGCTCACTGTAGCACGGCTCCCTGTTACACGGCTCACTATTGCACGGGTCATTGTTGCCCGGCTCACTATTGCACGGCTCACTGTTGCACGGCTCACTATTGCACATCTCACTACTGCATGGCTCACTGTTGCACGGCTCACTGTTGCACGGCTCACTGTTGCACGGCTCACTATTGCACGGCTCACAGTTGCACGGCTCACTATTGCACGGCTCACTGTTGCACGGTTCACTATTGCACAGCTCACTGTTGCACGGCTCACTGTTGCACAGCTCACTATTGCGTGGCTCACTTTACTGAATGGGTTAACAATAAATCTGGCCCATGCAGTTGAGGAAGTCCATTCAACTGCAGACCACCCCTGGTTACATTGTTCACCCTGGGAGAGAGATAAACTTTCCTATTGGGGGTATTGTTGTCTGACTGTACATATGTTTACCTATCTATCTACTGTGACGTTAACCACTCCGTTAGAACCGCATGGCTTGTCCTACAGTGACTCGCTAGGATCGCCAGGGCAGTGGATGTGGTTACAGTTGATGTATTATTGTGTGCTTTATTTCATATGAAAGCTCGTGTCATGGGCAGTCCAGAAAGGCTCTTTGTTTTCGCCCATGTCAAGGCTTTATATATTTAATTGCAGAGTATATGTTTTATCATTAAGTAGTAATGATAGGATTTGAGAGAGAGAGAGAGAGAGTAGAACAGAGTGAGAGGAGGCGCGCAGTGTTTTTTGCCATGTTCGATGACGTCACAGCTGGCTGGCCTCTTGGGTATTGGTTGGAGGAGTTTTTTACCATGCTTGGTGTCGTCATTGTTTGGCTGGCTTCTTTGCCATTGGCCGAAGGAATTGTTACCGCTTTGTCTACGCGGTGCGAGCTAGTGCTAGTATAGATACAGCTCTCTCGCCACTCTCTCCCTCAGATCTGGTTTCTAGAACGCATCCCTCTTATCCCTTTGATACCTGTCGCCCTCACTGCACCTGAGAACCTTTTCCTCTGCCTATCTCTCTCATTTTCCCTATCTTTCACCACCTTTTATTAATATTATACCCCCTCTGGTTAACTCTGCATAATCAGCTTCATGCTGGCCAGTTGTATTGTGCGTTAAGGTCTTATATAACCCATGTATGTTAGTTGTTAAGATAAGTTGATCACGAAGCATTGGTTGGCATTCATATTGTTCAGTACTGCTTCCTATAATTATTAGTGTTCTGCTGGATTAGATAATGCTAGACTAGGAGTCTGATACTATAAGGTATTGTTTCCGATGGGTGCTGGCTTTAGTTAAAAGCTGCACGACATACCTGAGAACTGGAGTTGATTGGGTAAATTCTAGTCTGTGTGCCATTGAGAATAGAGCATGCACGAATGAGGGCGTTTTGCCTATACCATTCTGCACTGTTCTAGGCTCGGTTATTTGTCTTTGAGGTACGCCAGGAGAACGCTTAATACTTCGGTATTAAGGTTTCTCAAGAGAGCTACCCTTCACTCTAACGTAATACTTGACGCACAGACTTGAGATTTGCACTAGGCTATGCGGCATGCCATGCGCACCAGTATCTCGTATCATTGACTCTAGCTAGACTTTATCAGTCACAGTAGACATTAAGTATATTAAACCAATTACTCTTATTATGCATACCCGTTTATGATTACACAAGCATTTCGCAGCCTAGTTTGATGTATTGAGACACAAACGACTTAGCCTCTTTTTGTTGATAGGAATACTGCATTGTCGTGGCGATTATTATTAGTGTTGTAGCATTTAGGATATTCTTGGCTCCGACTGCATTATATATCCTGCCTTTTGTGTGCATAGCCTGCACGAGCATTGTTCCGCTGCCTGCCTTTTTGGGTTCCATTTCCGATTCGAGCATCTTGATAGCATCTAACATTTAAAGAAGATTCCTTGTCGGTGTTGAAGGACTTTAGTGCACTTTCTTTCATGCAGGAGTGCCTGACATTTATTGATTAAAGTAACGTAAGCTGTAACTTTCTTACCACCTTACTTTGCATACCATAACCAAGCACCTTCGGTTATAGGTAGTAATAGGCTGTTTTCACATAACATTAAGCCTAGAGTAGACGCACATTTATTGAGAGTTTAATAACCTATTATTGCATATAGATCTCTGGAGAGTATTTGTGTTCTTTGTTCACTGGGAATATACATAAGAGGTTGGATCTAGCGCTTTCCGTTGTAGTATTTATGCCATTACTAGTCCAATGAATAAGAACCCTGATATATTTAAACCTCAGTCATAACAAATGGCGACCTTACCTAGGATTTGGTGAACCTTAATTTATTAGCAGGGAACATTTGTTGTTTTTGGGAATATTTTGCGGGGATCAGCAAGAATAATATTTTTTTTTGCAACATAGTATAGCCCTTGAGTATTTCCGAGAATTTTTGTGTGTATATTGAGGTATAAGAGTTTGGGGTGCTTCTTTTCTGAATATTGAGGTGAGAATTTTTTTGGAGCATCATGTCTTATACCGGATCAGAGGATAATGGAGACACAGTACGTAATGTCGAAACTGAGGAACAGCAGCATGATGATGGGGTTAATCAGGTGAACTGTGAGGAGGATGCTAGGATATTTTTGCAATGGCCTGTTACTGCCGAGCGGTTGGAGGGTATGGATCGGTACGGTCTTCAATGCCTGGCCACAGCTATCGGTCATGTTTGTACTAGCAGCATGACCAGGGATAACTTGATAACGTGTGTACTGGGCAGGGTGACTGGTGAGCGAGATGGGTTGAGTGCTCAGAGCCCTTTGGCCATGCTTCCCCAACACTCGACTCCCAGCCATCCCAGTAGTTTGCCGATCCCGAGTACGCTTCCACAGTTGGGTGGTGACTGGCAGGGTGGGTTGCCCCTGGGGTGACCACCGGTAATTTCAAACATTGTAGCACCTTCACCTCCTCAAGGGTTAACTCCAGAATTATTGCTTCAGCTCGAATTAGCTAAGCTTCAGCAGCAATTAGAATTAGCCAAGATAGAAGAGAGAGCCATGATAGAAGAGAGAAAACTATCAGTCAGCAGCACATAGAGCTAGCAAAAATCCAAGCTGATTTAGAGTCGACTAGGTACTGTGCCGACATGGACGTAGAGAAGTCGCGAGTAGAGACAACGGGACAGCGACTTGGGGCTGGTAACCGTGTTCATGATCAATCTCTCTCGCACTTATTGAAACTGGTTCCGGTGTTTGATGAGAGTGGTGTAACAGAATTTTTCGCACGCTTTGAGAAGAAGTGCCAGGAACACCAGTGGCCAGAGAATAAATGGGCAGCACTTGTATCCTCTAGATTAATAGGCAAGGGTCTTAAAGCCTACGATGCATTACCTTTGGAGTCATGTATTGTGTATGAGGATCTCAAGGAGGCTGTCCTGAAGGCTTACGAACTGCAACCAGAAACGTACCGTTTGAAGTTCCGGGGTGTAACCAAGGTGAACACACCCGGGACTTGTCCGATGCTATGGGGAACTGGCTCCGATCTGTGAAGGTAACAACATTTGATGGAATTAAGCAGTTAATGATGTTGGAGCAGTTCTTTAAGAGCACGGGCGGTGATCTAACTTTGAACTTAAAGGAGAAAAACCCAAGAACTCTAGTCGAAGCAGCAGAAATGGCTGATCGACGGCTGTCTTTGATTCGGGGTTGCGGGTCCTCACAGAAGTACGATGCAAGTGCTAGGTACCGTTATCCTCCCCCTCCCCGTAGCAATGACACATTTAACCAAAAGA
The DNA here is from genome assembly GCA_032716605.1 of Paralithodes platypus. Classification (NCBI taxonomy): domain Eukaryota; kingdom Metazoa; phylum Arthropoda; class Malacostraca; order Decapoda; family Lithodidae; genus Paralithodes; species Paralithodes platypus. Next base: position 16,016,877 of record CM064512.1, read on the forward strand.
GCAATGACACTAAAACTGAATCCAAACCTAATACCACGCCATATGAGAAAAGTCAGGGGCTTTTTACATCACAGTATAAGCCGAAACCGAAATGTATGTGTTTTAAGTGCCACCAGGAGGGTCATAAGGCAAATGAGTGCCCTAGTCGACCTCCTCCGGCAGCCGTGTCTTTTGCTCACGGCATTGGAGTGTTCAAGAGGACATCGGAGTTTGTTAGAGGCAATTCTTCCGAGGTAAATACACTGCCAGTGCAGAAGGATCCGGAAGGCTTATTCCCTGTCCGTGATGCCTTTAGTGACAACAGGGGACTCGGTTGTGTGGAGTGGGGGGGTAGAAGACATGAGGTGAGAATTTTGCGTGACACTGAGGCATCGCAAACATTGTTGAGGAATTTCACTGGTAAACCTGTAAATATGGCGCGGGTGGTTGTGGTTCAGGGGGTTAATGCAACAAGGTCATACCCGCTTGTAAGAATGAAGATGGAAGTTGATGGTGTGTCTCGTGACCTGGATGTAGGAATTGTGGAGAAGTTACCTGTTTGGGGCGTAGACCTCCTTCTCGGCAACGACTTTGCGGGGCCTACTTCTGAGGCTCCACCCTTAGTCGTTGCCGAGAAGCCGGCCGACGTGAGTAGGGAGGAGCAGGAGTGGGTTGAGAAGTGTCAGGTGCAACCTATGGCGTGTGTTGTCACCAGATCTCTTGCATCCAGGGAGTCGCATTCTGGCCAACAGTCTTTAGACAAGCGGAGGAAAGGTACCGAGAAGGGGTTGAAAGTTGATGCGGTTGAGAGTTTAGTATCAACGGACATTCTCGGGGACTCATTATTAGGACCGATATTCGAGTCTGGAGAAGACCCATTAACTGTTACTGAGAAGGCAGAGGATGGGCTTAAAAAGACGAAGAGACAGCAACAATACACAGAGAGAGAGCAACGGGAGGCTAAATTCAATGTAGGAGGGGGGCATGAGTTGTTTCGCAAACACTTAGATAAGCTTGCTCCTTCGGACATTCATAAATTGCAATTAGAAGACCCGGAGGTTCTTGAATGTGGTACCGGTGCTGTCGAGTTGGAGGAGGACAGTGATGCACAGTCGGGAGATGTAGCAACAAGGTATCCTGACGCGTACCCTATGAGAAATGGGTCAGCGAAGACGGTGGTCCGAAGCTTGCTAGTGTATTTTTCCCGGTATGGTTACCCGCAGGGGATTCAGTCAGACCAAGGATCCAACTTCACTTCTGACCTCTTTGTTCAAGCAGTGCCGCAGCATGGGATTGTTACGGTTGGGTCATCTGCGTATCATCCGGAGAGCCAGGGTGTGTTAGAGCGATGGCACTCAGCCTTAAAATCTGTGCTTCGTTGTTGTTGCTTTGAGGGTGGGAAAGGTTGGGATCTTGGCCTGCCATATGTTTTATTTGCTGCACGGGAGGTACCTGGGGAAAGTTTGGGATTCAGCCCTAATGAGCTCGTCTTTGGACACCGTGTCAGAGGGCCTCTCCATATGATTAAAGAAATATGGGAGGGTGCAGATAAACCTTGTTCTATGCTCAAGTATGTCCCCGACAGTCGAGAACGGATGTTGCGCAGTCTGGAGTTGGCTGGCCGTAATTTGACTAGCTCTCAGGCCCTAATGAAGGACAGGTACGACCTCAAGGTTAAACTCAGGGAGTTTCACGTGGGTCAGGAGGTGTTGATTCTACCGCCCCTTGTAGGTCATCCCTTATCCGCGAAGTACACTGGTCCTTATAGGGTGGTTGAGAGGCTATCGGACCTGGATTGCTTGGTGGCCGCTCCAGACAGACGTAAGCGCAATCAGTTATGTCACGTTAATCTCATGAAGGAGTATGTGAGGCACCCCCCGGAGCCTCTCACTGTGCCTGTGATGACGTTTAGCAGTCAAGGTGGAGAAGGAGAACGGGACAGTCAACCTCAGGTGGAGGATAACTGGAAGGATAAGAAAGTCAAATGGGCACCTGAGTGTGAGAAGGCGTTTAGAGTAGTAAAACACCTGTTGTGCACTCACCCGATCCTCAGGGCCCCTGACTTTAGCCTACCTTTCCAACTAGCAACGGATGCTAGTGGTGTGGGGGCTGGTGCCGTCCTTATGAAAAAGGACGATGATGGGCTGGAACATCCTGTTAGTTTCTGCTCGGAGAAGTTCAATTCAGCCCAGGGAAGCTGCTCTGTTGTCGAGAGGGAGCTGCTGGCAGTTGTGCTTGCACTGAGGCATTTCGAGGTCTATGTTCCAGCCTATGGTCCAGTCGTTCTAGTTTACACAGATCATCACCCTCTCAAGTTCTTGGACCAGTTTCACAATCGGAATATGAGGCTGACCAGGTGGTCACTAAGGTTATTTGTATATAACCTGGACATACGCCATATTGCCGGTTGTGACAACGTGGTTCCAGATTGTCTTTCAAGGGTATATTATCCTGGGTAGATTGACACACGGGTAGCCTCCTGCTTTAGTTTGAATAGTATTTTGCGCTTGGTCCTTGTTGGCTCGTGGTTGTAGCCCAGCGTATTGGGTCGTAAAGCAGGAGTTGAGCGTTTGATATAGAAGAAAAAACTAGGCATGCCCCTATAGTGCAGCTGAAATAAACAAATTAAAAACATAAACATCAAATAAAAACTTTCTTTGATAGCTGAATTTTTTCAGTATGTTATAGCAGTAATTCTGAGTTGCACTCCTCTCAGAATGCTGGGCTAGAGAAGCTCGCTCTTGAGGAGCATAACTACATATGATTTAACCTACTGTGTTGGGGAGGGTTATAATTTTGTAAAATGTTTTGTTGAAGAACTGTGCCAGATATTTTACTGCCACTGGGTGATGGGAAGTAGAGATATAGCATGGGTTCTAACCATCAGATTTTTTTTTGAGCTTTGGGCCTCTGAGAAAAATCTTGGGGGGGGTGTGACGTTAACCACTCCGTTAGAACCGCATGGCTTGTCCTACAGTGACTCGCTAGGATCGCCAGGGCAGTGGATGTGGTTACAGTTGATGTATTATTGTGTGCTTTATTTCATATGAAAGCTCGTGTCATGGGCAGTCCAGAAAGTCTCTTTGTTTTCGCCCATGTCAAGGCTTTATATATTTAATTGCAGAGTATATGTTTTATCATTAACCCTTTACCGGGCACTCATAGAAATACTTAGAAATTTCAGTTTTTTTACCCTAGACCATGAAAGTAGACCTAATTCTAAGGTATTTTTGCTTATGATTTTTTTTCACATTTTTGCATATTGAATTAGCAAATCGAGGTTGACGAAGTGATCATATATGGACAAGCGCCGGTCTAGGGTAAAAATAATCTTGAATTATGCTATATTGAAAATGTAAATTTAAGGTAAACAAAATACACAGAATAACAGTGATATCATTATATTACCCCAAAATAAGTGTTTTATTTTAATAAGTATATACATAGATTATATATGAATATTTTAGTTTAGGTACTTTTCACAACCCAGACACTGTCTGGTACCCCATGAATAATTAATTCCAAAAAACAAATTGGACATAGGTTCCCCCTGAACAAGTAATTCCAGCAACATTTGGGCATAGCTTCCCCATGAACACAGAATTCCAGCAACATTTTGGCATAGGTTCCCCATGGACAATGAATTCCAGCAAAATTTGGGCAGAGGTTCCCCCTGACCAATGAATTTCAGCAAATTTTGGGCATAGGATCCCCATGAAAATTGGTATTTCTTTATGTGACAGTACTCATATCTCAAAAAAACTTCAGTATATGCCTCACAATATCAAACATATGTGAACTCACTAAAATATTTGTGAACTCACTAAACTTACCAAACTCATATTTATTTCACTGTACACTTATGAGGAAATAATAGAAATCGGTCATTTATTTCTATGTTGAACATTCTAGAATCCCTACCCAAGTTGTGGCCATGTGCCATGCTGGTTTGGGTAACTATCATCAAAGTTATATGGTTTTATGTAACTTGGGAGTACAACCCCTTACCGGGCGAAATGATCATATTTAGTAATTTCAATTCTATAGGCTACCGGGCGTAAGTCCATATATGATCACTTGGGCTTTACCCCTTACCGGGCGCATGTCCATATTTGATCATTCACTTTTTCGCAAACAAATTTCACCAATTTCCGTATGTTCCACGTAAATGACAACTATATCAGGTTATAGTACAACTATTCAACTGCATAATATCAGATTATTATCAACTTACTGATATTACGTGAGGAGCTAGGGTCGAGGGCGTCAAGAGAAAAATCGCTGAGATCCTACTTTCTTCATGTCTGGCCTGCAACTGAACTTCGAGTTGCTCTCAACATATACTGAGATGGCATCAGCTCTTCCACCATACCACGTGAGTAGCCTGATCATCGGTGATTGGCTGAGGCATGATGACGTGGTGGCAGACAAACACCGGGCGGCTTGGGAGCGCCCTTTTTGGACGCCCATTTAAGTTACCATATATGGTTCCTCGCCCGGTAAAGGGTTAAGTAGTAATGATAGGATTTGAGAGAGAGAGAGAGAGTAGAACAGAGTGAGAGGAGGCGCGCAGTGTTTTTTGCCATGTTCGATGACGTCACAGCTGGCTGGCCTCTTGGGTATTGGTTGGAGGAGTTTTTTTACCATGCTTGGTGATGTCATGTTTGGCTGGCTTCTTTGCCATTGGCCGAAGGAATTGTTACCGCTTTGTCTACGCGGTGCGAGCTAGTCTAGCTATGTATATATACAGCTCTCTCGCCACTCTCTCCCTCAGATCTGGTTTCTAGAACGCATCCCTCTTATCCCTTTGATACCTGTCGCCCTCACTGCACCTGAGAACCTTTTCCTCTGCCTATCTCTCTCATTTTCCCTATCTTTCACCACCTTTTATTAATATTATACCCCCTCTGGTTAACTCTGCATAATCAGCTTCATGCAGGCCAGTTGTATTGTGCGTTAAGGTCTTATATAACCAATGTATGTTAGTTGTTAAGATAAGTTGATCACGAAGCATTGGTTGGCATTCATATTGTTCAGTACCGCTTCCTATAATTATTAGGGTTCTGCTGGATTAGATAATGCTAGACTAGGAGTCTGATACTATAAGGTATGGTTTCCGATGGGTGCTGGCTTTAGTTAAAAGCTGCACGACATACCTGAGAACTGGAGTTGATGGGTAAATTCTAGTCTGTGTGCCATTGAGAATAGAGCATGCACGAATGAGGGCTTTTTGCCTATACCATTCTGCACTGTTCTAGGCTCGGTTATTTGTCTTTGAGGTACCCCAGGAGAACGCTTAATACTTCGGTATTAAGGTTTCTCAAGAGAGCTACCCTTCACTCTAACGTAATACTTGATGCAGACTTGAGATTTGCACTAGGCTATGCGGCATGCCATGCGCACCAGTATCTCGTATCATTGACTCTAGCTAGACTTTATCAGTCATAGTAGACATTAAGTATATTAAACCAATTACTCTTATTATGCATACCCGTTTATGATTACACAAGCATTTCGCAGCCTAGTTTGATGTATTGAGACACAAACAACTTAGGCTCTTTTTGTTGATAGGAATACTGCATTGTCGTGGCGATTATTAGTGTTGTAGCGTTTAGGATATTCTTGGCTCCGACTGCATTATATATCCTGCCTTTTTGTGTGCATAGCCTGCACGAGCATTGTTCCGCTGCCTGCCTTTTTGGGTTCCATTTCGAGCATCTTGATAGCATCTAACATTTAAAGAAGATTCTTCGTTGGTGTTGAAGGACTTTAGTGCACTTTCTTTCATGCAGGAGTGCCTGACATTTATTGATTAAAGTAACGTAAGCTGTAACTTCCCTTACCACCTTACTTTGCATACCATAACCAAGCACCTTCGGTTATAGGTAGTAATAGGCTGTTTTCACAGAACATTAAGCCTAGAGTAGACGCACATTTATTGAGAGTTTAATAACCTATTATTGCATATAGAACTCTGGAGAGTATTTGTGTTCTTTGTTCACTGGGAATATACATCAGAGGTTGGATCTAGCGCTTTCCGTTGTAGCATTTATGCCATTACTAGTCCAATGAATAAGAGCCCTGATTTATTTAAACCTCAGTCGTAACACTACCTATCTACCTGTACATTTGTTTATCTATCTATCCATCTCCATCTATATACAGGGTGTCCCGCGAGTTTTGTCAAATACTTCCCGAGATGAAAGAGTAAGTAATTCTAAGTAAAAACTATTATATACACAGGCTTTTTGGGGCATTATTTTGTAGTTATGGACCCTTAAAGTCGGCATGTTGGGGTCCTTTGTATTTTTCTATTTTTCTTCAATAAGAGGATAGGAAAAACAACTATAAAGTGTATTATGAAGCAGGACATCAATACTTTAAACCGACACCAAAACTTCCCTACATCGTACTTCATATTCCCTTGGCATGGAGTTGAATATTACAAGAAACCAACAAAACTTAATTTTAAGCTCATCATCACGGAAAGAAGAAACGAGCTACAGAGGATGTTTTGGTGTTTTCATTAAGTATTGATACCATGCACCATCATACAACATTTAACGTTATCGCTATACATTTTCATTACTCGAAAAATGGGTTTAAACCGACAGAAAACACCAAAAAATCCTCTGTAGCTCCTTTCTTCTTTCCGCAATGATTACCTTAAAATTAAGTTTTGAGAGTTTCTTGCAATATTCAGTTTGAAGTATTGATGTCATGCTTCATAATACATTTTATATATTTTTTCCTATCCTCATCTTATTGAAGAAAAACAGTTAGAAATTACAGAAAAAAAAAAGCCGAATTTAAGGCTCCATAACCACAAAACAATGGACCAAAAAGCCTATGTGTATATAACAGTTTTTACTTAGAGTTACTTAATCTTTCATCTCGGGAAGTATTTGACAAAACTCGACCGCCTCTATCTGTTTATATATCTATCTTCATATTTATCTAACTATGCATCGATCTACCTGCTTATCTATCTCTCTCTCTCTCTCTATATATATATATATTACACATATATACTGTATCTTGACTTAGAAGTGGTTAACTAAATAAATGAAGATAGAACAGTTAAGGTGTAAGTGTAGCAAAACAGCTGAAGGCCAAAAGAACGTAAAATATTAAAGTTAGTTCTGTTGTCACTTGCTTTCCCTCCGTTGTTGGGACAGTTATCCTTTATACTCTGATACACTTCAATTATATTTAATCAGTAAACTAGTTAAAGTTACATTTAAAGTTTAATATGAAATAGGATATATATAACTAATACAAACGTTTGTATGCAAGCAAAGTTTTAAGACACTAGAATATCTCAATTAATCTTTATTATCAGCAAAGTATTAAGATCTTTTATATATAATTAATTTAAGTTTGTTAACCCTCTAAAGAATGTTTTACTCTTTCTATGTTATCTCGTTATTCTTAGTTTATTAGTAGTATTCTCCTTTAGTATTTTATCTTAGTTATTCTTATTACTGAAAGATATTGGACTAAATAAAAATGGTAAGGAAATATTATAAAGTCACATATAAAAGGGAATTATATTTATAAACGTAAATAAGGTATTTTACAATTAATCAAAATAATAAGCAATGAAAGTTATGATAGTTTCAGGATCGTTTTGCATACGTTCTGATTTCACTAAAGTACAAATTAATGAATAATAGTCAGGTAAGCATTTAACTTATACAAGGCTTAATCCTTAATTATGAATGACAATAGCTTTACATCCAGTTAGTTGTTGTTGTAGTTGTTGTTGTTGTTCCCCAAGCTGCCTGGCCGAACAGCCCCAAGGCCCCGAGCAGGCCAAGGCCATAACCGTGCGCCCCCACAGAACCCTCACTGCCGACCACAATACAGCCTGGGTGACCGAAGCCACTCCATGGAGGGGAGCGGAGGAGGGTGCGGAAACGCCCAGGAAACCAAAGCCCCACCCAGGGCCCTGTGCCCCTCAGCAATTATGAAGAGAAAGTTGACGGGCAAAGGAAAAAATGTGACGCTTTGGCTTCCAATCTAGGTAGACCGAGAGGTCAATCCACGGAAGAAACGCAGTCACTGGAGATCTAGAAAATATAATATACATCCAGTTCGTTAATCGTTAATATGTAAAGTATAATATTCACTCACAAATCATCTCTGAATCAAACATTAATTCTAATCACCAAAATTTAACAGTAATTCAAAATATATATCTCTCCAATTAAATTAAACATATATGATTTCTCCAAGTAAATTAAACATACATGATTTCTCCAAGTAAATTAAACATATGATTTCAAGTAAATTAAACAGTAAAGTAAAATGATTTCTCCAATCACAAAATCTTAAAGCAAATGAGTGTATGTTTTCGACATACCTCTGGTTAATTATAGTCACAAATAATCCCTAACTAACGTGTAAGACGTCGCTCCCGGACGCAACTTAACACATAAATATACAAGCCTTTGAAGTCGGTCTCGTCTCCCCACCACACTGCTCGTGTTCCCCAGCTAGAAATGTACTAGTTTGAATTATCAAATCCCCGTCTTATAGATCGTTCCCTGGACCTAGCTAACCAATCAAGACGTAGGAAGCAGGTGCCGGGACCAGTAAAAAGGCAGGAAACAAGTCGACAAGTTACAAGGGAGATGCAGGTGAACGAACCCCGTGAGTGGTTGGGGGCAGTAGGGAGAAGGGGGCTGGTTCCGTCTCGTCCGGTAGTTTGCCCCTCCACGTCCACACAAACTTGGCTAGTTTCGCTCTCTCGTAAGCAAGGAGAGTTGTTGCCACGAGGTAATTGTAAAGTCACGTTCAACAGGTTGGTCTGGCCACATGACATCCGGTCGGTGCGGAGGTTACACCTCCACCGCTAGAAAAGAGTTCAATAGGAGGAAAGTAGAAGACACATTTTCAGACTCTTGACAGACAATCTGCCAACACATTCTGGACCCTCTTGATGTGTTTGGCATATAAGGCGTACTCCTGCAGCAACAAGCTCCACCGTGTCAGTCTCTGATTCTTGTTTTGGAGCTTGTGCAAAAACTTTAATGGGTGATGGTCAGTATATACAGTAATGGAACGTCAGTGAAGAATTCTCGAACTCTGTACAGGAGTCCCAGTTTTTTTAGAGGCATTCTTAGCAATGCCTCTAACATAATGTGTCCAGCTCAAGTTAGTAGTTAATGTTACACCGAGAATGTCAATACTAGGGGAAGTGGGAATATTTACATCATTAAAAAATATATGGGAGTCAGTGAGATTCTGTCGGTTAGAAAATTGAATGTACTTGGTTTTCTGTGCATTAAAGGAAACTAGATTCTTTGGTCCCCATCCATTAATTCTAGAAAGGTCCTGGTTTAGAGAAATTGCAGTGTTTATTTTTGAATTTATAAGATCGGGTTGGGTGAAAGAATTGGTAAATGTGAAGGAACTGTGGAGTGTTGAGTCATCTGCGTAGGAATGTATTGGATTATGAGTGGTAGATATGAAATAATTGATATGAATGAGGAACAGAATTGGGGCCAAAACTGATCCCTGGGGAACACCAGCATTTATTGAGTGAAATTGAGAATAAAGGCCATCTACCATTACACATATTTTTCTGTTATGAAGATAAGAAGAAATTAGTGGAACTAATGATGCAAGGCCGTAGTGTGACATCTTCGACAATAAGGATTGATGCCAGACTCTAGGATGCAATACATTACAGTCATCCTCCTGAGTAACACTGCTGACCCCAGTATTACTTGCATCAACAGCTAGGGAGAAAGACCTGGTGAAATCAGGGGCACTGAGAACAGGATAATTAGAGAGAATGTATTTAGTAGCACTGAAAGCCTCCTCACAATCGGAACACTCAAACTTCACATCCTTTTGGAGTAGATCTGTTAAAGGTGCAGTTAACCTTGAATTTGTTTAAATAAACCTCCTGTAGTATCCAATCATCCCTAAGTATCTTTGGATTTCTTTCTTATTGGTAGATGTTGGGAAATTAGAAATAGACTACTTTATCATGAGGTGCAACCTGACCCTGTCCTACTATATACCCAAGATATTAGACAGTACTCTTAATGAAAGTGCACTTTTTTAAGTTCACAAGATTTTCTTCAGCAAGGTTAGCAAAAAGCAGTCTGATTTGTTTGAGATGTTCTTCCCATGTATGGGAAAAAGGAAGGATATCGTCAATGTACACCACACCCAGGTACCCCTTCAGTCACCCGATTCGCTGAAAAGTAGCTGGAGCGTTTTTCAGCCCATAAGGCATTACTTCACAGCAGAAGGCTTGATTGTTTACCACAAAACATGAAATCTCCCTTGCTCTGGGTGTTGAGGTACTTGCCAATATCCTTTCATAAGGTCAATTTTACTTATAAAACTGGCAGTGCCAATCTGGTCAATACAATCATCAATCCGTGGCAGTGGATAAGTATCATTCTTTGTTACGGCATTGACTTGTCTGTAGTCCATACAAAATCTATAACTCCCATCTGGCTTAGGCACAAGTGTGACCGGACTACTCCACTGGCTTAAGGCTCTAGTAATTATGGCATTAGACAACATGAAATCTAATTAAACTTGCAGAATACTCCTGCGCTGTGGTATGACACGGTATGGGGATAATTTGAAGGGTGCTGCATCCCCGACATCTAGGTCATGCACGGCCAACGAGGTGAGCCCTGGAGTATCACGGAACACCCTGGGAGACTGTGATAAAACATTGATTAGTTCTTTAACTTTCTCTGAGGGAAGATGACATAATTTAGTTGGTAATTCCCCCCAGGCTACTGAATTATATTTAAAGTTGGATAGACCACAAGACAAGTCAAAATCGATACCTTCAGGATCTGAGACAGTGTTGCAGGATCTGTGGGTAAGGACTACAAACATCACCCACACCAGGATGTCCACAGGTCCTTATTACTGCCACAGTAGGAGAATCTGGAAGAGGATTCAGGGAACCTATGATAGGGTTTTAACATATTTATATGAAATACTTGCTTAGGCTTCCTCCTGTCTGGGGTAGCCACTAAGTAGTCAGTAACACTCACCCTTTTCATTACTTTATATAGTACTCTAAATTTTGCTGATAAAGGTTGGTCGAAAAGGGGAAAGAGAACCAAGACCTCATCACTGGGCTGAAACTCTCTAACACAGGCTTTTTTATCGTACCATACTTTCATGGTATCTTTAGCTACTTAGATTTTGTGCTGCAAACTCGCACAAAGAACTCAGCCGGGTTTTGAACTCTGATGCATACCTGAGGAGATTTTGGTTCCCTTCCTGACCAACTAGGCTGTCTTGTAATAGCTGCAAAGGACCACGTACCTGGTGACCGAAAACTAGTTCATTAGGTGAAAAACCCAGAGATTCAGTTGGAACCTCACGGTTGGTAAAAAACAGAAAAGGTACCCCCTTGTCCAAATCACCTACAGTTTCCTCACAATATTTTCTTAACATAGACTTAAGGGTTTGATGGCATCGTTCGAAGACCCCTCGACTCTCTGGGTGGTATGAGCTGGACTTCACATGCTCGATACCCAATTCCTTCAGAGACTGCTGAAATATATTGGAAGTGAAATTAGTACCTTGATCACTCTGCACCTCATGGGGGAAACCCATTATGGTGAAGAATTTGAGCAGTTCCTTAATAACTGTTTGAGCTGAAGTATTTCTTAAAGGTATAGCTTCTGGGGATCGAGTTGCCATGTCCATTATAGTTAACAAATATATATGTCCCTGGGATGTCTTTGGCAATGGGCCAACGATATCCACTACCACCCGAGTGAAAGGGTTCTCGAACACTGGTAAGGGCACCAGAGGGTGTGCAGGCACCTTTTGATTAGGTTTACCAGTCATCTGGCAGTTGTGACACTCTACAGAACTCCACTACATCTGCACGCATTCCTGGCCAGTGAAAGTGGGCTCTAATGCGATCTAAGGTTTTTCTCACCCCTAAATGCCTTGTTAAGGTGATTTCATGGGCCATTTCTATTATGTCTTTCCGACAAGGCTTGGGAGCGACTACCTGATGCACTTCCCATGCCCCGTCATCAATAGGTCTACGTGGCGGTCTCCACCTACGCCACAAAACTCCTTTCTTTATATAAAAGCATTCACCCCTCTCCTTCTCACACTCTTCTTCACTCATGGCACTGGCAGCTAACTCTTTACACTAATCACCAAACCGCATCTGTATCCCATTACGGAGTCCTCCACCAGCAGCTCCATTTGGCTCACCGCCCTCAGCTCCGCCATGCTCACCGCCCTCGTCCCCGTTATGCTCACCGCCCTCGTGAATCCCAAATAACTCGGACTTTATGATCTGGGCTATTTCAGGCTTTGACATGTCCGAGACCGTTAGCTCAAGATACGAGGCTAGTACTATTAACTCTGCCTTGGACAAGTGATCGATGTCATCGGCAACGGGTGACTAATCTAAGAAATTCATAAAATCTTCCTTATTAATAATTGCAGGCATGATTATGATAGGATATAAACTTAGTGAAAACTTATACAAAACAAATCCTGGCAAGGTCGCCAGTTAATCTGTTACGTATCTTGATTTAGAAGTGGTTAACTAAATAAATGAAGATATAACAGTTAACCCTCTCACATCCTGACGCGATTTTTGAGCCTATTAGGGATACTTTAAATCCTTTGTTACCGTCAGGGGTATCTATAAACCTTTAGTTTGTTTACTTCAACCTGTGTTGTCTTTGAGTTAGCTGTGGGCAGAAAACTAATTTTGGAGGTAATTATAAAAGTGAGAGTAATCAATTTCTTATTGCTAATCTGGCAACCTCTGCGTCCTATGGTCGTGAGAGGGTTAAGGTGTAAGTGTAGCAAAACAGCTGAAGGCCAAAAGGCCGTAAAATATTAAAGTTAGTTCTGTTGTCACTTGCTTTCCCTCAGTTGTTGAGACAGTTATCCTTTATACTCTGGGGTTAACTGCACCACTACTACTCCTCGATTATGGGATTCCTGTCTTAGGTAATTATTTGTTGATCTTACCTTACTCAAGGGACCCTACAGATGCGCGGAAAAGAGATACTTTTCTTATTTTGTCAATTTCATTGTCACCCCCCTATACAATTTTCAGAGTTAAGTCCTAGTTTTGTCCAGCCAGTCCAGTCGACTCAGTCCACAACACTTTGTTTACATGCTAGGCTCCTCTCAGAAGTTCCCGGATGTTCATTAGCCAATGAGAGTCGAGCTTCACCTAGTGATTTATTTTCCCAACAAATTATTATTATCTTTTACAATTCTCTCTTCCAGTGTTTTACATACTGTCTGAATTTATTACTTTCTAATTTTTCGACATTTAGTTTTTGGGATATCGATTTGTAACAATACATTTTAACTTTTACCCACAATGCACTTCGCCTGTGAAGTGTGAAGTCAGTTTCAAACACAACCAACTGGAAGGCCTCATGCCAGGTTAGTTTTCCTCACATTTAGGTGCATTTTTGGTGGTATTTCTCGAGTATGGCTATTTTTCTTCAATATATAACCGTAAGTAGACCCTTAGGGCTTGCATTACAGGGTCTTTTCCATGTCAAAAAGGCCAATTTCGCCCATTATATAGAGACATATCCTCAGGCCCCCCCCCCCCACACTCACGCATGTTAATGCTTTGTAAGTGTGTATTTTCTATTTTGAAAGTAAGGAAAGCCCTATTTATTAGCATTTGTATTATTAATTGTAATTCCGATACCTGAACAATCTAGGGGAGAGTTTGGGAATGCAGGGTTTCGGGTGGGGTAAAAATAGGGGTATTGTGGACAGTGGGAGTAGCCTAACTCTAAAAATGTAATAAATACAATTGAAAAAACCCAAAAATATTGAAATCCGAGGCAAGTTTTGGCCAATTTTCAGAGTCCAAAACCCATAATACTAGGTTAGGTTAGGCTAATGTTAACCCCATAATACTAGGTTAGGTTAGGTTATTTGGTTAGGTTAATGACAACACTTGGCTCGGATTTCATGGATTTAGCGGGGGTGTGGGGGCGGCAGCCCCCACGCATAACACTAGGTTAGGTTAGGTTAGGCGGTAAACCTGACGTTTTGGACCGACAGCGATTTCAGTAAGTTTTATTTTGTTTTTTGTATTTTTTCCTTCAGATAGTGTAGTTTTATACTGAAGAGGAGCGGAAATGAGTATTTACCCATTATCCAACAATCTAAAAACACCCCCCCGTAACCCCTAGCCCCTGGGTGGGGGCTGCTGCCCCCACACCCCCACTGTTTAGGTAATTTTTTTTTTTTTTTTTTGTGCCATTAGCCTAACTTAACAACCTAACCTAATCTAGTATATGGGTGGGGGCTGCCGCCCCCACACCCCCGCTGGTTGGATACTGGCTGAAAAACTTAGTTTTACAGTAGCCTAGGCCTATACATGTATTTTAGCGTTTTTTTTTTTTTTCTCCCTTATAATACATTTCCGCTCTTAATGCCATATATAGCAATGATGTATATGCTCTACCGGACCTATTAGGCCTAAACAGATCGATGAGCTAACCGTCGGTCCAAAACATCAGTATAACCGGTTAGGCTAGGCTAGGCTAGGCTAATGTTAACCCCATAATACTAGGTTATTTAGTTAGGTTAATGACAAAACTTGGCTCGGATTTCATGGATTTAGCGGGGATGTGGGGGCGGCAGCCCCCACCCATAATACTAGGTTAGGTTAGGTTAATGTTAACCCCATAATACTAGGTTAGGTTATATGGTTAGGTTAATGACAAAACTTGGCTCTGATTTCATGGATTTAGCGGGGGTGTGGGGGCGGTAGCCCCCACCCATAATACTAGGTTAGGTTAGGCTAATGTTAACCCCATAATACTAGGTTAGGTTATTTGGTTAGGTTAATGACAAAACTTGGCTCGGATTTCATGGATTTAGCGGGGGTGTGGGGGCGGCAGCCCCCACCCATAATACTAGGTTAGGTTAGGCTAATGTTAACCACATCCTTTCTGAGTTTTTCAACAGTGAAAAACAAGAAAACCCCAGCCAACTTTCAAAATTAAGTTACTGTGATTTTGGACTCTGACAATTCGATAAACACCAGCCAAGTTTGGTCAACACTTTGGGGTTTTCTTCAGCTGAAAAAGGTTGAAATCCGAGCCAATTTTGTTTTCCAATTTTGCCCTTTTTGGACTCTGAAAATTGGCCAAATCCGAGCCAACTTTTGCCAAAACTTGGCTCGGATTTCAACATTTTGAGTTTTTTTCAATTGTATTTATTACATATTTAGAGTTATTCCCATAATACCCCTATTTTTACCCCACCCAAAACCCCGCATTCCCAAACTCTCCCCTAGATTGTTGAGGTATCGGAATTACAATTAATAATACAAATGCTAATAAATTGGGCTTTCCTCACTTTCTAAATAGAAAATACACACTTACAAAGCATTAACATACACAAATAAAATACATTAAACATAAAATAGCAGGAGTAGTAGTTATGCAGAATTACCATACTCTGATACACTTAATTTATATTTAATCAGTAAACTAGTTAAAGTTAAATTTAGTTTAATATGAAATAGGATATTTATAACGAATACAAAAGTTCGTATGCAAGCAAAGTTTCAAGACACTAGAATATCTCAATTAATCTTGATTATCAGGAAAGTACTAAGATCTTTCATATATAATTAATTTAAGTTTGTTAACCCTCTAAAGAATGTTTTACTCTTTCTAGGTTATCTCGTTATTCTTAGTTTTTTATTATTATTCTTCTTTAGTATTTTATCTTATTTATTCTTATTACTGAAAGATATTTGACTAAATAAAATTGGCAAGGAAATATTATAAAGTCACATATAAAAGGGAATTATATTTATAAACGTAAAAAAGGTATTTTACAATTAATCAAAATAATAAGCAATGAAAGTTATGATAGAGTTTCAGGATCGTTTTGCGTACGTTCCGATTTCACTAAACTACAAATTAAAGAATAATAGTCAGGTAAGCATTTAACTTATACAAGGCTTAATCCTTAATTATGAATGACAATAGCTTTACATCCAGTTAGTTAATCGTTAATATGTAAATTAGAATATTCACTCACAAATCAAACATTAATTCTAATCACCAAAATTTAACAGTAATTAAAATTATATATCTCTCCAATTAAATTAAACATATATGATTTCTCCAAGTAAATTAAACATAGGATTTCTCCACGTAAATTAAACATATTTGAATTTTCTCCAAGTAATTAAACATATGATTTCTCCAAGTAAATTAAACAGTAAAGTAAAATTATTTCTCCAATCACAAAATCTTAAAGCAAATGAGTGTATGTTTTCGACATACCTCTGGTTAATTAATAGTCACAAATAATCCCTAACTAACGTGTAAGAGGTCGCTCCCGCACGCAACTTAACACATAATAATATACAAGCCTTTGAAGTCTGTCTCGTCACCCCACCACACTGCTCGTGTTCCCCAGCTAGAAATGTACTAGTTTGAATTATCAAATCCCCGTCATATATATCGTTCCCTGGACCTAGCTAACCAATCAGGAGGTAGGAAGCAGGTGCCGGGACCAGTAAGAAGGCAGGAAACATGTCGACCAGTTACAGGCGAGAAGCAAGTGAACGAGCCCCGTGAGTGGTTGGGGGCAGTAGGGAGAAGGGGGCTGGTTCCGTCTCGTCCGGTAGTTTGCCCCTCCACGTCCACACAAACTTGGCTAGTCTCTCTCTCTCTCTCTCTCTCGTAAGCAAGGTGAGTTGTTGCCACGAGGTAATTGTAAAGTCACGTTCAACAGGTTGGTCTGGCCTCATGACATCCGGTCGGTACGGATGTTACAATATATATATATATATATATATATATATATATATATATACAGTATACCGGTATATATATATATATATATATATATATACAGTAAATATATATATATATATATATATATATATATATATATATATATATAGCTATCTATATGTCTATCAATCTATCTTCCTGTTTATCTGTCCATCTGGCTATGCATCTATCTATTTTTGTATTTATTTTTATTTTTGTTATGTGATTGAGGGAGGCAAAAGGCATAACTGCCTATAGCGAGTGCCTCCCCCATAGTTGAAAGAGTGACAGGGCCAAAATAAAGGGACGTTCGAGCCATAATGCCTGGACACACGGAGTTTGAAGCAATTTAAGTCATAAGAAGAGGGAAAGACTGATTCTGGGAGAGAGTTCCAGAGCTCAGCTGTTGAGTAGAAGAAAGTTTGAGAGTAACGTTTCACTCTTGGGTTGGAGAGTTGCACAGAGTAGGGGTGGGATTGAGTTGCAAGACGGGTACCACGTGCCCTACGTAAAGGAGGTGGTATACACTGGGAAAGCTCTGAGGAACACTGATTATTATAGTAGCGATAGAATAGCGAGAGAGATGTAACATTGCGGCGGAGAGAGAGAGATTGCAGAGAGTTGGTGAATGGACGGGAGTTAATGATATGAAAGGCCTTCCTTTCAACTTTGTCTAGGAGAGCGGTGTGAGAGAAACCTCCCCACACATGTGAACAATACTCAATACAAGGACGCACTATGCCCCTGTACAGAGCAAGAAGCTGTGCAGGGGAAAAGAACCCCCTAAGGCGGTTGAGCACACCCAGCTTCTTGGAGGCTGCCTTAGCAAGACTGGTAATATGGTCCTTCCAAATGAGAGCAGAAGAAAAAGAGACACCAAGAATATTGGCTTCATCCAATTTTGCTGTCAAATCCTCTCGTTGCTGGCAGAGTCGGCAGACTTGTGGATCGGCAGGAGCAAACATGGAAGCACCAAACCTACCGGCGCAGTTCGTACAGGCACGAGGCATGTGTGACGATAACTTTCTTCAGATCACTTCACTCACTTAAAAACACTTAACTCACTTTAAAAACACTTAACTCACTTTAAAAACACTTATCTCACTTTAAAAACACTTCACTCACTTCAGGTCGCTTCACTTACTTAAATAGGCCTAACCGAAAACAAAAAAATTGAAATACGCACAAATAGGTTATCAGCGGTGATAGCCTAACCGAAAATTAAAACAAAACAAAATGAAATATAAATATGCAGTGATAGCCAAACCGAATTTTTTTTTATTTTTATTTAACCCATAACTAGCGGCGCGCAACATAAGTCGAGTATAATAAATCTGGACTATCTGGCGGCGCTCGACATAGGTCGTGTGGCAATTTCAGCACGTAATGTTGCTGAGAGAGAGAGACAAGTGGTGGCAGGAGAGTAGCGAGCGTATGACTGCTCCAGACCACCTCGGAGAACCTACTGACACGAATCCCACCTCCTCCCTCCCTCTCTCACTCGCTATATACGGAATTGTATGGGGAAAGTGCCGAATTACATGCTTTTTGCACTCTCGTTGCGCGTTGTTGCAAGAAAACTAGCCATCATAAAAGGATCGTTATGGTGTCATTCGAAAGCTCTGTTTATGCCCTTTCAGGGATAGATACTTGTTTTACGCTCTGGGTCTTATTTAGGCATGAAAATGATCACGTAAACAGCCCTATTTTGGCTAAAAACACCCCGCTGGGCGGTACATATAAATAAACCGCTAGCCCGCTAATCTAGTGTTAAACAGAAACAGGCCACCAGGGGTGATAGCCTATCCTAACCGAAAACAAAAATAACCGAGAACAAAAAATATGAAATACCGGTACGCAGAAATAGGCCACCAGCGGTGATAGCCTAACTGAAGATTAAAACATTGAAGTATGCAGAAATAGGCCACCAGGGATGATAGCCTAGTGCTTACCTCAATGTGAAGGAGATCAGAATTGCAGATAAAATATTACATAAGCTTTGTCAACAAGAAATATATATGCAAGAATATAAATAACTGGTTAAGGGAACAAAGTCCAGGAATAACCTGATCAACCAGTTGGGCTTACACTTGAAGGGGGATTTGATACATTGCGGAGGCAGATTACGATTGGCAGCACTCTCTGAGGCAAGTAAGTATCCAATACTACTGCCCCCCAATCATCACTTCACCCATCTTATCATCGATAGGTATCACCGACTCTGTTGTCATTATGGGGTTGGTCATATAGTCACCTATGTCCGACAAAGATGGTGGGTTCCTAGAATCAGGGAGGTGGTCAAAAAAGTCCTACGCAAATGCTTAAAATGTAGACTGGTACAGGGAACATATTATGATCCCGTAGGAATTCCTCCCTTACCAAACTTGCAAACCACCCCAGGTGACCCCTACAAAGTTACCGGGGTTAACTACAGTGGAGCAATCCCTGTGAAAGATTCACCCAATCTTAAGGTGTATATGATACTTTTCACCTGTGCCGTTACCAGGTCAATTCACCTGGAACTGGTCACCAACCTCACTTGTGATAGCTTCCTACATGCCTTCAGAAGATTCTGCAGTAGACAGGGATATCCACGTATCATGGTGAGTGACAATGCAAAAACTTTCATAGGGGCATCTACATATCTCAAAAAAGTGAGCAACAATCCTAAGATTCAGACCTGCCTTGCAGATGTGAAATGCGAATGGCGTTTTATTCCCGCCAGAGCACCTTGGTTCGGCGCCATATGGGAAAGGGCCATAGAAATCGTGAAGGCGGGTCTGAAGAAGGTGTTGGGTAGAGATCTCATAACGATTGAGGAACTCAACACCATACTCTTGGAGATTGAAGCCACTGTAAATGATCGCCCTCTATATTATGCTTCTGGTGATTTGGACGACCTTACTCCAATCACACCCTCAGTACTGGTACTTGGATACAGACTGCGGGATCTTCCTGAAGAACATGATGAGGATACTATGGAAGATCCAGACTACACAAGTAAGGAAGTGATATCGGCCCGCTACAAATATATTCGTAAACTATCGCGAGACATTTGGCATCGCTGGTCGACAGAATATCTGTTGACTTTAAGAGAGGCACAAAAAAGTAAACTAGCACCATTAACAGGTCATTGATCTAGGGTAGGTGACGTGGTAACTATCCATGAAGAGGGCCCGCGCGCATTCTGGAAATTGGGTCGTATAGAGGAGTTGTTACCCGGTCGTGATGGTGAGGTTCGGGTAGCAAAAGCTCGCACCAGGATTGGGGTTATCACACAGACAGGCAGCCCAGATATCCTCCCAAACTTGCCAGGATAAGATTGCCTCCGGGCAAATAGAATCCTGTAAATTTTGTATATTTCGGTGGTGGGAATATGTCCATATTCAGTATACTCTTATCTAGTATGAACAGTCTCGATGCTATGTAATCTGGGTTGCTGTAGCGTTACGTATCTTTCCGTAGTCTTAAGTTGAATGCTTCCGTAACCTTATGTTGGACGTTCCATAATTTGGGAAGAATATATTATTCTGTAGTTGAATATGGGAAATTATTGTAAGATTATAATTCCCATATATTTTTGTGTATTACTTATTAATATTGTTCATAATTATGTATCTCATTGTATAAGGATGGGACACATTTTCCATATGCTATGCGCGCGCGCGGATAGTCACGAGAGACACAAAGACGTTTCTCTCGTCCTCACTCTCCACCCAACCTCCGTTGCTGCCACTCACTAAGCCTTCTTCATTGTTTCATATTTAGGTGTTTTAGCTTCACTTTCATCTCATATTTCATAATCACTACATTATCATCTTTTTTAGCTATCACGAAACTTAAAGTAATTATCTAGCCTATCCTAGCCTATCTTAGCCTCTTTCCTTCAGCTTTCCTTATCCTACTAACCCACTCGAGTCAACTAGCCTATCTTCCTCCATCTGTTAAACACCAACTGAGTTTATCATCCAAGGTAAAATATTTTCTATATGTGTTAATAATATAAATTAAAATATACAGTCCACTTCATCTAAATTAACCATACAAGATACAGTCTGGGACTAATGTCGTGGTATGGATCTTCAGCCATCCATTAGTGCTCTCTGACGGTGGTATTCGAAGCAAGCCGAGATTTGGTGTGTTTGGCTCTCCACAGATGGCCCTGTTCGACAAGTCCAGGTAGCGCCAAAAGTAAGCGAGAAACTTCCTGTTTATTGGTGGATAACGACCATGCCAACTACAACACACACACACACACACACTACTTCATTATCAGAATGCAAGGAATATTAGTATGCTCTACAACTATTAAATATGTATAATTGAGGGATGCGAGTTTTACTCTTGCTACTCTTGCATAAGAATATCATTAAAATAAATTAGAATACTGAATTAGACGTTGTTCCGGATATTAATGATTAAATATTTAATAATGGTCAAACATAGCACTGTAGGTAAGGCACACAGAGTACTGTAGCTTACTAGGGAAATGGTATATAGTGGCTACAGTATTGTTTTTGTTTCTGTGGCTGAGGCAGACAAAAGGTAGAGCTGCCTGTGACAAGTTCCTCCCCCAGAGTTGAAAATAGGTAGGGACGAAAAACCGAGTAAACCCAAGTGGGGACGAACAAACTACCGAGCCAGACTCAGCTGGTAGAGACGAATACTTTTTTTTGCAGAAAGAAGTGTTGTGTGCTTGTTTAGCTAGTGTAGTGAATAGTTTACAACACTTTGTAAATGAACGTAACACAAATCTATAGCCTATTATAATTTAGTCATATATCATGTAGGAATTATATATACAGTTAGTTTACACTAATTTTTAGAAATATAACATACCTAGTGAATAGTGGCAATACTTAGCCTTTTTGCGTAAGAAATCTACTCAACTTGAGCATGCCGTGACCTATTCCTGTATTTTGTTTTGTTTATGTGAGTGAGGGAGGCAAAAGGCAGAACAGCCTGTAGCAAGTGCCTCCCCCATAGTTGAAAGGGTGACAAGGCCAAAATCAAGGGACGCTTGAGCCAAAATGCCTGGACATACGGAGTTTGAAGCAATTTAAGTCATAGGAGGAGGGAAAGATTGATTCTGGGAGAGAGTTCCAGAGCTCAGCTGTTATATAGAAGAAAGTTTGAGAGTAATGGTTCACTCTTGGGTTGGAAAGTTGCACAGAGTATGGGTGGGATTGTGGTCCAAGACGAGGCACCACGTGCCCTACGTAGAGGAGCTGGAATACACTGGGAAAGCTCTGAGGAACACTGATTATTATAATAGGATAGAATAGCGAGAGAGATGCAACATTGCGGCAGAGAGAGAGAGATTGCAGAGAGTTGGTGAGTGGGTGGGAGTTAATGATATGAAAGGCCTTCCTCTCAACTTTGTCTAGGAGAGCGGTGTGAGAGGAACCTCCCCACACATGTGAACAATACTCAATACAAGGACGCACTGTGCCCCTGTACAGAGCAAGAAGCTGTGCAGGGGTAAAGAACCCCCTGAGGTGGTTGAGCACACCCAGCTTCTGGGAGGCTACTTTAGCAAGACTGGTAATATGGTCCTTCCAAATGATAGCAGAAGAAAAAGAGACACCAAGAATATTGAGAGAAGATGAAAAACTTATTTGTTTATTGTTGAAGAATAAGGGATAGTTCATTGGGAGTTCCGGATGGGTAGATAGATGGAGAAATTGGGATTTGGAAGTATTAACCCCTTCAGACTCATATGACGCAGAGGTTGCCAGATTAGCAATAAGAAATAGAGTTCTCTCACTCTTATAATTACCTCTCCAAAATTAGTTTTCTGCCCACAGCTAACTTAACCCTCTCACCACGGAAGGCCTCTTGAACGCCCATAAAAAAGCATATAACAGGTTCCCGGAAGGCCTCTTGAACGCCCAGTGGTTGAAAGTCTATGAGCTTCGTGTGCGAGGCGTCGGTCCAACGCATGTAAACAACAGCCGGCTGGACCGACGCCCCGCATCTCCGGCCACAAGTAGGAGAGCGTCGCTTGTTCGTGTGTGCCTGTATGTTGTTGTTAAGTATCGAAAAGTGGTGTAAAGTGGCTGTTTTGGCCATAAAGTTATCTCCAATGAAATCATCATCACAGCTCAACCAGTTGACTTAGAGAGCTCTACTTAATGCCATTCTACAGGTAAATAACACAGCTACGCTTGGGGATGCGCGGGAATGCGGGAAGCAGTCTGATTAACGAATATATGGTAGCCTAGCCTAGACGTTTTTCGGCCAAAACACCCGGGTTTCGAGGAATATATATATAATACATAGCCGGGGCTGGAGGGTTAAAGACAAATGTAGAGGTTGAAGTAACTAAACTAAAGGTTTTTAAATACCCCTGATGGTAACAAAGGCTTTAAAGTATCCCTAATAGGCTCAAAAATCGCGTCATATGTCGGAGAGGGTTAAAGGTAACAAGGTTTTCTTTGCCCCAATTGGAAATAGTAGTTAGATCAGAATTTAAATGTTCTATGGCTTCATTACGTTTGTCTTTGAGTGATTGCTGGCTTGGGCGTTCTGGAAAATTAATTGAGTAGTGTAAGGTTGAGTCATATGCCTATGAATGGATGGGACTTGAGGTACAGTTGAGAAGATCATTTATGAAAATTAGAAAGAGAATAGGAGATAGGACAGAGCCCTGAGGAACACCGGAGTTGATAGGGTAAGGAAGTGAGCGATGGTCATCCACAACCGTATCTATGGAACGGCCAGAATGGAAATTAGAGACAAAGGCACAGATGGAGGGATAGAAACCCAAGGAGGGTAGTTTAGAAATTAAAGATTTGTGCCAGATTCAATCAAAGGCTTTTGATGTCTAGTGCAATAGAAAAAGTCTCACCGAAGTCCAGAAAGGAGGATGACCAAGAGTTAGTAAATATGAAAGAAGATCACCAGTAGAGCGACCCTTAATGCCCCTTTCCCACTGGTGAGACAACTCACGATTTTCGTCGCCGATGACTTCTTTTTGACAAATTCGCAAGAATACGTGCGACGTTCACGATTTTGACCGTTTCAAACAGATGACAAATTATACTCGGCGAAGATGTCGCCATGTCGGCGATGCAATCGACGACATCGGCGACGTTATCGGGGAAGTGAGCGATGTTTCGCCGATGAACCTCTGCGAGGCATGTCACATTTTCAAAAATCTCTTGCGAGATCATGCGAGGATGAAAGAATACTCGCCGTATGTTCTGCGACGTCTTCGGCGATCCAAGCGATGGTTCGGGGTTTATTTCGGCGAGGTGATAAGAGTATTTTTTTAAGGCGATGAATGAACGATTCATCGTCGATCATCGCCTTTGCCATCGCACATACGTCGGCGAGGTGTGCGCAGCTGAGCGAATGTAACGTGAATGTGCTAATTGCAGTGGAATTAGCATATCACGCCAAACTAATGGGCCGAACGTCATAAAATATGAAAACTAATGGGGTTAACCATGAGGAAGAAAGGGGACCAGAAAAACGACCCATCTCCCCTTAATTCGGAGGTTGGCAATGCTTCGCCGGAGAAATTTTTCTATCAAATAATGTACAAATTTAGCTTGCTCTCAAAACAAAAAATATATATGTTGGCTCGCTACCGCTCACCAGGAAAATATTGAAACCTGGATGGGGGTAAACATCTTAAAACAGTAGGCTGAACGGGGCCGAACGGATACAAGGCAAAGAGAGAGGGAGAGAAATAGAAAAAAAAAAAAAAAACGAGGAGAGAGAGAGAGAGAGAAAGAGTAAACTAAAAAAAGCGAGGTGGGCTCAATTGTTAAGCCGTAACGCAAACATTGAGCCCACCTGCTGTTTGTTGTTTTCTCTTTCTCTCCCTCTCTCCTCGTTTTTTTATTTTGTTTCTATTTCTCTCCCACTCTCTTTGCCTTGTATCCGTTCAGCATACTGTTTTAAGACGTTTATCCCCATCCAGGTGTCGATTTCTTCCTGGCGAGCGATAGGGAGCCAGCATTGTATGGAGAAATCCGGCTTCGCCGGAGACATTTTCTACCAAAAAATTTACAAATTTAGCTTACTCTCAAAACAAAAATATATATATATATGTCTGCTGAACATGATGGCGGTGTTTAGATTATTCTATCATCATTATTGGATTTTATAGAAATAAATCTATAACGATAGTTTTTCGCTCTTATAGAATCCATTCCGCAGCAAAATATTAACTCTGTCTGTTTTCACCAATAATAAGTGCTTTTTATATTTTGTTGTTTTCATGAACGGCAAGAGGAAAGGTTATTATATAAGATTTCATCAACAACAACAACAAAAATAACAATATGTGGAATATCACCGTAGGTGATACCCACTCTCAAACTTTCTTCTACTCAACAAAAAGAAAAAAGGTGAAGGCATATTATCATCAGTCCGCCGTATTTGCCCTAACTCTCACTCGGTTTTCACCCATAATAATTGTTTTTATATTGTTTTGTTTTATGAACGGCAAGAGGAAAGGTTATTCTATAAAATTTCATCAACAACAACAAAAATAACAAGATGTGGAATTTTACCGTACGTGAAGGCATATCATCAGTCGGGCGCCCGTATTTGCCCTAACTCTCAGTCGGTTTTCACCCATAATAATTGTTTTTTATGTTGTTTTGTTTTCATGAACGGCAAGAGGAAAGGTTATTCTATAAGATTTCATCAACAACAACAACAAAAATAACAATATGTGAAATTTCACCGTAGGTGAAACATATCTCACTATAGACCTAATCATTTTTTTTTACCCACCTCTCCGAAGTTGCTCTTTGGCCTCGGCAGGTGTGTCTTGAGCATTCCGCGACGTCGCATGCCTCGTGCGGAGCATACCCCTGGCGGGTATACTCTCGGCGAGTATTCGTGCGCACGTCGACGACTAATCGACGAGGAAATCGCCGATGATCGTCGATGTTCTCGGAACATCCAAGAGCATCGGCGATCAGTCGTGCGACGTTTTGGAAAATTTCAACAATTTTTTTTGTGCGACAAACTCCGCAATGTCTCGCCGATGTCGCAGATGATAGCAGAAAACCTCGCAGTTGCTTCGGCGATGCTCGACGATGCTACCAACCTTCGTGAGTCCTCGTCCAAAATTTTGAACTGTCCGAACATTTGCGACGACCCGCGAGGGCCCTTGCGAGGCCTTGAGAGGCCTTGAGAGTCAAACGATTTGTCATGAGAGGTGTTGAGACATGTCACGAATGTGCCAATTTATTGGTATCAGCGACGAAAATCGTGAGTTGTCTCACCAGTGGGAAAGGGGCATAAGGAAGCCATACGGGCGATCTGAGAGCAGATTATGAGAAAATAAATGATTAAGAAATTTGAAAGCAAGAATAGTTTCAAAAACTTTAGAGATACAAGAGATGAGAGCAATTGGACGATAGTTGGAGGGTTGAGAGCGGTCACCCTTCTTTGGGACAGGTTGAATGAGAGAAAACTTCCAGCATGAAGGGAAGATGTTAGAGGATAGACAGAGATGAAAGAGTTTGCCTAGGAAGGGAGTCGGCACTGAAGCACAGTTTTTTTAGTACAACAGGAGGAACACCGTTTGGACCGTACGCCTTATTAGTATTAAGCCCAGAGAGGGTAGAAAGTACATCTTTAGAAGAGATTAGGTTATTAGGCATAAGTAGGAGAGAGGAGGGTGGAGAGGGAGGAATATCACCAGAATCATCCAAGGTGGAGTTTCTAGCAAAAGTTTGAGTGAAGAATTTAGCTTTGTCAGAGGAGGAAGTGATGATTGTGCCATCAGAGTGGAAAAGGGGAGGGAAAGACGAGGAAGGGAAATTGTTGGAGAGGTTTTTGGCTAGATGCCAGAAAGCTTGGGAGCAAATAAGAGTGTTTGGCAAGTCGAAGAACAGATTTGGCTTGATTCCGGGCAGAAACATAGGAAGAATGAGATTCTTGAGTTTTAAGGCGTCAGTACCGTTTGAATGCTTCCTCCTTATTGCGGACAGCAGTAGAACAGGCGTGAGTAAACCAAGATTGTTTTGCATTAGTCTGAGAGAAAGAGAATGGAATGTATGCCTCCATGCCCGATAGGATTACCTTGGTAAAGCGTTCAGCACTCTCCGAGGGTCCCCGGCCACGGAAGCAGAAATCATTCCATGGGAAATCAAAGAAGTACTGCCAGAGAGCCTCCCAGTCGGCAGCGCCAAAGTGCCACAAGCGCCGCCGACTAGGAGGATCGGCTGGCCGTACTGGACAGATGGGACAGGTGACAGAGATAAGTTTATGGTCGGAGAAGCCTGAAGGAGAGAAAAGATCGACAGTATAAGAAGAAGGAGGTTAGAAGTTAGAAACAACTCAAGAATGTTGGGCCGATCTCCGAGGCGATCCGGGATACGGGTGGGTTGCTGAACTAACTGTCATTTAGGATAGAAAAGACGTAAGCTTGTTCACCAGGTTGGTCAGTAGTGTGAGAGGTGAGCCAATGGCGGTGGTGAACGTTGAAAATCTTCTAAGATGGAGATTTCTGAGAAAGGAGAAATGGATAGAATGTGTTCCACTGTAGAGTTTGGATAGTCAAAGAATTTGGGAAAGTCGGTAGAGTTAGGGGAAAAATAGACAGCACAGAAATATTTAGTAGGAGAATGA
Organism: Paralithodes platypus; assembly: GCA_032716605.1. NCBI lineage: Eukaryota > Metazoa > Arthropoda > Malacostraca > Decapoda > Lithodidae > Paralithodes > Paralithodes platypus. Next base: position 16,044,260 of record CM064512.1, read on the forward strand.
CAGGAAAGTTTGAGCCATAAAGTTGAAAATTCAGAGGAGTCGAAATCAGAATATGAGAGCAAATGAGTCTGTTGTGCACATATGCACAATGTCCACCTTTGTCCTTAAAACTAGGATAGAGAAAGTAGAGGATACAGAGAAGGCGCTGCTGGAAGTTGCTACAGATATCTGAGTTTCGGGGAGGAAAAGAAGATCAGGTTTGTAGGAGCAGAAATGGTGTTCAACAGAGTGAAAATTAAAGGAAAGTCCGCGAGTGTTGCAAAAGTTAATAGAAAGAGTAACAGGCCGATGTCCAGGTAATGTTGTGGGGTCGTCAGGGGAAGGTCGAGCGGGTGGTTGTCATTTCGTTCAATTTTGGTGTGGAAGAATAAAGTATGGTGTGCATGTTTAGTGTAGTGAAGTGGATAAGAGGAGGAGGTGTTTGTGAGACCTAGCTGGATTACTCTGTGTGGGTCTAGCCCTGATCGATTGGTGCCTACAGTCTCCTCACTAAATTATTATTTCTCAAACATTACCAACTGTCGAGACTCGTAAGTAACTCGACAGTTTAGGCTAAGTACAAATACTGGAAGTTTAAATTAGGCGCCAGTATTAGGTTAAGTTATATATCTTTATAAAAGATATGTACTATTTAGTAATATGAGTTTATTATCCATTATTATATCGGGTTGTCATTATAATAAATCCGGTTTATCTTGTAGTTAGTTAAATGACGCATTGCTAGATAAGATAAGTGCGCATGCGTCATTTTCGGGAATCTGAGGGTCCCTCGCACCAAGACAAACTAGAATCGCTTTAGCTACGACTTCGAGAACATCTCCTTCTAGCCGCTCCGATACAACCACCTGTTTCCTGCTAAGTCATCCTAATTCATATCTCTTAGTGGCCACTATACTTTCTATCTATTCCTACCACTATCATTGAGCTATCTATCCCTATCAACCAATAAAAGTAAGTTAATTCTTGTGAGATTATAGGTAAATTTCACTTTGTTTACCCCTGAATTCTCACAAAATGGTCCTTCGTCACCTCTGACTTTTGCCTTATGCTAACTTTTCTTCTTTGTCTTTTCTTTCTTTTGCTTTCCTGTTGTCTACTATTTCCTGGCTATTCCTTCTTTCTGTTCCCTATTTCCTCTTCCCTGGTGTCCCCTGTAGGCTTGAGTGCTTGTGTTTGTTATCTGTGCCCTAATTTCCGCCAGGTCCCACTTATTATGCTCGACCATATGAGCCTCGCCATGTATTTCCGTCTGGCGCCTGTGGCGCGGGGGGGGGTTGGGGAGGACTTTAACCGGGTGATAACTCAGTCTCTTCATCGCTACCCCAAGCCTATTAGGAAGGTCTCTATAATTAGTACATAGTTAGGTCAGGGAGATCTATGTGGAAAAGCCTGTGTACCACCCATTTTTTCAGGTTAGGAAATTTTCCCAAGGGGGTGCTAGGGTGGACAATATCAAGGCCTCTGCGGCCTGGGAGAGCCACGTCCGATACCAGCCGGACCTGACCTTCTTAGTCTTGGGAAGTAACGACATCCATCCCGAGACTGATATACGCTCTGTCGCCAACGCCATCCAGGACCTCGCTAAATCAATCTCAGGGGCTTGTAAAATAATAGGCCTGGAGGCGAGACCGGTGCCCCGCGGTCTGACGGCAGAGCGTTACAAAAGTATCAGGAACGGGGTCAATCGCTGGCTGAAGAAAGTACTGCCTTTCACAAAGTCCTGCTACCAGTTCATGGAGGTGCGGGACGGAGCCTATAGTGAAGACGGTGTACATCTCACATATGATGCCAGCGAAGACCTGTTCAAGAGGGTCGTGGCTACTGCCCAGGAGCACTTCACAAAGATGGGAGATATTCAGGCTTTAACCCTCGGAGCCCGGGCAGCATGTTAAAAGGACACCGTGGCAGATGGGCAGGAGCCCGGGCAGCATGTTAAAATCTGTAAGCTTGAAAGCCTATTCAGCTTGGTCTGAACGCCTTGCGTCCGACGCATGTAAACAAAGCCGATCGTTGCGTCACCGCACCTCCGAAAACAATAAGGAGACGTCGGATCGATGTTATTGTTGTGACGTCAGACGAAATTAGTGTCTGAAAAGCTCCGATATTGTCAACATCGCGGCAAAATTCGCTCCACTGAAATCGTCATCACAACTGAACCAGTTGACTTGCAGAGCTCTACTCAACGCCAGTCTACAGATTGAAAACCGCACTACATTTATAGATGCGTGGAAAACTTCTAGCAGTTAAAATAAACAAAAATACGGTAGCCTAGGCCTAGACGTTTTTCGGCCAGATCGCCCGGATACGACCTCCGTCCTTAGGAAAATCTGCCCGGGCCCCGAGGGTTAAGGGACCAGTCGGATGAGGAATGCGGCTACTTTCTCTAAAGTAGATCTGAGTAATAATTGGTAGGCTATAGGCTAGGTAAAAATTTCAACAATTAAATTAATGTAAAGTAGAATTATAAGGGTTAACTTGAATTTGTTCGGTCTTAACTAAATTAAAAGGGGGTAATTACCACAAACATTTTTAGTACCATTAGATGTTGGGCTAGCCTAGTTTAATATATGTTTACAATTTAAATTGGCTTGTTATACACCCTTTTGGTCTCCCTTCCTTAGTGTTCTCTTACAACATGTTGCTGCATAATATGTAAGGTTAATTACTTTATTTTGTGAGTGGAGATGGTATAGGCAATCGTTAACTTTTATTATTGCACTCTGCGTCTTATTTCCCTCATTATTGCCCTACACCAACTAAATTGCCGCATTTAATATAAGATTTACCATTTAAATTTAAGTGTGGAGATATTTATGCGTTGTTCGTATATTTTTATTATTGCGTTCCGCGTCATATTTCCCGCTTAATGCCCTACCCCGACATCTCGCACGTTTCATTAATTATTAAGTTGAAGTCGGGGTTCCATATATCTTGCCTTTATTGGCGTCAGCTAACTTTCTGAGTGCGCTTTACATCCATATAGGTAAAATATATTATTATTCTATTTCCTGTGTATTGCCATCATGTCGTTGAGTTGACACTGTCCCATTACAAGCTACGCAAGGGGGGTATCAAGAGTGGTTTGACTAGGATCACCAAAGATATTGCTACATTTATAGTTGATGCAGATAATGATGCGATTGAGGCTAAATTGGCTTCGGTATTAAGACAGCTCGAAGATTTAAATTTATGTCGCCGCAAAATGGAAACGCTCTATGAAGATGATGCCGAGTATTTCGCGGACATAGAAACAGACTTGGATTATATAGAGTGTCTTGATAAAGTTATCATCCTCCTCAAAGGTAAGCTAAAACACAAGGAGCCAAATCGTGCTGCAGTCAACAGAAATGCCGGTATAAGATTGCCGAAAATAACCCTTCCTGTGTTTGACAGTGATCCCACTCTATGGTTGGGATTTTGGAATATATTCCACTGTAGTGTCCACATCAATGTGGAGCTCAGTGACATCCAAAAATTCACCTACTTAAGAGGTCAACTGAATGGCGAGGCAAAACAACTAATTGAAGGTTTCGCAATTGAGGGAGCCAGCTACCAAACAGCGGTTGCCCTTCTACAGAAAACCTATGGCCCCAGGGATAGAATTAAGGCGGCACATATAACTAACCTTACTACTTTGAGTCCTCCCTCTTACAATGTCGAGGAATTAAAAGGATTTTATGCTAGTTTTGAAAGTACACTGAGGTCAATAGAGACCCTATAAATAACCCTTCATGAAGCTAGTGTTGTAATTCTCATGAATAAATTGTCATCCCCAGTAAAGGAAACATTAAAGAGAACTTTAGGTGAAGAAGGTCTGGACTTAGAAAGGTTTGTCAAGGCTTACCAGACAGAAGTTTTTAACATGGAAAGTGTAGCAGAATGGTCTACACCACGCATACCAGTTGCTTCAGCATCCTTTGCGGTGCAGGAGGCCTCGGTGCGAAGTAAGGGTTGTAAGTTGTGCGTAGGGGCACATGTGTGGTTCAAGTGTCTCAGATACAAAACCAGTGCTCTAAAAGGAAAATGCGCAAAGCAACTCAACCTTTGCACCGGTGCTTATCTTCAACCCACGGGAGAAATGGTTGTGTGAACCCTGACATCCGCAGCTGCAAGTTCTGTCAAACCAGACACTACCATATTCTCTGTCAGTCCAGATCTCAATGGGACGGTGCAAAGAAGGAGCAAAACCCTCAACAGGTAACAAAGACCAAGACGCAAACTACCACGATGTCTGTGTCGTCAAAGAAGACTAGTATTATCCTCCCAACTGTTATGCTACCAACAGTTAAGGAATCAAGAGGCACAGTCAAGATGAGAACCCTGGTGGATCAGTGATCACAGCGCACCTTCATTTTAAACTCCACTCTAGACTCGATCCATTATATAAAAGTGGGTGATGAAGAGCTAGAGTTGCGAGGGTTTAACGGTGCATGTGAGAGCAGAAAGTACCCAGTAGTGTCCCTCAAATACAAGTTCCGGGGCAGAAACTATCCTCTACAAGCAGTTGTGGTAGAAACTCTCCCGGATTACAAAGGATCAGAATGCCTTGAAGCAGACATGAGAGTTTTGCGAAACAAGGGTTACAAATTAGCTGATCCTCTAATGACACAGACATCTCGACTGGACTTGTTGGTTGGTGCCGATTATTATTATGACTTAGTGCGGCCAGGGTACAAAAAGGTGGGTGACACAATTCTCTTACCCACTAAATTTGGCTATGCACTAAGTGGCTCCAGCCATAACGACAAGTCTAGCGCCCAAGTAGAGGTAGTTACAATTTTGAAAGTTGCGGTCACCCCGATGGATCAATATATATCCACAGAATCAATTAATCCATATCATAATGAATGAAAATGTATGCGGGAACTGGATCATCTAGGAATTTCTCCAAACGAAGATTCAAAGGAAAACATGACTGCGTTGGACATATACAAGGAGACAGTAACATACTCTGCACAGAATCAGCAATATGAAGTCAGACTACCATGGAACCAACATAAAGAGAAGCTGCCTTCCAATTAAAACGGGTCGCCTAAGGGGTCTGCAGAAGCGTCTCAAACAAGAACCTGTCTATTGTAGGCACTACACCAACGTTATCCAAGATCAGCTTCATCGTGACTTTATTGAAGAGGTTCCTTTCGGTGTTACTGAAAACAGTAATTATTTGGCACATCACGGGGTCACCAAGAATAGCACAATGATGCCCGTTCATATTGTGTACGACTGTTCCACTAGTATTGGCAAGGGCAGACCAAGTCTTAATGACTGCCTTTACACAGGGCCATCACTAGTGCCAGATCTAGCAATAATATTGCTGAGATTCAGGGTCCACAAATATGCCTAGATAAGTGACATCGAGAAGGCCTTTCTCATGTTGAGACCTCATGAAGAAGATCGTGACTACACCCGATTTCTGCGGCCGAAGGATCCCTTGGATTTATCTTCACCCTTACTTTGCTACCGATTTAAGGTAGTGTTGTTCAGGGCGACTTGCTCACAGTGTCTTCTTAACCCACTGAGCCCCAGCTAGTTATATGTAAATGTACCACCAGGGACCGGCAGGTTTTGAAAAAAAAAAAAAATCCAGAAACAATAGCGAATGGGTTAGGAATGAAGGAAACACCACAAAAAAACGATCAAAAAGGTCAAAAATTGGTCCTACGGAGCCCCCGGAAACGGATTTTACAAGAGTAAAAAATTGAAGGCAAAAACACCCAAAAACCATGTTTTTGCACGCTAACGCGCACGCGGTTGGACTTTGAGAGTTTTCAACCATCGGCAAGGTTGCTTGGAATACTTACACAGTTCCCATACAAATCTGAGCCCTCTAGGTGCCATAGGACCGGAGTAACTAACATTGACGACACGTTGTCGTCACTGGGGTTTAGCGTTACATACATTGCCGACGACACGTTGTCGTCGCTGGGGTTCAGTGGGTTAATGCCACGATCTTGAAGCATCTTTCCATTATCAAAGAGGATCCCGAAGTTCTGGAGGCTATTAAGGAAGGTTTATACATTGACAACCTCCAGGGGACAGGCAGTGATGAAGAGACTGTCATTAAGCGTTAATGGGATGCCCATAGAATATTGTCTCAAGCACATCTATATCATAGAGAGTGGGCTACCAATAGTCCTCAACTACGAGACCTCCTGCAATTGGATGGTGTTGCTGCCAAGGATCAAGAGCGAGTGAAGACATTAGGACTCTTATGGCTACCTGATACTGATCTGTTGACGTTCAACGCTAGTCTCCCAGAGACCAATAAGGCAACAAAAAGAGAGTGCTTAAGAGTGACGGCACAACTGTTCGATCCACTCGGAGTACTACTGCCTGTTACAATAAGGTCCAGAATTTTCTTACAGCAATTATGGAGACTGAAACTAGATTGGGACGATCCGCTACCTGAAGACTGCGCTACCGAATGGTCTACAATTACCAAGGACCTGCACCTCGGCTGTGACTTTACCTATCCTCGGAGGTTGGTATATGCTGACTCGGTGGAACTTCATGCGTTTAGCGATGCAAGTGGTGTCGCCTATGGTACTGCAATATATTTTGTGAGCCCGGAACATAGCTGTCTGGTCATCGCTAATTCAAAGGTTGCTCCCATAAGATCCATAACAATACCAAGACTAGAGCTAACTGCTGCTTTACTAGCTGCCAGATTAATCAAATTTGTAGAGAAAGCCTATCATAATATTGTAAAAGTCAACAAAATTGTTCTATGGTGCGACAGCCAGGTTACATTGCATTGGTTGCGTAGTATGAAGAAGCTTCCAGCGTATGTCGCAAACCATGTTGACGAGATCAAATCCCTTCTTCCGACTGTAGTATTCCGGTACGTATCCTCTAAAGAAAACCCTAGTGACTTACTGTCTAGAGGTGTTTCGGCAAAACATCTGAAATCTTCTGCGTTTTGGTGGGAGGGGCCCAAGTGGCTCCGAAACAAAGACGAGTGGCCCGAAGACATATTACCAGATGACCCAACGCCAAAAGTAACTAGCCAAGTCATTGGGACCAATGATGAACAGGACACATGGTTATGGAACTGGGAAAAATATGGCAGTTATGTTATATTAATTCGGGTAGTTGCTTGGACTATTCGATACAAGAATAATTTGAAGGCTAAAATTAAAGCGACGTCTCCCACAGACAGTGGCATAAAGGAACTAAAAGTAGCACAAAAGATTATAGATCAAAGATGCCAGCAGGAATGCTTCCCAAAGGAGTACGAGATGCTGTCTGGTGACAAGGGTAATTGCAATAATTTGGTAAACCAATTAGAACTTGTCATGAAAGGAGGTTTAATTGTATGTGAAGGTAGATTGGAGTTAGCGGCTCTTCCAGATACAAAGAAATATCCGATACTACTGCCTTCCAAACGTCCTTTCACTACCATGCTCATCAATATGTGTAATTGTGTCTGTGGTCACTATGGAGTTAATCACATGGTCGCATATATACGGCAAAGGTGGTGGATTCCTAAGATAAGACAAGCGGTAAAACAAGTGACCAGTAAGTGTATAACCTGTCGTAAAATACAGGGTAATACCTACGCGAAAGCTAGAGTACCACCACCTACCAGACATCAGGACTACTCCTAGAGATTCCTTCGAGATCACGGGGGTCGATTATACAGGAGCAATTCCTGTCCGGGACTCACACAACAACAAGGCTTATATGCTTTTATTTACGTGCGCTACTACAAGAGCTATTCACATTGAAGTAGTTAGCAATATAACCTGTGACAGCTTTATCCATGCATTCCGGAGATATTGTAGTAGGCAGGGATTTCCGCAGATAATGTTAAGCGACAATGCTGCAACGTTTGTGGGTGCTTCCAAACACTTGGAAGACATACAAACCGATCCCAGTCTTCGGGCTCATCTTGCCGAAATCCGATGTGAATGGCGTTTTATTCCAGCACGTGCGCCTTGGTTCGGAGCTATCTGGGTGAGAGCCATAGGTGTTGTGAAGGCTTGGCTTAAAAAAGTACTAGGTCGTGCTCTAGTCTCCTTTGAGGAACTAACTACTGTCCTATTAGAGCTGGAGGCTACCGTGAATGATCTCCCTTTAACATATGTCTCGGGTGATCTGGAGGACCCTTGCCCTATTACTCCATCCATTCTGGTTAAAGTTTGTATACTTTGTGACTTCCCAAAGGACCTAATTCAGCTAGATGAGCTGCAGGATCCTAGTTACGATAGTAATGCAGCGATACACAGCAGGTACAATTACATCAATAAATTGATCCGGGACCTATGGAGGCGTTGGTCTAGTGAATACTTGGCATCACTATAAGAAGCCTATAAGAATAAAAGAGGCTCATCAAGCAGCGTATGGCCAAAGGTAAATGACATCGTTCTTATACATGACGAGGGACCTTGTGTCCTTTGGAAACTTGGTAGGGTAGTTAAGCTATACCCAGGACGAGATGATCTGGTTAGAGTGGTCCAGATTAGGACAAAAACTGGCCTGACCACTCGACCCATCGTCAAGTTGTATCCATCGGAACAGGAAATAGAAAGCATTTCGATCCCTCAACCGGCGGTCACTGGTGATGGTGGTAGCTCTCACGACTCCACCCCTATGTCACCAGCGGTCGCTGGACCATCTGCCAGTAACGATCCTGTTGGAAGATTACCTCTTCACCGAGCCGCTGTTAGCTCTTCACAGCTTTGGAGATCTAACATCACTGCTGGATTATTGTAGATAATGTATATATTGGTGGTGGGAATGTGTCGAGACTCGTAAGTAACTCGACAGTTTAGGCTAAGTACAAATACTGGAAGTTCAAATTAGGCGCCCATTAAATTAGGTTAACCCACTGAGCCCCAGCGACGCAGGGTTTGCGTCCACAATGTATGTAACGCTAAACCCCAGCGACGCAAACCATGCGTCCTGGCCGGTCCGGTCCCAATTACTCTGGTCCTATGGCACCTACAGTAGAGGGCTCAGATTTGTATGGGAACTGTGTAAGTATCCCACGCAACCTTGACGATGGTTGAAAACACTCAAAGTCCAACCGCATGCGCGTGAGCGCGCAAAAACCGGTATTTTGGGTGTATTTGCCTTCAATTTTGTACTCTTTTAAAATCGACGTTCGGGGGCTCCGTAGGACCATTTTTTTAGCTTTTTGATAGTTTTTTGTGGTTTTTCCTTCATTCCTAACCCATTCGCTATTGTTTCTGGAGAAAAAAAATCAAAACAGCCAGCCCCTGGTGGTAGCCTACATTTATTCTAAACTAGCTGGGGCTCAGTGGGTTAAGTTATATATCTTTATAAAAGATATGCACTATTTAGTATTAAGTCTTTATGGGTTTATTATCCATTATTATATTGGGTTGTCATCATAATAAATCTGGTATATCTTGTAGTTAGTTAAATGACGCATTGGTAGATAAGATAACTACGCATGCGTCATTTTCGGGAATCTGAGGGTCCCTCGCACCAAGACAAGCTAGTATCGCTTTAGTTACGACCTCGAGATAATCTCCTTCTAGCCGCTCCGATACAACCACCTGTTTCCTGCTAAGTCATCCTAATTCTTTTCTCTTAGTGGCCACTATACCTTCTATCTATTCCTACCACTATCATTGAGCTATCTATCCCTATCAACCAATAAAAGTAAGTTAATTCTTGTGAGATTATAGGTAAATTTCACTTTGTTTACTCTTGAATTCTCACACCCACCTCCTCCGTCAGTGGTGGCAAGCAGATTGGACGTCCACGACAAATAACAATCTACACTTCACTAAACCTGGCAGTGTTCTTTCCATGATAATAGAAGGTAGGAGTTTGCCTTGGTTCGCCTGAAAGTCGGCCACACTACGCTCATATGTGGCTTTTTGATATCGGGGGATGGCCCCATGCTTTGCCCTTGTTGCCAGGTTCCAGTGTTACAAGGACACGCCAAGTTTTGACTCTATTTGGAGATCTATTCAGTTGTGAAGGACTGTGAAGAGCGGTTGTGAGTCAAAACTTTTTTCGTCCATATAAATAATAAACTATAATTTTCCATCAGGTGAGTATACTTCTCCATTCAAACATTCACTGCATTGTGAGTATCTCTTCTGAAACTCGTACATCTCGCACAGTGACTTCCCGATGACAGAGAGAGAGAGAGTCAGGTAGAAGGAGAGAGGGGTAGTGGGAGGTGGAGGACAGCAGGGATAGTGGGAGGTACAAAGGAGTACAAAGGAAATCAAGCAACAACAGATATTGTGACCCTTCTAGGCTGCTTGTCCTCCAAAACACTGAGGATCAAGTGTCCAAACAGTGGTTTAGAGTTGGTAAGGGAACATTGGAAAGGGAATTACTGCCCTGGAACTAATGTCCGTGGCAGGATTAGGAAGTTAGTAGGGGACAGATGGGTTAGTAACTGAGGGGGGGATAAAATGAAGTTATTAAATTACAAACGCAGTCAGTCGCGGGTTTGATGCGAGATATTTGTCTAGGCGGAGTTTAAATTAATCAACGGTGCTGCAGTCTATAACGTCTCAGGGAAACCCATTCCACAAGTTGACAACTCGATTGAAGAAGAAATTCTTAGATTCGTGTGAGTTAAAAGATTTACCAATAATTTTGCAACCGTTTCCTCGTGTGTAATTAGATTGGTGAATTAGTGAAGTACTTACTACAGTTCATATTGTCGATGCCTTTGATGATTTTGAACACTTGAATTAAGTCACCTCTTAATCTACGCTGGGTTAAAGGAAATATATTTAATTATCTAAGACGCTCTTCGTATGGTTTGTTCTTTAGGCTCGGTATCATTTTGGTAACTCTACGTTGAACTCGTTCTAGCTTGTTTATATCTTTTTGGTAATAAGGGCACCAGGATTGAACGCAGTATTCCAGAAGAGGGCGGACTAAGGAATTGTAAAGGGTTAGGATAACTTCTTTGGATTTATGCTCAAATGACCTGCCTATAAAGACAATTATTTTGTTTGCCTTCTTAACAACTTCTGAACATTGTTGACTCGGTTTTAGGTTACTCGATATTGTTACTCCCAGATCGGTTTCTCTGTTTACATTCTTAAGCTGAGTGCCATTCATCGAATAGTTTGCTTTCTCATTTAGGTATCCGATATGTAGTACTTTACATTTATCCGCATTGAAACTCATTTGCCAAATTTGGGCCCAACATTACAATTTATCTAGATTGTGTTGCATATCGTCAACTTGTTCTTTTGAGAGTACGCTATTTGCAATTTTTGTATCGTCAGCAAATTTTGAGATTGTACAGGTGAGACCCTCATCTATGTCGTTGATGTAAATTAGAAAGAGAATTGGTCCCAGTACGGATCCCTGGGGTACCCCGCTACTTACATTGGTCCATTTAGATGCCTTACCGTTTATGACTACTCTTTGCTTTCTGTCGCTGAGCCAATTTTCTATCCATTTCAACACACCGTCTTGTATTCCATGCGCTTTTAGTTTTAGCAGTAAACGTTTGTGGGGAACTTTGTCAAAGGCCTTTTGAAAATCAAGGTATATAATATCTACAGCTTTACTCTCATCGTAGAGGTTGAGGATATCGTGGAAGAAGTCTAAGAGGTTTGTTAAACAGGAACGTTTTTTACGAAAGCCGTGTTGAGTATCTTTAAGTATGTTATTTTCCTCTAAGTGATTTACGAGTCTGTCTCTTATGACCGTAGCATTTTACATACAACTGAGGTTAAGCTAATTGGACGATAGTTACTGGGTAGGGATTTGCTGCCTTTTTTGAATATCGGTGTTACGTTGGCTAGCTTCCACTGATCAGGCATAGTTCCAGACTGCAAGGATTTATTGAATAGTAATGTCAGTGGTTTGGAGAGCTCATCCTTAGCTTCCTTTAGAACTCTAGGCGAGATTGTATCAGGTCCAGGCGTTTTATTTACCTTGAGTTTATCTAAACAATTCAATACTTCTCTCTCTGTAACGGTGATATTGCTTAGAACATCTGAATTATCAATCTGAATCGGCGATGGTGTAGGGATATCACTGAGGTCTTCTGTTGTAAAAACTGATGCAAAGAAGGTATTGAGGGCATTACTCATTTGTACTTCGTCTTTGGTGTATTCTCCATTTTCATCGACTAACGGTCCAACAGTTGAAGTAACTACTTTTTTCTTTCTGATATAACTATAGAATTCTTTCGGGTTTGTTTTACTTTGATTCGCAATATGTAACTCTAAGGTCTTTTTTCTTTGCTTAATTAACTTTTTGGCTTTGCGTCGTAGCTCTACAAATTTCATCCGTTCTTCGTCATTTTGTGAGGATTTTAATTTATCATTAGCAAATTTTTTAGCAAGCAGGCAGTTTGAAGTATCTTTATTCCACCATTTGGGCTTATTATTATGGCCTGGACGCCGTATTTTCGATGGTATGCAGTCTTGCACTGCTTTTAGGGAAGTGGTTTCGAATAACTTCCAAGATGTATTTATGTCGTTATTGTTAATTAAATAGCTCCAGTCAGTTTCTTTAAACATAGCTCTAAGTTTATGGAAGTTTGCTTTCTTGAAATTAGGGACTTTGTCGATGCTACTATTTGATTCGTTACTAGTAAACTTTAAAGTGAAAGTTATCGTACGATGGTCGCTGTTACTGAATTCATCTCCAACATTCAAATTCTCTATTAATTCTTCTTTTGTTGCAAGTACAATGTCAAGAACATTATTACCACGGGTCGGCGTTCGAACAAATTGATAAAGCGAACTCTCTTGCAAGTTCGTATACAAGTCATGTCCGGAGTGTGAAGTAAGAGTATCGCCCCACTTGGTCACAGGTAAATTAAAGTCGCCAAAAATTACGGTATCTTGTGAGTTACTTACATCTGTAATTTGTTCGTAAATTTCTCGGTCAGTTTGCACTGATTGAGCTGGAGGTCTGTATATTAACACAAGTATTATTTTTGTACCTTTATTATTCTTTATTAGCACAAAGGATGTGTCGACGTTCACAATTTGAGGTTTTGACAAGAGGGTAGGGTTAAGAGTTTCTTTGATATAAAGTAAAACGCCACCTCAATTTCTATTTATTCGGCTTTTCTCAAACATTACATAACCGGGAAGTGAATACTCTGCTAAAAAGTCTCTCTCTTCTGTATTGAGCCAAGATTCTGTTATGCCAATCACATCATAATTTTCTGTAAACACTAGCTCCTCTAAATTTGAAAATTGATTGCGTATGCTACGAGCGTTTGCATAGAAAACCTTTAAATTTGTTATTTTAGATCTCACGGAACGGTCTTTAATAATATTTTTGGTTCTTATCGGATCTACGTTTATGTTCATGGCTGTCCTCGGTCCTCACTGTCTTCGGTCCTTATCGCTGGTGGTCCTCGGTTGCCTCTGTTTTTTGCTTGGCGTTGGATGATTTATGTCACTGCTGCTTCTTCTCGGATGGCGTTTTTGATCCATGGCTGCGGACTGCTTCGTGTAGGAGACGACCCATGCGTGCTGAACCCACAGGGTTTAGATGAGTGCCATCCTTGCGGAACAGAGTAGGCTGGTTGTAGAAGTTGTCCCAGAGGTTGATGAATTCAACTTCTTCCTTCAGACACAAATATTTTAGTCGGCTATTTGTGCTGAAGGCCTTGTCGTAGAATTTGTCAGGTGCGTCGATCTTGGGGAGAATGCCTGAGATTATGATATTCCTTGTCTTGTTTTTGTAGTGCTGGATCATCTTGCGATATTTCTCCATCAACTCTTCGGATCTGGTGCGCATGACGTCATTTGAACCAGCATGGATGACAAAAAGGGTATTTTCATTTGCATCCTTTGTGGTATCTTCGAAGGCTTCCACAATGTCGTCCAGTCCAGCTCCTGGGATGCAAAATCTTTTTCGTCGATTTGGGACTCTGTCGCAGAACTCTTCGACCTGTCCTCGTAGGATGGAATCCCCAACGAGCCTGGTCTCTTCTGGTTCGTCTTCCATCTCTACCAAGATCTCAAATCTGTTTGACATTGGTGACTGGTAGATGAGACCTTTTCTGCGTTGGCCGTGCACCGTTCCTCACTGGTGTAAATCCGGAAACCTGTGGTGGCGGGACTCTGTGTACAGGTCGGGGAGAGGAGTGGTTAGAACGGGGGCAAGGGGTTGGTACTGTTCGTGCTAGCAGGCTTCTTGCACGAGGAGTGGGGGAGAGACTAAGGTGAACAGGGCGGCTGTCCTGGTTTGATGTCGGCTCAGGTTCATCAGAAGCATCTGCTGCAGTGGCTACTGCAGGTGTTGGATTGCTGGCAGATGACGTTGGGGCGGTGGTGGATGCTGGAGTTGAAACAATTGGAGTTTGTGATACTCCAACGTTGAGTGTTACAAGCTCTTGGAGTGATTCCAGCTTCCTGGTGAGGGCGTTGATCTTGTTGTGGGCTTCATCCAATTTTGCTGTCAAATCCTCTCGTTGCTGGCAGAGTCGGCAGACTTGTGGATCGGCAGGAGCAAACATGGAAGCACCAAACCTACCGGCGCAGTTCGTACAGGCACGAGATATGGTGACGATCACTTTCTTCAGATCACTTCACTCACTTAAAAACACTTAACTCACTTTAAAAACACTAAACTCACTTTAAAAACACTTATCTCACTTTAAAAACACTTCATTTACTTCAGGTCGCTTCACTTACTTAAATGGCTTAACCGAAAAAAAAAAATTGAAATGCGTACAAATAGGTTATCAGCGGTGATAGCCTAACCAAAAATTAAAACAAAACAAAATTAAATTTAAATACGCAGTGATAGCCGAACCGAAAACAATTTTATTTAAACAGAAATAGGCCACCAGGGGTGATAGCCTATCCTAACCGAAAACAAAAATTATGAAATACCGGTACGCAGAAATAGGCCACCAGCAGTGATAGCCTAACTGAAAATGTTAAAATTGAAGTACGCAGAAATAGGCCACCAGGGATGATAGCCTAGACTAACCGAAAAAAAAAATAACAGAAAACAAAAATTATGAAATACCGGTACGCAGAAATAGGCCACCAGCGGTGATAGCCTAACTAAAAATTTAAAAATTGAAGTACGCAGAAATAGGCCACCAGGGATGATAGCATAGACTAACCGAAAACAAAAATAGCCGAAAACAAAAAGTATGAAATATGCAGAAGTAGGCTACCAGGGGGTGATAACCTACCTAAAAAAGCAAAACAAATATATATATATATAATAGAATATGTAACTAAATATACAATTCACCAAATAGAGATTATATAAGAATAAAGTGTAACTACACACAAGGGGTTAATATACTGTATCAACAGATGGCACCCATCATCTCCAGACATCACCTTTTGCTCCCCAGAACTCGCCCAACACAACACAACATCCTGGAGGGTGGTCAGAACCTTAGGCTCTGACCACCTCCCGATCATTATCACCACCAAAACCAGACTCACCCCAGCTAGCCACAAACACACATACACCAATTATAAAAGAGCTAACTGGGAAGCATTCACAAATGAGACAGAACAACACTTCACAACTCTAAACAGTACACCCATCACTAACATCAACAATGCTGTACACATACTCAATAAAACTATCCAAAACGCTGACAAGAAACACATTCCAAGAGGTAACAGAAAAAGACACAACCCCAACTTCACACCAGAAATTCAAAACCTCATCAGACAACGCGACATACTGAAACACTCCCCAGCACCCCACACACAAGACATCACACAACAAATTCAAGCACTCAACACCCAAACTAACAACAAAATACAAGAACAACAAAAACTAAATTGGAATAACTTCCTACAAACACTTGATCACAAAACAAACCCCAAAAAACTATACAAAACACTAAACAGCATCACACTTTCCAACAGCAACACAACACAATCACATGCTGCAATCACAACAACAGACTCTACTCCTTCATGTAAACAACAAGCAAACACTCTCATCAATCACTTTTCACATGTCAGCCACCTAAAACCTCACAAAGACGACCGACGTGTCATCCGACGTAAGAGACAATTCCCCACAGACCCTGACTATACACCCTTCACCAATCACCAGACAAAGCATATCATCAACAATCTCAAGCACTCACCCACCTGTGGCCTAGACAACATAAGCAACATACACCTCAGACACCTGGGACCACAAGGCATACAAGCACTCACTAACATATCAAACTACAGCTATTCACACAACACAATACCAGACATTTGGAAGCATGGTATCATCATCACTTTCCCCAAACCCAACAAAGACCCCACGCTACCCTCCTCGCACCGCCCCATCACACTCCTTTGCTCCCCCTCCAAAGTCATGGAACGCCTAGTATTACAACTAATTACACCTGACCTACCCCTAGCTCCAACACAACATGGCTTTAGGCCACTGCACTCCACAAACACTCTTCTCACAGACCTTACACAAAGAGCTTTCGACGGCATCAATTCAGCTAGACCACCACACAGATCACTATTAGCCACACTCGACATTAGTAAAGCCTTCGATGCCATCCCCCGCCACAACCTAACAAACAAAATCTACAACACAAACATGCACAACAACACAAAACGGTGGCTGGCCAACTTCCTAGCAGGCAGATGTGCACACGTATCTTTTGCCGGTCAGTCATCTAAAATCAGAAACTTTCCAAACGGAGTCCCACAAGGATCCGTCCTATCGCCCGCACTCTTCAATCTGTACATGCACGATATAACTACACCCAATACGCCCCAAATAAACTTAGCCTCCTATGCAGATGACATAACACTCACATGCACACACCATGACCCAAAAAGAGCAACAGATCTCCTTCAACCCTATCTCAACACACTACATGGCTGGTGCACTACAAACAGACTTAATCTAGCCCCAGCCAAATCCACCGCAACCCTGCTCACAAGTTGGACAGGAGAACACGAATACATCCCTCAACTCACCATAAACAACACACCCTAACACATACACACACACCCAAAATCCTAGGAGTAACATATGATACTCATATGACATTCAAACAGCACACCACAAACATTAAAAAGAAACTGACACCCAGACTTAACGCCCTCAGGTCACTTGCTCACACAAAATTTGGACACAACAAAGAAACTACCACCACAGTATATAAACAATACATAAGATCAGTGATGGAATACGCAAGCCCAGCCTGGGCTTCTAACCTAGCTGAAACACATCATAAGACCTTACAGACTATTCAAAACAAAGCCCTGAAGATCATTACAGGCTGCACAGCTACTGCACCCACAGATCACCTACATCAAGAAACCAAAATCCTCAAAGTCAAAGACCATCTGGACATGAGAGGCACTCAATTCCTGGCAGCAGCCTCCACGAACCAAGACCACCCACTAAACTACATGGCAACACACCCACAGACACCAAGAAATATCAAAACAACACCCAGCACACGGTATCACACACAATTATTGTCCTCTCTCCCTCCCTGCCCACCCCGAACCAACTTCCAGAAGCACATCCATACTCATATCTCTCACCGATCCATCCACTCACTCACAGACAACACACAGCTGCATGCACGACCTCCCGAAATCCATCCTTCCGAATCCTCCCTTCCTCGCGAGGACAGAGTCCACCTGGCCAGGCTGAGATGCGGACACCATCCAGCTCTCCTGAGCTATCAGAAGAGACTGGATGACTCCGTTGTCGACGCCTGTCCGGGATGTAACACAGCACCCCATACCATTAAACACATCATAGAAGACTGCATTTCACACAACCACTTACGCCAACAACACAATCTACACTCAATGAGAGCTCTGTGGGAAAGCCCGATCGTGGCCATGGCCTTTCTCAGGGACTCGGGGCTGTTCGGCCAGGCAGCTTAGGGAACAACAACAACAACAACAACAGATGGCACTGGTGTCACTGTAGGCTAGTCAAGCAGGATTATATTTAGATAAACAAAGTTATCAGTCAAAGGTTACTACAAGATCATGCAAGCAACAACTAATATTGCAGATATATATAGCTACAGTAGGATACTGAATACGATAACTACTAGAGTTAATAAGAAAATACAAAGCTAGGTCGATTAGAGGTGCGTGTGCGTCGTCTGCTACAAGCTACGATAACAAATGTAAACAACAATGTTTATCAGTCAGAAAAGCAATAAAATAACATGCACGGCAACTACAGAACTATGTGGAGGTTAAACAAGCACTTAACTACTGTTCATGCAATGTATAAAGGGAATAGGGATATGAAATGCTCAAATTAGGATCGAGTTTTCTCAGTGGCGATGAGGAGCTGTTGGCGGTGCTAAAGCCGGCCGGGTAGTGTGTAGGTGGAGGGATGGAGGGGGTAGTGGGAGATGGAGGGAGGGAGGGGGTAGTTGTAAGTGGAGAGAGGGAGGGGGTAGTGAGAGGTGGAGGGACGGAGGGGATAGTGAGAGGTGGAGGGACGGAGGGGATAGTGAGAGGTGGAGGGACGGAGGGGGTAATGACAGGTGGATGGAGGGAGGGGGTAGTGGGAGGTGAAGAGAGGGAGGGATAGTGGGAGAGAGGCTTGTAGGATTTTGCGGGTAGTCTTGACCCCCTATACTTGACCCCTTAAGCAAAAACATAACTAGAGCACCTAACACAAATAATTGTGTCAAGGAGTTCTCGAGGGAACTGGATTTAATGTGGAGGAGATGGGTTATGAAACCTTGCATAACATAGCTATTATGAAAAGTTATTCAATATTATCAAATATTGACGAGGCCCGATGATTACCAAATATATACACAATTAGAGGTATGCTGTATAATATATACAATTGACACAACTAGTTCTTTTGTTTAATATTACGCATACAAATAGCTTAACTACATTATTACAGTCTGGGAAGCTGTTTACACTTTTCGGTAATCCCTAAATCATGGCATGCCATATTTTAGCAATTATCTGGTATTATACATCATTAGAAAGTATCCATGGAATAAAAGGGTTTAACCCTCGTCTAGCGGGGGGGGGGGGTTGGGGTTTCTGGGCTATTTTGGGCATATTCAGGCCCTCCTGAATGATCAATCAAGTATCTGCATGAAAAGAAATGTATTCAGCAAAAACTAGGCGCTACAAGCTTCAAAATGAGACCAGAACGAGCTACGTAGCACTCGTCGTTTTGATGCAGAGGTACCACCAACATGGGAGTTTAGCGTATAGCGGCATATTTTTTCCAGCTACGCTCACTACTCGCTACACTGCCAGCCTCTCGGGGCGGCGGTAAACCCTGGGTGTCGGCCGTGTGGCCTGCTGCGCTCCCGGCCATTTGCACTCGATTTTAACCCTTTAAAAGCCTTAATAATGCTCCTAACTTAAGGCTTTTTAGATACTGACTTAAGTCGGGCCCCGCTCTTTAACCCGGGAGCTGCGGGGAGACTCTTAAGAGTTCCCCCGGCGCACTGCGGGGAGACTCTTAAGAGTCAGAGAAAACAAAAATCAACTTTTGACATCGAAAAAACAATTTTTTTTTATTTTTTTTTTTTTTATTTTTTTTTTTGGCCCCTGGGCCATGCAAAATCTCAGTCCTCTACCTCCCCTCCTTCCCCACTTTCCTCCTCTCCTTCAGTTATCACCTATTTTCCCTGTTATTCCCTTATTCTGAGGTATATTTTCGTGCTAACATTAGAAATCCGATTGGAGGGTGTGGTCATCACTGATAGCAAGCGAGTGCAAGAGAGAGAGAGAGAGTATCGATCGATTGTGTCTCAGTGGCCTTGGGGGAAATTGGCGGGAAAGCAGATTGCCTCACCCATACATTATACAACTCGCGGGCTATATCTCCGATTTTGACCATCCAAACGCTGTTTTCACTCGTTTTATTGTTGTTTCAGGTTAATACCTTTATAATCAACCCATAATAGGCGCATATGGATAAGTATTAATGCTATTAATGGCACAATGAATATTTTAGTGACGGAAACACCTCAAATACGTCAGCACAGGGGGACGTTTCCAATTACCCCCATGCGCACTTCAGAGGTTAAGTGTTAATAAGACCTATGTTTGACCTATGAATCATTGGATGTTTACGTTATCTCCCTACGCCCTAAAGCACTAAAAGAGCTATAGTTCTTTTCTCGTTGCTTCGGAGCGTTTCATAAACTTCCACTCTCCTCCATAAAGATATGAGATATAGATGATATGGGAATAACATATGGATTTTATTTATTACACTACGATCAAACTCTGTTGAAGGAGATATGAAATGGTGAAACATATTAACGTTTATAGTGGTATTAATTTAATAATTAAGAACGTCGTCGGGATGATATCGAAGGATGGTGTGATACAGACCAAGGTTGGGCGGAGGGATCTCTAACACAATTTACTGTATGGAATGATGGAATTATATATCGCAATAATGCTTTAATACAGTATATACTGTATAATAATATTCTTATTAATCTTGTATTTGTTTCCTTCTATTGTTCCTCGACATTATATTAATATCACATATTTTGTATTTTAATTAATCTTATGTTACACCATGTTGTCATTCCTATGAACCATACCATATTCAGTTACATTATTGTTGTTGCATTGTTAGTATCCTAATCTCAATGTTATATTCATATTATTGGCGGTAGCAATACTGTAATTTAACGAGCTATACTATAAACACCCATTATTGGTTATATTATTCACATGAATAAACTACTATATATAGCAATATCTACCTATATATTACCTATGAAGGAAAATGACACACACCACTTCTAACTCCGAAATGTGTGCCTGTTACATCTGTTATGGATACCCAGTCCATTTTTGCTTCCTTTTAGCATTTATATTCCATACATTCAAATAATGAAGTAGTGTGTGTGTGTGTGTGTTCTAGTTGGCATGGTCGTAATCCACCAATAAACATGAAGTTTTTCGCTTACTTTTGGCGCTACTTGGATGTGTCGAACAGAACCATCTATGGAGAGCCTTCGAATACCACCGTCAGAGGGCATTAATGGATGGCTGAAGATCCATACCACGACTTTAGTCCCAGACTGTACTACATTACAAGGGAATCACGATGTCAGCTATCCAGAGAAGAAGGTTATAGGAAGCTGTGACTTGGTAAGTACTATAAGTACTGTA